>JAOTAY010000003.1:1998493-2073087 GCA_025629805.1 Erythroxylum baracoense | reverse complement strand
TTCGTCTAAGTATGCCCTGGTGGGGAATCCCTCCCCCGCGAGCCTCAGGTCCGGATGTCGCGCAGGATGTCGGGCCCGTGGGACCCGCCCGGGGAGGGGTTCCAGCAATAATGAGAGACAGAGAATGGCAGTGGTGAGTGAAAGTGAGAGTCGGTGAGAGAGAGAGAGAGAGTGAGAAGAAAGAAGCTTCGGGAGGGTGAGAGTGAGGGACACGCAGTAGAGAGAGGGCTGGTTTTTTTATATTTAAATTTTCAAAAATTGCAAATAAGTCCTCATTGTTTACCAAATTTATGGTATCGGCCGGTACTGGTTGGTACTGAATGAAAACTAGCGGCACTGACCGATACCCACATAAATGGAACAGTATTCGTTCTCTTGGAGTGGAGTGTAAAATTAATTAAAAATCTTACTAAATTTGAATTATTAATATTTTTAATTTAAAATAATTTTAAATTAAAATTAAAATTTAAACACATATATAATTCAAATGTTGATTGTTTATTCTCAGTTAAGTCAATTCTAATTTTGATAGCTAATTGTCTTTAAACAATTATTAAATAAATTATTCAATAAATTTATGAGTTCATATTAGTTAAAAGGCTCAATTTAAACAATTAATAAAAAATTCATTTAAAATTGATATTTCTTGTTTGAAAATTTTAAAATCTTAATTTTAAATGACAAATTAGTAAAATATTTAAATTAAATTACCCTAATTAAATCAAGTTAATTATATTAAAAGTAATTAATAGCCTTCTTTATAATTAATTAGACAAGGAGTTGAAAAATTAAGTTCTAGCCTTCTTCAAATCTTCAAATTATACTAATTACCAATATTCATTCTCAAAGTTATGGAATATTGTGTCTATATAATTAGTGACTAAAGTTGATGTGAACTTTTATGTTCAAGAGTGATATTATTCCTGTCCCAAAACTCGCGTTCTAGTAAAATTTCATCTAAGTGTTGTTGATGATGATAATAATGATTATATTATACTCCTACTGAATACATTCTCAATATATATTAAGGGAAAATTTATTATGAGAATAATTGCCGCAAAATTTTTAGTACCTATCCCTTCACTCAATTTAAAAAAGGTTAGTAAAAATATTAACATCAATTTAATTACCATTATGAATCATAATGATTCCTAAAAGAATACTTAAGTAGCTCGAGACGAGTGTCATATACTCTTATTTGTAATTATAATCAAAGTTATCACTTAATCAATATGTTCAATGATTTATTCTTCTAATTTATTTTATTATATGCTTAACATTTTATTCAATCAATAAAGGAGATAATGAATTAATTATTGATTCTTTTCATATAAGATTAAAACATATTTATCATAAATATAACTTCAATTGATCATAATCATCTATTAATTATAAATCTAATCATAAAATTGAAAAGGTAATTTTGGATATAATTTTTCATTAAATAAGAGAAGAAAATAAAAAAATTAACAATGAAGCAACTCTTGAAAGAAGTTAAGAGATCATTAGTTTGATGAACTCTATAATTATTACATATGGAAATATTTTTATATTATAAATATTATTTGTTAATTTATATAAATAATTTAATTTATTACATCCAACTATTCTTTTCACGTCGCATCAAACAACTCTTACCGTTTACATATACACATAAACCTATTTCTAGGCTCACCTAACGGTTGGAGACGATGAAGCAACAAGATGGTTTGCGTTCATCGTCGTACCGGCGGGAAAGTTCGCCGGCACCTGAGAATCTGCACGCCAAGAAGATTGGTTGCATGTCTGCCATCCTTAGGCTGGTTTCCAAGGACCAAAATCGCCGCAGATTCATCACTTTTGGTTAACAAAACTCATTTAGAAGATTTGTTCATGCATGTATTGTTTCTTGGAGCGTTAACTTGATTAGTCATTTCAGTTTCCTGATGAACATTGTTTTACAGGAAAGAAGCAAGGGAAGAGCAGTGATTTGGAAACTTCTCCGACGAACGAGAAACAGGTATCGCCTTCTTCCTCTTCGCCAAAACAACAAACCAGTGACACTGAAGATCATGGGAAGCTCACTCGCGACGTGCCTAGGAGTCCAACGTTACGAGCAGAGATCAGAAGAGGGACAAGCCTCCCACCTCTGACTCCGTTAGTGGCAAGGCTGATGGGGTTAGAAGACAGCAGTAACTCAGCAACTGCCTTAGCGAAGGTGGAAACCACGGTGGCGGAGAAGAGGCAGATACTGTTAGGAGCGCTGCAGAAATGCGACGATGACCTGAAGGCCTTGAAGAAGATGATTGAGGTCGCCAAGAGTAGTGTCAGTGATCAAAAGGGCAACAATGGAGGTGATAATCAGTTGCAGCCGAGTCCTGTGTCTGTGCTTGACGATTACTTCTCTAGTTCGACTATTGATAGTGGATACTTGAGAACTTGCAACACCATAACTGGTGAGCTTGAACTTTATTCTCGTTTATTTACATTCTTTCTTACATACAATACAAGATTGAGTACTCGTTCCTTCTTGAACTTAACTGGATTAGATCTCTTAAAACCAATACATGATGTGTCTGTTGTGTTCATCTCATCACTCAAAGTTTAGTGTTTAGTGAAGTGTTGTAGCGTAAAGTGGAAGGCCCTTCGTCAACTTTTTCTTTAGGATTCCAAGTTGACAATCATAGCAATTTGGTCCTGACACCATTTATATCTGTTTAGTGGAAGACACAATGACTGCTCTGTGCAATCATTGTAAAGCCAAGTTCCTGCACAGAGATGTCAATAGCGAAATGGAAAAGAAAACCATCAACTTATTGTTTCTAGTTCTTCCATTTAACATGTGAAAGTACCGAATTAGGTCATTCTCTTTGATGATTCAGTCAAATGAAAAAAAAGAGAAAAGTAAAAGGAAAAGACAATTACAGAAGAAAAAGCAAAGCAACTAAAGACTAATCGAAGGCACAGCACAGGCTTTAAACAAGACTTCGGTGCCTCAAGGTCCCTGCCAACCTCTAGCCAGCTAATGTGCATTAGTTGAGAACACACACCCTTTGTCGTGGTTGGCAATGGTCAACTACGAATCCGGTCTAGTCTCCGATCAAAATCAGATTTTTAAAGTTCGGGTTTCAAATCTAAACCTCTTTGCCAAATCTATCTTATATACAACAAATGAATCCTGAGATATGAAAATGGAAAACTCCTTTTCTTCTGTTATTTTTTGTTTTTCTAGGAGAATCTACAGCAGATATCTTATGCCAGCTTGATTTACCTAATGACATGATCATTATAAACCTGACTCGCTGTTCTGCCACCTATCGTGTAGCAGTTTAACTACCAGGAAAAAAGAATAAAAAAAGGTATTACATCAGGTAAGATAAGATCTTCATGCAAGATTGAACAAAGCAACTAAATTGACCCCATTACTGAACTTTTTTTCAGGAAGAGTTCCACACCAGCAAAACGAGATAAAGAAGAAGAAGAAGAAGGCAGTAGAGGAGGGTATGAATCTGATCATCACAAATCCAAGTTTCAGGGAAAGAATCACAACCCCTGAAAAGGAAATGATCCAAGAAAATGTGGAGATGATGATCATGAAGAGGATGACCAGCAGCAAGGCAATGTTGGAGAGTGTGGAGGAAGTGTGTCGGGACATTACTTGGGGAGAGAGACGTGAGATAGGGAGGATAGGATTGGGTTTGCAGGATCATATATGCAGAGACTTGATCGAAGAAGTTGTTAGAGACATGTCACCTTCTTCTGCTTCTTCTTCTTCTTCTTCTTCCCAAGAACAACTCCTAATACCTTTCCAATCATGTAAGAGAAGCCTACGTTTTTAATTACCCCATCAATAATCAATTCATTTTCAGCCTGAAACTCCCATTTCAATCTCTTCAGATCTCTTTCCCAATGTTAGGCTTGATCAATTAACAAAATTCAAACTCGAATTTAATATAATATATTTAGATTAATTAGATTTCGGTTCAAATTCTTGAAAATAAGTATTACAATTTAAAAATAACAATTTTGTTTCATCTAAATTTAATTTTAATGAATTAAATTATATTTAAAATTCAATATTTATATTTGATCTGGATTCTAGTCAAAGTTGATGTAACTGATAAATGAATACGGAAGACAAGAAAAGTCAAATATGGAGGGCAAGTACACAAGTGTAATTTGGAAGGAAACCGGGGGTAGTTTTGTTGGTTTAACTAAAAATAAAGATTCGATAAGGGCGCCTGATAAAAGTGCGAGAAAGACTAAATATGTTACAAGTCAAACGTTAAATTTAATTATGTTTTGTCTTAAATCTCTCTCTCTCTCTCTCTCCGCGTACAAACCGTGTAACTAACCGCGTCTATTTATGTGTTTATTTTAATTTAAAAACTAATAAATGAATCACCGAAATTTCCTACCGTCCAATAATAAATTTCCTCTTCTTTTATATAAATAAGAATAATAAAAATATAAAATATAAAATATCTCCTTATATCAGCCAGGTATCGTTTACTCGGACATGCTGTCAACTCCTATTGGTTCATTCGTTCGCAGTCTATTTTGATTCCACGCGGCAAAACACGAATGGATCTTTCCATTTATAGCCAAGAGATCTTTTACTCTGCCCTTTAATTATTAATAGCTTGTAATTACAGTTATGCCCTTTATATCCGCAATGTGTTGGTTTTTTTAAAAAATATCGTTTCTCTTTTTTCTTAAATAATTTAAAGTTTAAAAAATTCAATCAGTGTTATACTGTTATAAAATTAGTTAAAAATTAAATATATTAAAAATATTATTGAAAGAAATTGTCCTTATTTATCAAAACTTTTAAAGTTTAATTAAAAAGAGATTATTAAATGAATATTAATTAATTTATTTTGATTTCTAAAAACTTATTAATTTATAAAAATTGATCGATTAATTAATAAATTAATATATTTTAAATAATAAAATTTATTAAAATAAATTGAACCGTAAAGTTAAAAACCAGACCACAAAGTTAGGCAGTTTAAAATTTTTATAGTTAAAACTATTAAACCGGTTGAGTTTTTTAATCATTAGAAAGAACGCACGTAAAATAAAGATACATATATTTAAATAATTTGTTTCTAATAAAATAGAATAATAATTATAATTTTGCACTTGATTATTGTTAATATTTGTTTATTTTAATTAATACACACATTTATAGAGATTATTATATATTAGTAAGTATATAAAAATATTAATTACATTTTTTTTTGATTTAGGAGTTTTAAGAAGTTTGGTAATACGAAATTTTATTTTTAATTAATAAAAAAATTCAAGTGACGGATGAAAGGGTTACATAGTAATTAAGCCAAATAAAATTCAATAAAACATAGATAGAATAAAGAAAAAATGAAAAGGGCAGAACAGAGAATAAAGTGAAAGTAAAGGCTGACAATATAAAAAACGTTCTGTCATGTCCGAAGATAGAAACGCTCATCACTACCTCTCTCTCTCTCTCTCTCTCTTTGCTGATATTTCTCTTCTCTTCTTCTTGTTCTATTTCTATTCTCCGAAACCAAAGATCGGTTTTTGAATCTTCAGAGCAACAAACAAACTACTGTAGGATTCAAAAGAGACCCCAGAAACCCGAAGGAAAGGAAATGGCTGATCAACTCACCGACGACCAGATCTCTGAGTTCAAGGAAGCTTTCAGCTTGTTCGATAAGGATGGCGATGGTTTGCTTTCTCCCTCTCTCCTCGTCCATGTAGATGTTGTTATTTATGTGCTGTACGAGTCCGTATGACACTGTTAGATGTGTCTTCGTAGTTCGTTCACTTTTGTTACTAATTCTGTTTTCCTCATTTGTATGAGGTTGTTTTCATTTTTTTCGTTTCTTTTATTGGTTTCTCTATGTTTTTGGTATGTCTTTGTCAAAAGATAGGATTTTTAGCATTTGAGTTTGGTTTATGTGCACACACATGACACATGTTTTCCCGTTGCTCTTTTCTTTTTTCTTTTTTTGGTGTTTGAGTGTTGACTTGCTTGTTTAGTGGTCGATTTTGTTTGTACTGTATAAGTGGTGAAAGATGTGATTAGGGGCATTATGTGTAAACCAGAAAGATTTGCTCTTTTTGTCGGCTCTTGTGTCTCTTATTCGCGTTACTTTGGCCAATTTGGTATGCATTACGTAAAGTATCGAGTTGGGTTGTTGCGTGATCCCGATCACTTCTGTCTTTGATGTATCTAGCCGAGCTCTGTCGCCGAGTTCTAGTATTTTGTTTCCCACATCCATGTTTTCGTCACCACAATGAGGTGATGACACAAACTTGAGGCTTCTTAGGTTCTTTATCATGTCTGTTCCCTTGATTTTTGGATATTATTTCAGTAATTATGTTGTAAAATATGACTTTAAATCGTTATATTATAAACTTCGTCCTGTTTATGCGTTTTTTCTGAATATATGCTTCTGTTTGATTGGACTTCTGTTGATATCCGGTTTGGATGGTAAATCTGATGGATCCTTTTGGGTGAGAAATAGTAGTGAGCAATCTAGATCATATTAGATATTTGATCCTATCCATGCTTGAGTATAATTGTTTCAACTTTAGCAGTAGGATTATATTCTATTCATTTATGAATGACAGTCTTATTTTGTTAGCCTCTTCCAGTTCTTCGTTACCTGCTCGAAAACAGCTTTTACTCTGATCTAATGGTCTGCTCAACATTGACATCTCAAGAAGCTTAGATGAGATTGTTTGATTTTGCAGGCTGCATCACCACCAAGGAGCTTGGAACTGTGATGAGATCCCTCGGTCAGAACCCCACTGAGGCAGAGCTGCAGGACATGATTAACGAGGTGGATGCTGACGGTAATGGAACCATCGACTTCCCCGAATTCCTGAACCTCATGGCCAGAAAGATGAAAGATACTGATTCTGAAGAGGAGCTGAAAGAGGCATTCAGAGTTTTTGACAAGGATCAGAATGGTTTCATCTCTGCTGCTGAGCTCCGCCATGTGATGACAAACCTTGGCGAGAAGCTCACTGATGAAGAGGTTGACGAGATGATAAAAGAGGCTGATGTTGATGGTGATGGCCAGATAAACTATGAGGAATTTGTGAAGGTTATGATGGCCAAGTGATTATCCTCCAATCCCCATCAAACATATTTTTAGAAACAATATTAAAGAAGAGTGGGGTTTAACAAACATTATGGCTTCTAGTTCCCTTTTACATTTTCTTTTTGTTTCCATGTTTCCCAAAACAAACTTTTGAATGGTACTAGCTGGTGGGTGGTATGGTGATGGTAGAGGTGGTGATGATGGTGGGATGTTCTGTATTATCTCTATATGTCTTATAAAACTTGAAAGTCTCTTTGCTAGTTATATTTGCTCCTTGCAAGCCCTTTTGTAAAACTTGAATTACCTAGAATTTAAGTTTCTGTTAAATGCACTCTATTATTCCTCAGAACCATACTTTAAGTGCATTCATCTATATGTTTGTGCTTAAGAACAAACAAATTTACAGCAAATGGCAGACTATCAACTAATTGGCATGTTTGGAATCCTCTTCCAGGTCTGACACACAAACTGAACTCACACATCCCTTCACGCTTCAACAAAAATGGAATTCTTCCTGCATTCAAGCTTCAGTTTTTCCTGTAGACGTCAGAATTAACAAATCCAGCAATTTTTTCTTCGTCAGACTACTGTAGGCATTTATGTCTAATTTCTTCAGGAGTATAAAGTGAAAAATTGGGGGCTCGAAGAAGAATATAAGGAAAATAGGATAAGAGAACATTTATTAAGAGCAATTGCCCCAAATGGTGATATTCCTTGCACAGCATACATTCATTTACCCAACCAATAAGTAACAGATGTTTAGCAGAGATTCTCATACATTATAATCTCTTTAAGCTCTTTTTCCTAGCATCCATTTTCTTCTTGTCCACCACAACTTTAGCTGGTCCACCTTTCTTCTGGGTACTGCTCGCCAGTGGCACCGGTATGGATCCAGTCATCCCTAGCTCGGGCATGTGAACTACAACAGCTGCTTGGTCCTGACTGTTGCGTCCCTTAGAGGCTGTTGTACAAGGGGCCAACGGGGATGGTGATGGCATCACTGCAGTCATCGCTGCACTCTTCTGATCTAGACTAAGAACTGAAGCATTACATTGCTCAACATTTAGAGCTGTAGTAGACTCTGAAATAGCTCCTAGCTTGAACTTTGGTTTTGGCTTCGCATGAATTCCAGTGTATAACCTGCACAGAAGTTTTTGCAAGCATGATAGTGTTTTCCATGCTCAATCAAGAAAAAAGTTGAATTAAAATTCATGGTACACATCCGTAGAACTCCCTTTTTTAACTTCCTACACATCCCACAAAATCATATCCCTCACAATACATCTAGTGACAATTAAGATTCATTACGAATAGGTGTCTTAATTAATGCCAAAATATGTCATGTATAAGGTCCCATTGATTCATTCACCTCAACTTGGAGTAAAAAATAAAGTGCAGGTATGGCATACCTGGCATGCCGAGCATATTCTTCATAGTTTTCAAGCAACATCTTGCCAGCTTGTTCATTCAAAGCTGACTCCGGAAATGGTTCAATCAGTAAGCACCTGACTACCTGTCACCACAAAGTTGAAGGCTAAAAATACATTACAACTAAACAAGAGCTCGAGTTTCCTTTATCGAATTGGCAAGTCAAGGAGCAGTTTCTTGTCTCTACTATAATAAAGAGGGAAAAGAAAAATTCACAAAGAACTTACAATGAGGACATGCCGTAGACCTAGACTTGGATTCCAATCCTTTTTTAATGTATTGACACATATCTCGCCATTGGTTGCAATGTTTGGATGGAAAATCTTAGTCATGAAATAACCTGAAAGATAATGCCAAGAGGATTCACTAACACGTAAAGAAATTAGGTTATCTACGATGAAACTTAGACCTCTGAGGCATCATATGGTTGAAAAGATATGATCATAAAGCCAGCTGACCACAATTCATTATTTCCAGTAACTCTACATTTGAACCAAGCTCATCTTGAAAAGAAAACAAAATTTCAAAGGGGAACCACCGTTAAATACAGGTATCCATCTACAAACCTTTAGGTGGAGAATGGGGAAAGTCACGAGACAGCAAAAGTTTCATGCGGAACACACCATTTTCATATGGAGTACCAGCTGTACATTGGAGAAATCTTACATAAGGAAAGTTCCCAAACCACAACTCAAAAAATGTCACATAGAAGAAAAAAATGCCATACCTGGGCCTTCAATATCAGCATATATGGTTGAAAAGTCATCATCATTTACTCCAACTTTAATGCCTTCAGGTGGGGACTCATCAAGATTCTTCAATTCCTTTGCAAGTTGCTTTACTACATTGGGCGGAAGATTTTCATTTGTTGCCTTGAAGGACAATGAAAAGTTGTAAGCTGTGTGGTCTAACACTGAGCAAGTGGAAATCACCTAGCTGTTTAAATATATTAAGCATTGGATATGAGCAGCGATCTTCTTCATACCATGAAATGCAAAAATGCTCATCCTAAATCAATGCACATACTCTTTCCACTATCCATCATCTAATCGAAAGGTCATTTCTTTGAAAGCAAACTTCAATTCCAGTAAAAACAGTTCTGTAATGCAAAATTTTTCAGACGCTCCCAAAATCCTACCAGGTGATATCATGGACAAGGGATGACAGTCATTTTGTTTCTTTCAAAGGTCTTGCTATGCTACTGTGTTTCTTGGCCAACAATTATCATTAGTATTTTGTCATCCTTCAACACTTGACAATGCAATTAACTTCAACTGTTTCAAGCGAAGTGTAAATAAATTACCATATGCATGAAAAGAAGGAAATAACGTGCTGCTTCTGTTGGCGAGAAATCAAAATTTCAGATGATCTGCCACAATCTTCTCTAGCCTTGCTACTAGCAAGGAAAGACTTGATAAAGCCCCTAAGAAAATGGCAGAATAACATATTTCTCAGCTTTCAGAAAAACCGTAGGACAGTGCTGTAAGGCAGTGATACAATGAGACAACAAGCAAAAAAAGATATACTATGCGAAAACAAGCAGCAGTGCATTCTGCATGCTGGTGCAAATACTTCATCTTTACTAAGCTAGCATTTCTCTCTTCCAATTTTACATAAGACACCATCACGTCAAACAGTCAAAAGTCCTAACTTATACTCATCTAGCATTCCTCCAATTCCTTACAAACTCACCTAACCAAAAAGGGAGATTAGGAAGCACTTGTCCTGTCAAGTTTCCAACTGAAAAGCATGCAATCGCATGACACATTTAGTGAGTCATTATACCAGTGGAGAGCAAAACGCATCCATAAGTTGGATCCAACTATTTAGCTACTATGCCAACTATATGAAATAAGCTATAAACAACAATCAGAAGATTTTCCAAGAAAACATGCTATGTCGAAGAGAGACTAAGAAATTAAACTAGTTATTGAAACCCAGATGAGAAATAAGTGAAACGCTGAATACAACATAAAATCAAGTTAATTAGCATTTACCCACCTACAAAAACTAGACGAAAACTAACAAAGAAACTTTAAACTCTTGAAGTCACATCGACATTACCATTGTTCATGAAGCTACCAAAAGAACCATGATTTAACATAGAAAAATACAAAAGAATGGAAACGATTTTATACCAAATACTAGCCAAAGCAAAACCCACAAAGATTCCAAAACTCAAGAACCTAAAGATTCCAAACTCACCCAAGAAAGCAACCAAATTTAAACACAGTAAGGCACATAAAAACACCACCAACAATCCAACACAGAAAGCAAAGGATCAAGTCATAGAACATCGATGCAACCACATTGGATTCTCAATGTAGTTTGATCCATTTACTGCTGACCAAAAACCCACCCCAAAAAAGAACCAAAACACACGAAAGAAAATCAAAGAAAACATAAACAGAAAAAATGAGACAATCCAGATGAGGAAAAGACCTTATATTCGTCTTCTTCTTCTCCACAGAAAGAGAAAAAAGCAAACAACAGACTAAACGCAAATTGTAATACGCAAAACAGGCAGTATTGCAGTACTCGGGCTCACTGAAAAGCGATCTCTTCTTGATATCAGATGATTAGTTGGCTAGTTTTGACGACAGAGACAAGCTACAGTAACAGTGTAATATTAATAACTTCTTTTTTGTTACAATTAATACGTACATAATTCATTTGGGTTTAGACGACGTGTCGCTTTCATCGATCCCTAGACGTTGGCGGTGCTACTACGCTCCTACGCGCGGACGAATAAACCAATCAGAAATCTTCGTGGAGGTCACTAGAGGCTCCGAGTATGGACCTGTTGTGCTCATTACACGTTCTGCTTCTGTTATCTGGCTCCACGTCGTCAAACAACTGTGACAGATCTGTCCAGTAATGTGAAATGACAAATTAGCCCCTCTTTGGTTTTGGTGTTTATTTGTTAAAGCATTTAATTATTTTCTCATTAAGATAGGCTTGAGACCTGGCCGGGGCTGACTAACCCTTGACCCTACAGGCGGGGACCTGCCTGGCTGATGGTGTATGTAGTGTGAAACAGCGCCAAATGGGTTCTGGAAAGGTTTGGTAAAGTTTGGAGCAGTTTGGTAAATATTATGTCTTGGTGACACCAAACAGGTTTTGACTGTGGGACGGGTTTTTAGGAAGATAAGTCTGGAATTTGTGGTTATGGTCTTAATGAAAGTTGTACGTCTATGTGTCTAGTTTCTGGAAAGGTATGGTGCGTTTGAAATGGATGAGTGGTTTGAGAGTTATGCCATTTTTAGTGGCAAATGGTCTGGCTGGACCCTGAAACGGAAGCTGTTGCGGAAATGGGGAAATTTGGATAGGTTACGTTTGGTTTCTGGAAAAGAGATCAAAATGAAAGTTGTAGAGGAGATGATGAAGAACAACTTTGTTTTTGGCCAAAGTTGATTTGGTGAGTGGTTTGTGAGATAACTGGAACGGAATGGACAGAAGGTGATGTTTGGTAGAGAGATGGAGCAGAACAAAGTATGGTTGTTGCGGAAATGGGGAAATTTGGATGGGTTGTTGGCAGAATTGGAACCTGAGATAAACTATAAAGTTGTAGCTGGGTGCGTTAGCTTTAATTTGGTGTTTGAAACGGGTGACTTGGTTAAGAAATGAAGAAGTTATGATTAAAACAATGTTTGAAGGTCAGAATTGGCAGAAGCTGAGAACAATGTAAATTTGGACAAAAATGAGAATTGTTTTAAGAAAACAATCAAACCCGATTAATTAGTTTTGGAAACTAATAGAACCCGTAGCAAACTATTGCAATTTTAAAACAAATGCTTTCTGAATTTTGATTAAAAAACTCTAACTTCTTGCCAATGGAAACTTAGACAATCTTAAATAGCAAATGAAAGCTAAGCTAATGGAATAGACAGCCACACAGCCGACCTCTCATTCCAACTTGGCATCACCTTTAATTCCTTCTATAAGTCTAATAACTCCTAAATAATAACACATCTTTAAGACACAATAACTCCTACATAAAAACTCTTCTTTAAGACAAATTAACTCCTACATTATAACACCATTAAGAGCATAACAAATTTAGACATAATGACAATTCTTTAAAACATAGTAACTCCTACATAAAGATTCTTCTTTATGACACATTAACTCCTACATTATGACACCATTAAGAGCACCATAAATTTAAATATAAAGTAACATAAATAGGAAATAAGACATACTTAATGAAAACATACATGGATTAAAAATCCTTATTGATGATCAGTTGGGTAGTCAAGCAACATTGTAACATTCTGATGGAATAATGGGCTGCTCAATGGGCTCGGAGAATTCGGCTTCAAATCTTGAAATATGGACCATGGCTTTTACTTCTAGCAGTTTGATCAATGTGTAAAGTTTAAAGGCAAAACTTATGGCCATCTCGTCTCTTTCTTGATCCATAGCTTGTGTGGATGATCCGAGGCCCATGTTGGTCAAGTCTTCAATGGCTTGCATGGATGGTCCTCCATCATCCTCCCACCTTGAAAGGCTTCTTTTTCATCAAGTGGCTGGTCCTCCATCGTGTCATTAGCATATGGAAACAAGTCACTTACATTGAATTTGTTCGAAATTCCATGCTCCTTTCCCAATTCAACTTTGTAAGCATTGGAATTTATTTTCTTCAAAATCTTGTAAGGACCCTTGGCTTTTGGCATCAACTTTGTCTTCCTCTTGCTTGGAAATCGGTCCTCCCTTAAGTGCGCCCATACTAAGTCTCCTTCTTTGAATTCTACAAGCCGTTTGAACTTGGCTTGCCTCTTGTAAGCTTCATTGTGTTTCATGATGTTATTCTTCAGCTTTTGATGAATATTTATGATCTCTTGGGCCCTATTCTTGGCTTTGGTGTTGGATGGAACATGGCTCGACAGTGGGCTTAAATCAATAGGTGATATTGGGTTAGTACCATAAACACATTCAAATGAAGAAATTTGTGTAGTCATACTCTTTGAACTATTGTATGCAAATTCGACATGAACAAGCAAAACATCCCAATTCTTAGTCTTCCCCTTCAACAAGCTTCTAAGAATATTGCCAAGACTTCTATTTACTACCTTTGTTAGTCCGTCGGTTTGAGGATGAAAACTAGTGTTAAAATTCAACTTGGTGCTGAGCCTAACACATAAGACTCTCCAAAAATGACTCAAAAATTTACATCCCTATCACTCACAATACTTCCAAGTATGCCATGAAGTTTTACAACATTTTCAAAGTACAAATGCATAACATGTGAAACATCTATTATTTTTGAACAAGGAATGAAATGAGCCATTTTACTAAATCTATCGACAACAACCATAATTGAATCATGTCCTCTCCTAATTCTCGGAAAACCAAGGATGAAATCCATACTTACATCTTCCCATGGAGAATTCGAAATTGGCAATGGTGAATATGGACTGTGGGCTTGTGAAGTCATCTTGGATCTTTGGCATGTATTATAATCGCTTACTAGTCTCACTACATCTTTGATCATCTTCGACCAATAAAAGTTTCCACTATTCAAAGCATACGTTTTATCCCTTCCAAAGTGGCCAGCAAGACCACCTCTATAGATCTCCTTCAAGATAGCTTCCCTTAAAGAGCACTTAGGGACACAACAAGCATCATTTTTGAAAAGATAACCTTCATGGATAACAAAGTCCCTAAAAACATTATCTTGCTTGCATTTCTTAAAAATCTCACTAAAATCCTCATCACTCTCATACATCCCCCTAACATCATCAAAACCTATAATATGTGTATGCATTGAGCTTAACAAATTATGCTTTCTACTCAAAGAATTGGCCATAACATTCCTAGAACCTGCCTTAAACAACAAAATCAAATGATTGAAGATATTCTATCCAGGTGGCATGTTTACTATTCAAGTGTGATTGATTTTGGATATATTTAAATGCCTTATGATCGGTAAACAACATAAATAAATTAGCAACCAAATAAGTTCTCCAATGCCTAAGAGCTCTAATCAAAGCATAGAATTCTGGGTCAGAAGTAGAATATTTCCTCCTAGTTTCATTTAATTTTTTGCTAAAGTAAGCAACTAGTCTACCCCCTTGGCTTAGGACAGCCCCTATTCGTACACCACTTGCATCACATTCTAACTCAAATGGCATAGCAAAATTCAGCAAAGCAAGAATTGGTGCACTAGTCATAACATTCTTAAGAGTGTTGAAAGCAATTGTGGCTTGTGTAGTCCACTTAAATACACCCTTCTTCATACAATCAGTTATTGGACTAGTAATAGTACTAAACCCCTTGATAAATCTCCTATAGAAGGACCAAAATTCATGAAAGCTTCTAACCTCAAACAAATTTTTTGGAATTAGCCAATCACCTATAGCTTTAATTTTCAACGGATCCATACTTATGCCTTTATGTGAAACAATGTAACCCAAAAATGATAAAGATGAATCATAAAAATGACACTTTTCCATATTAGCATATATTGACTCTTGGCCTAACCTCAAACACCATTCTCAAATGCATGACATGTTCTTCTAAGCTATAACTATACACCAAAATATCATCGAAATAAACTACCACGAATTTGTTAAGAAAAGGTTGCAATATCTCATTCATTAGTCGCATGAAAGTGGACGGAAAATTGGATAATACCATCAGCATGACAAGCCGTTCGTAGAGCCCTTCTTGTGTTTTGAAAGCGGTCCTCCATTCGTCACCTTCCTTTATTCTAATTTGATGGAAACCTTTTTCAAATCCAACCTCGTGAAAGTTTTTGCTCCATGTAACCTGTCAAACATGTTGTCAAGTCTAGGAATTGGGAACCTATACTTGATAGTAATCTTGTTTACGGCTCTTGAATCAGTCACCATCCTCTATTTGCGATTCTTTTCAGGAACAACAAAGGCGGGAACCACACATGGACTAGATGATACACGGATATAGCCTTTTTCTAACAACTCTCCAACTTGTTTTTGTAATTCCTCACTCTCTCTTGGGTTCATTCTATATGAGTGTTTGTGGAAAATTTGGGCACCGAGAACAAAATTTATCTCACGTTGTATTTTCTTTAAAGGAGGGAGTCCTTTAGGAGGGCTTTCTGGAAATACACTCTCAAACTCTTGGATAAGAATTGTTACCTCATGTGGAATGGGGGGCCGTGGCCTGTCATCATCATCAACATCCAATGGAACATAGGATGGAAGTTCACCAACAATTACCTTCTTCTCTTCCATGGATAACAAACCAATTTCTTTCTTCTTTTTGTTACAATTTGGAGCCATTGGCGCAGGCAATATCTTCCGGTCATTATGATGAAGTGTATAAATATTAGCCTTACCTTAATGATGCACATCTTTATCATACAACCAAGGACGTCCTAACAACAAATGACAAGTTGTCATTGGGATTACATGACACCAAACGTCATCAACATACTTCTCAATTGCAAAGGGAATTAAACACCTTCGACTTACTCTCACCTTATGTTTAGAATCAAGCCAAGTGAATTTGTAAGGATTGGGAAGTGGCTCAGTTTTAAGGTTTAATTTTTCAACCATTTCATTTGATACAACATTCTCACATGCACCACTATCTATCACTACACACAATTTACCATTTGACATGCATCTAGTATGAAACAATGATTTTCTTTTTAAATCTTCTTCACATTTTTCACTACTCAAAAGTCTTATTAAAACAAGCATTTCTCCATCAAGGTGATCACCACTACAAACAACAATGTCATCACTACTATCACTCACATCATTGGGCCGAGACTCATTTTCAATCAAGCAAGCATTTTCATTTTCAACATCAACATTAATTTCATGAATTTCTTCAATGCTCATGATTGTTCTATTAGGGAATTCGACTTGGAAGTGTTCATAGCCGTGGCATTTGAAACATTTTAGTTTGGATTTTGGTGTGTTGGTTGGGGGATATATGGATGTCTTAGTGAAGGTGTAGTGTTTGGTGAATTTTTTGATTTTTAGGGAGTGGAGGGGCTAGTTTTGGGTGGAGTGGGATTGCTGCGTTGAGGGCTCAGTTTGGTTGGTGTGTAAGCATATTTTGGCATAAATCTTTTGGTTTGAGTGTGTCTCAAGTTAGTCTCACATCTAAAGGCCAATCTTTTGAGTTGAAAGAAACTTACATATGGATATAGCACCACCATGTCTTTGAGTTCGGTTTTGAGTCCTCTCAAGTATCTAGCATTGATCACATCATCATCCTCTTGCAAATCACTCTGCAACATATATTGCTCAAACTCCATGGTGTATTCCTCAACCGATTTGTTCCCTTTAGTTAAGCTCATCATCTCATTAAGAAGTTTTTGCCTATAATGTTGTGGTAAGAAAACTTCCTCCATCTCTTCTTTCGTTCGGCCCCAAGTGGATATTCTTCTTTTCCCATCTCGGTCCCTCCTCTTTTGTAAATTATCCCACCAAAGTGAGGTATAGCCTTTCAATTTCATGGCCACTAGTCTCATTTTCTTCTCCTCCGTCACTTCTCTACACTCAAAAATTCTATCAATAATATAAAGCCAATCAAGAAAAACATCCGTGTCCATCTACCATGGAATTCCATAATTTCAATTTTAAATGCGTCGAAATCATCTCTAGGAGGTAGTTGATGGACCGGTGGTGGTGGTGGTTGATTTCTAAAAGCTTCTTGGTCTATGTCATAATTAAGGTTTCTCCATTGTAGAACCGATCTCCTTTGATCACGAGGATCATTGTCATCAAGGGCTTCATCATCTTCTTGATTTTCAATGTTTGAGAAGGTTGGTGTAGGGCTGCTACCACTCCTTCGCTGTGGCTCCATACTCTCAAAGGCTCTTTGACTAGTTTTTAGCATCTCATTCTCCAATCTCAATGGTTCAAGTTGTTGGAGAAGTTCGTCTTGTGATAGTTGGGTATTTTCAGGTTGTTTTGACATGGTCGGAATGTTTGTTGGTGGTTAGAATATGGCTCTGATACCAGCTGATGGCGTATGCAGTGTGAAACAACGCTAAATGGGCCCTGAAAAGATTTGGTAAAGTTTGGAGCAGTTTGGTAAATATTATGTCTTGGTGACACCAAACAAATTCTGATTGTGAGACGGGTTTCTAGGAAGATGGGTCTAGAATTTGTGGTTATGGTCCAATGAAAGTTTTAGGTCTATGTGTCTACTTTCTGGAAAGGTATGGTGCGTTTGAAATTGATGAGTGGTTTGAGAGTTATGCCATTTTTAGTGGCAGATGGTATGGCTGGACGCTGAAATGGAAGCTGTTGCAGAAATGGGGAAATTTAGATAGGTTACGTTTGGATTCTGGAAAAGAGATCAAAATGAAAGTTGTATAGGAGATAATGAAGAACAACTTTGTTTTTGACCAGAAGTTGATTTGGTGAGTGGTTTGCGAGATAACTGGAACGGAACAGACAGAAGGTGATATTTGGTAGCGAGATGGAGTAGAACAAAGTATAGAGGTTGCGGAAATGGGGAAATTTGGATGGGTTGTTGGCAGAATTGGAACCTGAGATAAACTATAAAGTTGTAGCTTGGTGTGTTATATTTAATTTGGTGAATGAAAAGAGTGATTTGGTTAAGAAATGAAGAAGTTATGATTAAAACAGTGGCTGAAGGTCAAAATTGGCAGAAGCTGAGAACAATATAGATTTTGGACAGAAATGAGAACTGTTTTAGGAAAACAATCGAACCCGATTAATTAGTTTTGGAAACCAGTAAAACCCGTAGCAAACTATTGCAACTTCAAAGCAAATGCTTTCTGAATTTTGATTAAAAAACTCTAACTTCTTCCCAAGGAAACTTAGACAACCTTAAATAGGAAATGAAAACAAAGCTAATGGAATGGACAGCCACACAGCCGGCCTCTCATTCCAACTTGGCAGCACCTTTAATTCCTTTTTTAAGACACAATAACTCCTACATAAAGACTCTTCTTTAAGACACATTAACTTCTACATTATGACACCATTAAGACCATCATAAATTTAGACATAATGACACTTCTTTAAGACACAATAACTCTTACATAAAGACTCTTCTTTAAGACACATTAGCTCATGAAACCATTAAGAGCATTATAAATTTAAACATAAAGTAACATAAATAGGAAATAAGACATAATGAAAACATACATGAATTAAAAATCCTTATTGATGGTTGATTGGGTAGTCGAGTAACATTGCAACATTCTGATGGCATAATGGGCTCGGCTTCAAATCTTGCAATATGGACCACTTTTAATTCTAGTAGCTTGATCAATGTGTAGAGTTTAGAGGCTAAACTTATGGTCATCTCCTTTCCTTCTTGATCCATAGCTTGTGTGGATGATCCGAGACCCATGTTTGTCAAGTTTTTAATGGCTTGTGTGGATGGTCTTCCATCACTGACCCTTCTGGGGACTGCCAAGCTTGTGACCTTGTCCCTAGTCAGATTAACCTAGGGCAGGTGGGGCCTGTCAAGCCCGATTTATTAATTTTTAAAAAATTTTCCAAAAATTTTGTAATTTTATCGATCTCGGTAAGGTCATGAGCTAGGTCGATTCTAGACAATCCTAGCCCAATCTCAACTAATAACCCAATCAAGCTAGAAATCTCGACCCATAGGCCGGTCAACTCAGACCTGACTCATTGACTACTTAGGTCAAGCAGGTCAGGCCCGGGCTGAATTATCATCCTTATGTACAAATGAGTGGGAAGAACATCGTTAAGTTTGAATTAGTTTCAATCTAAACTTGTTAATTTGATTAGGATTTTATTAATTTCCCAAGTAAAAGAATTTTTAAAAAATGCGGCTAGTTTCTAAGGATTACTTATATGGTCCCAAAGTGATTTTTTTATCATAATACAAATTTGAGTTCTAATAATATAAAACGTTTAAGTTTAATTTTAACATTTTCAAGATATTTAATTTAAAATAAACTTTGAATAAATAAAAAATTGACGAGATTAAAATTAAGTGTTATACTATCACTGAATTGATATTTTTCTTATAAAACGTTATTATTACATGTGGATTATATTATGTTTATCAACAAAATTTTCAAAATATAAAAATGTTACATTAATAATGACTGACAAAAAAATTAAAATTTTTATTTATTGAGAATCTATTTTGGTCATTTTTAAAACGTTAAAATTAAATTTAAATGTTAAAAAATATTAGGATTGAGTTTGTATCCTAATAAAAATTATATTATTCAAATTACATATTTTGGCCTAAAATAATGTTATGCTAATGAAATTACTCTCAATTTCACCCTAATTTAAAGACAAGTATCTCGTATAAAAATAATTAGTATTTAAAATTTTGTTATATTATATAATTTTAAGAAATGTATATTAAATTTTAAGAATACATAATATTTTATTAATTACATATTTTGTAATTCACTCTTGTCTCAAAATTAAGTGATTAATAATGAATTATAACATAAAATAAGTTTGATCTTTTTTTTTATGAAAGGAGAAAAAAAAGTAAATTGACTACGAAGTTAATCTAGGAAACGAAACCCCTACCATATCTTCGAGCAGAATAGAAAGACACCCTAATAGTGTAGTAATAACAGAGTGATACCAAAGTTGTAAGAGCTTCCGTAATTCGCAAGCCAATCTACACAATGGTTACCTTCTCGGAAAATATGCCACACTACACCTTCACCTACCAGTCTTTGGCAAGTAGCTCTCGAATATAGGAGGCCAAAGGGTTGGAAGATGCTAGCAACTTGGGCAGAGATGACAGGAGATTAAAAACAAGAAGCGAATCTACTTCTAACTCCACTTGGCGAAAGCCAAGATCCCAAGCTAGAGTTAATCATGTAAAAGCTCCCCAAAGCTCAGCCGAAAAGGATGAGCACGTACCAATATTTTGGACAAAACCTGGAAGCCATATACTTGAATTGTCTCTTATCAGCCCACTTGTTGATGCAGTGTAAGACAGAACTTCTATATGCTCAATCCGTGTTTAACCAGACCCATCCTGAAGAGGTTTTATCCATCCAATAAAGTCTTAAAGAAACCAAGAAACTTGAATCCAATTGGTTGCTTTTAATGAACACATTTGTCTTAACTTTTGTATGTGGTGCCATGTCATCATTCCAATCAATTTGCCAATGGCCATCTAACTAGTATGAGGAGTATGGTCGTTATGTTTTTCTCCATCATTAGAGCTTGTAATATTATTATTATTATTATTAGACTATTAATCACCCTATTTACTCGAGTTGGAGGTTTGTAAGGACATACTCTTTTATCATTTCCTATCCTCCTCGTTTGAATATGACTGTCAGTATAATTTTATCGTAACATAGTAAGTGTCGTTATAATGGTGGATTCTTGATTTCAGGTGACCTCTTTCGCATTTGTAAGTGTTAAACAGGAGTTCATGAAGTACACGAACAGGTTTTAAACTTTTACTTGGTTGCAGGAAATTATAGTTTCTTTCTACTTTCTTAAGAATACTGCTTTCCGGCTTTAGCATGAGTTGTTGGAATCAGACCAGAGACTTGAAAATGACATATTCGTTTCTTCTGTTCAGGATGCAGCAACGTCAGGTGAATTCAGGTTCAGGTTCTTCAGCTACCATGTTTTGTTTTTCCCTGTCAAAATTCAGGCAACAACATCAGGATCTTTCCTTTTTCTATTTCCTGTCTTTTTAGGCCATGTCTAGAAAAGTTGGGACATATCATGCCTAATTGAAACAGGAAATATCATGCAAGAGGGGAAAGAACTCAAAAGTGTTGATGGAACATCCACTGGTCAATGTTTTTGATATGAACATGATTTGATTATCGATGTTATGAGCAGATGAAACTTCTTCAAAGCAGTAGCTACTTCCTTGTGTATGGAGTTTCTGATGATAGACAGGAAGCTGAAAATGGTGTAGTGTAGTGTAATTAAAGTAGAAAAGGTCAAATTTTTAGGATGATAATAAGTAGTTCTGTAAATTTTTTTTAAAATTAAAAATATAAAATAACGACTTTTTTTAATTGAATTGAGGAGTTATCCAAACTCATATTTACTTGAGACTTAATTTTTGAAAACAAAACAATATAGTTTTGCTTTAAAATAATTGTATCTCGAGCTGGTTTAAACCTATGCTCAATCTATGATAGAGCTTCAACAAAGTGAAAGAATCAAATTTGAAATAAAAGTGAAGCTTAAGAAAAGCTAAGATTGTGAAACTCTAAAGATTAAACAGGGTCAATCGGATCGGGATCGTTATCGCAATTTTCGATTTATAAGAACAATTTACAGGGACAGTGTGAACAGTTTTGTTGTCTGCTAAAAAGGGTAAGGTTTAGTTGCTTTAGTTGGGAGACAGTAGACATTAACAAGACCTTGAGACCTTGCTAGAAACTTTCAACCATGAAGAATCTTTATACTTCAAAAGATGAACAATATCAAAATGCTTGCCCTTTTAAAGCAAAGTTCGTTGGCATTTTAGGTACTGCATGCATTTTATATCTAAGACATAAATTTACATATTAATCAAATGAGAATAATAGGTGAAATTTAATAGCACAACAAGAACAACAATTTTGTAAAAGTCTTATTAATAAGCAAGGTATGGGAAAATCTAATAGTACTTTATTTTATTCCTAATTAATATAAAGACTGTTTCTAATAGAATTTCACTTGTGAAATTTAATAATAATATAAATAAAAAAATTTAAATTGCAGATTTTAAGTTAGTATGTAATTATGGTCAATTATGACACGACATAAAAAATTAGAGTAATAATTACGATAAATTACAAAAAATCTTAAATTAAAAAAAATATAAATTTTTAATTTTAAAAATATAAGTTTAACTATGAATTTAAAATTAGTATAAACTTAACCTAAAATTAACAAAACGCTTAAGCTTAATTAAATTTGAGTTTAAAGTCGAATTTGATATATTCAAATCGATCTCTTCAATATTAGACTCGAATTTAAGTATTTAAATTGATTAAATTCGAACTTAACAATTTTTTTTAAATTAGGACCAACTGAGCTCATTATTAATTTTGAATTTAAATAAAAATTATAATTACTTGAGTGAAATAAAGCATGATTATCTCTATTCTTAATTATATAGTTAATTTGTTAGGCTATATTATTTAAATTTTAAACTAGTTGTAAAACAATTTTTTTTACAAAATACATATTTCAAATAAAAAAAGCTAATGCTTTTAAGTTTTAACTTCTTCATTTAATAACATCTTCAGCTTTTTATGTGGAAAAATTTATAATAATATTTAGCTATTTAAGTATGTTTTTCATGGCCGATAAATTAAAGAGTTAATTACAAAAAATCCAAACTTTACTTAATTTAATCTTATTTTAAAAAGTGACAATTAAATAATTAAACTTATAATTTTTTGCAATTTTAACTCGATATTAGTATCTTTGTTAATATTGTTGACGTGACTTGCCACTTAAGGTAAATATCTTTAACACTTATACATGTCAGACTTAATTAAACTAATTAATTAAGTTTTGGTACTGAATTTCATTAAGATTTTTCAATTTCAAAACAACGTAGTTTAGTTAAACAACTTAATTAGTTAGTTTAATTAGAATGACGTGTATAAGTATTAAGAGTATTTGTCTTATGTGACAAGCTATGTTAGTAACATTTCGGGTTAGAATTAAAAAGATTGAAAGTTTGAGTATTTAATTGTTAATTTTTTAAGTTCGAGTTATAATTATAAAATTAAGTAATGTTTAAGATTTTTTTAATTAACCCTGAATTAAATCATATATTTGATCGATTAATTTATATTCTAATTTCTAAGAAGAATAGTGAGAGAAAGCCGGTCTCTGTCTTCTCACTTTCTCAACTGTCTGTCTCTTGCTTGAGTATCTTGTTTTCTCCTCCCAATCCCAAGAGCTTGTAATAAAAATAAAGAATATAATTAATAAATTAAACAAATTCAAAGATAGAAACTTGAAAAAAAAAAGAAAAAGAAAAATAAAACAAGTCCTTGTGCTTGTGCTTGTGTGCTTGACCCAAGGAGACGGCATATAAAAGAGAGAGAAACTGTATCTGTGTCTCCGTGAATGTGAATTCTAGAGAGAGAAAGATAAATATTGAATAATCAATTAATGATAAGAAGATTATATAGGAGAACCCGCAGAGATAGAGAGAGAGAGAGGAGCTGAGAAAGAGAGAGAGAGAGTAGGAAGATCTGAAGCTCAAAGCTCCGTAAATGGAAGGTATATTCTTTTCTTTTATGTTTGTCTTCATCTCTGATAGCCTAGCCCCAAGGTTCTCTCTCGCTCCCTTGACTCGTTGTTTACTTCGTTAAGAACTCGATTGACTTCTTTGGGTCTCCTTGAAATCGATGTTTCGTTTCTTTTCTCCTTCTGGGTTTTCTTCATTAAGTGTATTGTCTATTTTTTGAATCGTAATTCTACACAAAGTAGGGTGTTATATCCTTAATTCAAATATTTTTCCCTTTGTTGCTTCAGTTGCTACTTTATGTAGTTTTGGTTGCAGGGATGTGAATTGTATTCTTGTATATAGCGATTGGTTTGATTTTAGTGTTAAAGATTCTGTTTTGAGGTGATTATTTAATTATCAAATGTTACATCCATGATGTATTCAACAATTCTTGTAAATTGAGCTTATGCCCATCATTTGATTGATGACTACCAACTTTTGTGGATAATTTGAATTTGACTTAACATACAATCTATTTTGCAAGTACTCTTGAACAGTTTGTCTCAGCTGGGATGTTATTTTTGTTTTACTCTTGAATAGTTTTCCTTTTTCTGTTCTAAAAAGTGATTGGGCAAATTTTTACCAAGTTTTCAATTTGAGCAACATTCTGAAAATTTCTTGCCTTACTGGATTATGTTCAGTGGTATTTGTTTTACTGCTGTTGAACGTGTATCAATAAACAAACAACGTATTCCAGAATTTCGGAAAATACAGATTCACCTTCATGTATATATTTGTATGTGGTCAAAGGGGGCATTGCTTGGTATATAACATAAAAGCTTTTGGACATCTATCCGACATTGGGGGGAATTTCAAGTCTTTAGAGTATTTGCTTCATGAGTAAGTGCTTAAGATTAGGATTGTCACCAAATCCCCTTCCTTAGGTTGCAGTTCCATGGGTAATATGGCTGTTATGTGGACTTATACTTGTCTGAAAATATGACGAGCATTTGCAACTTTTACCAAGTTTGCAATCCAAACAAAGTTAAACTGGTTACTGCAAGAGAGGCGTCAAAACTTTTAGTTGCAATACAAAATTTTGGTTGGCTATATTAAAGCATTTTTAGTAAAAGAAATAATCTCAATAGCTCTTATTTCTTGAACTGTGCATTTAAAAAATCTCAGGAGAGTAAAGTTCCATAGTACTAATGCCTTTTGTGACTTACGACCAATCTTGTTGTGCTAGTTATTGATATTGTGTCGAGTGAGATGGTGTGAGTCAAGAGCAGAAGCAAAATATGCTAAATGAGGACCACAATAACCTTGCATGTATTTTGATTTTTGTTTGACCATGTTAAGGCGTCTGTGTTAGTCCACATCTTGGTCAAATGTAAACTATATTTGGTTGGTAATCCCAAATATTTTATGGAAGTGATGTATCACAATTAATAGCGGTCTTGTCAACTTGGTCAGCAGCTTTTAATTGAATTTTATTTGCTGCTTTTTGGAGCTCATGTTGGATGGGAGAATGGTGCTCCATTTTCCTTTTTTTTTGGGTTGCATTAATTTTTTTTATAGAAGGAAATTTTGTGCATTAAGTTGTTGCGTTGCTACTGGAAGTTAAAGTCAATCTCTGATAGCTCATTGGTAATGTACGGCACAAATTTTTTCTGGAAACAGAAGCAATTTTGAAAGTGTAAGAATTGATGGGCCTGATTCTGTTCTTCCATATTTTCCTGTATGGAACATTATTATGCTTCGTATTTATTGAACCTTAAACATTAGGTTACTGTCTGCTTATCTCTGTATCTCAACTTTCCAAGGGGAGATATCCTTCTGTTTTGAAAAAATGTTAAGCATTTTATGTCATGTTTGAAAATATAGATGAAGGATCCAAGTTTGTATATTTCCCTGGTTTTCAAAGAACATGATTGATCTCACCACATTTTTCGATATCTTAAACTTACTGCTTCTCTTCATTTTCTTTTTGTCCTTGAGAGTGTTTTGTTGCATCTTATTTGTTTTTAATATTATAGGAATATTAATATTGGGGCTGAATAATTAATGGAAAAATTTGCTATTTAACAGGTAGATCCCCAGACCAAGAATCAGTAGAGTCTGGGACAAAAAGATCTAGTGTATCATCTGGCACTAGGTCTCGTATCTGTAAAGAATTTCTTTATAGGCTTCTGGACAGTGAGGCCTTGACTGCCAAGCTTGAAGACTGGTTTGAATCAATATCTGAGAATGCAACTGGAAAAAAGTCTGCATTTGATGTACCTTTTGAGTTGATAGAACTTCAAAAGTTTGACTATGCATTGGAGGGAGTTTCATTTCAGCAGCTAATTAGGATGCCCAATGCGGTCTATGCTTCAACATCAGATGCTGTGGAAGCAACTGCATATCTTGCTATTGAAGACTTTTTGCATGCAAGTGTGAAGGGTTTGTGGGAGGCCTTTTGGAGTCAAGATGATCCAATACCTTTTTCCATTGCCTGTTTGTACAATTCAAACTTAAAATTCTACCAGGCTGAGAAGGCCATAGCTAAAGGGATGCTTGGAGGTCTTGTTGCAACTGGTGTATTATTAGACAGCCCTAGACATCCACATGGAAAGTGGGATCATGTTCTTGAATTAGCACTCTTGAGACCTGATATTGGAAATTTTGCTGTGGACAGTGAGAGGCAACCTTCTTTATCTGTTCTAGGCGAGGTTCTTTTCTATGCTTTACGCATTTTATTGTCAAGAAAATTAAGCAGATTGAACTTTTCGGAGAATTCAAACTCGGTCTTTGTTCTTGTTGTTGATTCTCAATACGGAGGGGTTATTAAAGTTGAGGGAGATGTAAATAGATTGGAGTTTGATGTGAATAATGTATACAACTGCTGTGCGGACTGGATACATAAGCATTGTAAAGTCTCTGTCTCTCCAATAGATAGGATTTGGAATAAACTCGGCAATGCAAATTGGTGTGATATTGGTGCTTTGCAGGTACTTTTTGCAACCTTCCACTGCATTATTCAATATATGGGGATGCCAAAACACTCAATTGAGGACTTAGCAGCTGACCATGGTTCTCGCCTCCAAACAAGAAGAGTGGAGAGGCAATTGGGAGATAGCATGGTCAATGGAAGTGGTTTGTTTAGGTTCCAGCAGCGCACTGTAAATCCTGAAATTGTTGAGGTTCAAGATGAATCCATCAAAATTGAGTCTGAAGAGTTAACGATGAAGTTGGATGTGGGATCTGTATTGTGGTTGGAGGACTCTGATCAACAGAAGGGCTATCAAATCAATGAAGTGCTGCACAATGGTGAGCTATGTTATTATCTAGCTTCAGCTGTTGAAGATCCGGGTAAAGCTTTGTTCCTTTATGTTGGTTCCCATCCTTCTCAAATTGAACCGGCATGGCAGGATATGAACTTGTGGTATCAAGTTCAAAGACAGACCAAAATATTGACTCTAATGAGACAAAAAGGACTATCTAGCAAGTATTTACCTCAGTTGAGTGCTTCTGGCAGGATTGTCCACCCGGGTAAGTGCAGGAAACCTAACTCAGGTGGGAATTGTGATCACCCATGGTGTGGTACCCCAATTCTGGTGACAAGCCCAGTTGGTGAAACAGTTACTGATATGGTAAATTCAGGCAGATTTGGTGTAGATGAGGCCATTAGGTGTTGCCATGATTGCTTGTCTGCACTCTCTACGGCCTCTTCTGCTGGCATTCGGCATGGAGATATCCGAACAGAAAATGTTATTTGTGTGACATCTAATGCAAGGCATCCCTATTTTGTCCTTATTGGTTGGGGTCATGCTATTCTCGAAGATAGGGATCGCCCCGCAATGAATCTCCATTTTTCATCCACTTATGCTCTGCAGGAGGGAAAGTTGTGTTCAGCTTCAGATGCGGAGAGCTTGGTTTATATGCTGTATTTTTCATGTGGTGGTTCTTTACCAGATCTAGATTCAGTTGAGGGTGCACTTCAATGGAGAGAGGCCTCTTGGTCTAGGAGATTGATTCAACAGAAACTTGGTGATGTGTCGACTGTGTTGAAAGCATTTGCCGACTACGTGGACAGTCTTTGTGGTACTCCATATCCTATTGATTATGATATATGGTTAAGAAGGTTGAGGAGAAATTTTCATGAGGATGACCATGGAAAGGAGATTGACACATCGGGATAAGATATTCCCTCTGTTAAAGTTAGCAGTATGAATCAGCACATCTTATGAATCATTTTTCGCCTCCTGCCTACGGCAGTAAAGGGCATAGGGTTTCCATCAGCTGAAGACAAATGACAAACACGGGTCCTGAAATCCTTATCTGTGAAGATTGACAGTTCTTGAGGATGGTTTGGTTGTTTCATGAAGCAGCCTATTGTGGTTATTCTTTCTAGCATTGTTTGGGCTGTTCTCTTCACGCGAGCTGCTGAATTGAGTAAGCATCCCGCAAATCGGCCACGGTGTGTCACCTCATTCCTGTCAAGCTGATATGGATTTGCTTACTAATGCAGTCCCTGCATCTTATAGAGGTACTTTTCTCTTTTGTTGATGACTTTAGGAGATTGTGTCATTTGCTGAAATTCCTTGTAAACATATGAACTGTATGGTTTGCCCTGAAATTAAAATTGTTCGAATCCGAGATTCATAC
This sequence comes from Erythroxylum baracoense, assembly GCA_025629805.1. NCBI lineage: Eukaryota > Viridiplantae > Streptophyta > Magnoliopsida > Malpighiales > Erythroxylaceae > Erythroxylum > Erythroxylum baracoense. The sequence continues at coordinate 2,044,804 of JAOTAY010000003.1, read as the reverse complement.
TGTAATTTTAGTTCAGGGCATCATCTCTTTTGCTTTTTGTGTAAATGGGTTGTGAAATCTACTGCTTTTGGTTTTCTTTTGGGATGGAAGGAGAGACTGAAGAGGAAGAGGACTGAGGCCTTCACTACAGTCCTGGTACTTGTTCTGTCTTCTTGCAGTTTGGTCTGTTCTGTTGTAACTTATATTCATTTATTGCAAATCATTATTTTTACCTCTCTCTGCTTAAAAGGACTTTAACAGTTTCTTCTTTTTTTTCCCCCTCTAAGCTGTAGCATATTCTCTTTTTATTTTTTTCCCAAAAATAGAATGACTTCCTTAGTATTTTTCTAATTATGTATAGAATTAATACAAAGTTCTAAATTTTAATTCTATGAAAATATAATTAGGGATGGCAATGGGCCGGCTTATGGCCGGTCTTACCAATTTTTTAAAATTAAAAATGTAAAACAATGCCTTTTTTAAATTAAGTCCAAGCTTGGGCTATTCAGGCCTAAGTATATTTGAAGCCTAACTCTTTTAATGTCATTTTGCATAGAATAGTTGACTTCGAGTCGGTCTAGGCTTGGCCTTGGCCTTGGCTTAGGTCAGACTATTGAAAATACCTAAACTTGGGTTCATGGCTATTCATTGCCGTCCCTAAATATAACTCCATAGAAAATCAATGAACTTTCCAATTGCCTCTTGTCATAAATAAGTTAGGCAAGAGTTTCTAATAATTAAAGTTTTGTAGCCTTACTTTTTAAACATTAAATGATCCCTTAAATTAGAAGATTGCATTATTAGTTAATTTCACATATATTTAAAAATATTAGAATTTAACTTAATCGAATGACATAAAAGTATATTTTGTCAGTGACCTTAATATTGCTAAGGAAATAAGACAAAAATAATATAACAACTTAAATCCCGAAACATAGTTGATTGACAGCTAAAGGGGTCATAGTTGATTGTCTAGTATTTGATTGACCAATTCCTTATATTGGATTGCTACAAGAGTCAAATATTTTGGTACTTCCTCGTGGAAAAATGAATCAGAAGAAATTTGGATCATAGCTCTAAATTTTTGTTCATCTTTTGTTGTAATAATATCTTGGGGTTTGCAGCGATAACTCGGTATATCTACTATATGACCAATAACTAAAATATGTATGTGATTGACTAGTCGACTGTTTGATTATGTCATAATTCTATAATTAATTTGTATTAAGTTTATTGTTGGATGAACTGCATTGTTGATATTGATCCCAAAAAAAAAAGGTAGATACAGTTAGTCTGTGAACAATCAACCATCGCATTGTGAAAATTGGATAGGTTCGATCTAGGGTCATTGGGGCCGCCTAAAAAGATCTACTAAATTTATCAAGTTGTTCCAAAAGATCAAAACGGCTATTTATTAATGGAATTTCTTGTCGGTTCTATGTAAAATATTCATTTAGACGGTGGCCTTTTTTGATATTATTTGGTAATAACTTACAATTATGAATACAAATTAAAGTGGTTCAATCTTTGCAGAACAAATCAAGAATAAGAAAAAACAATTTTTTTCTATAAACATTTTTTGTTTATATACAACTATAATTACAATCAAATATATACTTCCATATAGACCTGAAAATTGTAGTTCGGTATATTCCGATTGAGCCTTTTCAAAAGTTAATAGACTAAATTTGAATTAATCAAACTTTAAATACAAAAGGGTGGCTAAAACAATTTGAAATTTCAACCAGAATAATATTATTTTATTTTATAAATTTAAGAAATTTAAAATTAAAATAATTTTATTTTGGTGAATTATATTAGAATGACAACATTTTATAGTAATTTAAATTCAATTAAATTTTGGGTCGAACTCAGATCATAAGTAATTAACATTGAGATCCTTTGAATTAAAAGAATATTGTTTTGCTCAACAAATTTAAGAAACTTAAAAAAAAGATGTTACTTTAATGAATTATATCATAATAATGATATTTTATAACAACTCGAATTCAATTAAGTTTTGGATCATAAATGATGACAATGAGATCCTTCAAACTAAAAAAATATTGTTATCCATAATAAATTTAAAAAAATTAAACTAAAATAATGTTATTTTAATGAATTATATCATAATAATGATATTTTATAATAACTCAGATTTAATTAAATTTTGGATTGGGCATAAATATTATTTATTTATAAATTTAAGAAATTTTAAACTAAAATAATGTTAATAACTTGAATTTAATTAAATTTTGGATCCAATTTGATCATAGATAGTTGACATTAAGTCGGACCGCGCCACGTTGCCATCCATACTTCCATAGCAGGTAAAGTGTATCTTTTATCATCAAACGGGATGGTTCAAACTCAATACAAACATTTAACAACTGAACTGCATGGGACATGACAATCCCATAACTCCACTTTCCCACAAATCCCTATAAATACGCGACTCTCTCTGAAGAAACAACATCCTCAGCTAAAACACACACGCTCAACAATGGCCTACACCTCCGTCTTCATCACTACCCTCCTCTTCCTTGCCACAGCCTCCACAGCTCATGCTTATGCCGTCAACGGCATCCCTATAGCTCAAGTTATTATCCCAGGTCGCCTCTACTGCGCCGTCGGAGGTAACCCTGCGTCTGGCGCGAGGGGCTTGGCCGGAGTCGACGTGTTTGTGTCCTGCGACGGAGGCAAAACCAGCCTCGCACATGTCGTTACAAACACCGACGGGTTGTTTCAGATCGTTTTGGCATTACTTAACAGTGTTGCTTTTGACCCTTCTTTTTGTGCCATATATGTGCAACTCCCAGTCCCAGTTGCCAGGTGCGCAGTCTTGCCTCCCACCGGGTGCCTTCAAGCCAACATAAGCGTGACCGGTGTAATCCCTTCGACGTTGGGTTTTGCTGCTAACGTTGTGCCTGGATTATTCTCTGTTGTGAGCCCATGAGTTGACCGGTTCTCCATAACTACGTGCATGGTCTCCTTAATTACTTCTGTTTCGAATAAAAGGGAAAGTGACAAACTAAACCAACCAAAAGAGTTTGGTTACTTTTCCAAATTTTAATTTCTTTTTATTTACACCTTATGTTTCAAGCTAATAAGAATCCATAAGTTTGATTTTCAATATATTTTCTAAAAATATGAAAATCAACAATGCCAAAAAGTACGTCTTAATCTATGATTGGTACCCTTTTTTTATATTTACTATTTCAAATTATTTAATAATAAATTTTAAAGGTAAAAGATATAATCATCCTTCATGTCACTTTAAATATTTTAAATTATTTCAACAAAATATTTTATATTAGGAAAAACATTAAGAAACTTTTTTTGTTAAGTTTATATTTACAAAAATTACTATTAAAATCAGGTCCTCTCTACTAATTAGGAATAAGGCTATGTACTACAAGATAGCCTCAAATTCTATGTTTCACTTGCCTCAAATTCTATGTTTCATCAGGATTTTTGCTACGTGATTGTTATTGTTGTAGTAGTATTAAAATCAGGTAAAAATATCCATTCAATTACATATATAAAATAAGTTAACCTAAATTTTATTAAATACTTTTAATAATAGAAAGTGATTATAAAATATTATGAATATTTTTTGAAAAGTATGAAATTAAAAAAAATATTTTTTTACACAAATTTTAACAAGTAATAAATTAGTTAAATGGCATTTAACTCATTTTTGAACATTGGACTCCAATAATGTAATTGGTTATCCCAACAAGTATCTCTAATTTGTCAATCAACAAATTATAATCTTTACTCCGATGAACAAATTTTCACATTATCAAATTATCATTTTGAATTTGTGTTCTTAAGCTATCCAATTGAGTTGGAGACTATACAAATTAGGGTTTATATTGTACAATTTGTGGTAAAATGAGTAGACTAGCCCATTTGCTTGCATTTGGTGCTTTACAGGACATCTTCACTCACTTATTTACAGAAACAATATCCATATAATTTTTTTTTGAAACGGAGGAATGTGCAATCGCTTTCTTTTGGATGCGTATTGGGTAAATTTTCGGATGGACGCAATAATCTGCAAATTATGTCAACTGGATACTCCGTACTAGACAAACTCTGTATGATAAGCTTGATCGAGAAAGTATAAATAAAGAGATTCGAACGCAGGAACTTTTGGTCTCATGCCCCCACTCCAGTTCCTCGCTAAGAATGCAAACTTTGGAGTTATATATTAGAACAAAAAAGGAAAATGGAAATAATTAATTGCCTTAAAAAGAAGTAAAACAAATTAGTCTAAATTAAAGTATTCACTTTAAATAATATTTTTTAGATATATATTATAAGAATTATTGATTGACATATAATATTCACTAATATAAAGTTAATTAAAAAGATTTTATATATGTAAAATTTTATATGTTATAAGAGTTTTTCAACTCAAAACTTGATTTGATTCTAATTCGAAATATTTATATATATATAATTCATTTTAATTATAATTTTATTTTCTATATTATAATTTAAAATAAAAATATTAAAAATATATATCTTTATTAAGTTGATTCAAATTATTCTAAATGGGTTTACCTTAAAAAGCAATTTTGTCATTTCATGTATATTGGATATTAGTAATTAAATTCCTAATTTAAAATTTTTGATTTTCTTTATAAATATAATACAAGTTTGAATGGCATTTTCTTGTAGAATAAATTCTACTTGTAATCTTCCATGTATGGATTGTACGATGAAGCTCGTCTCAGCTATCCTTGCCCTTTTGATACTTGCCACCTTTCAGCTCCGTCAAGCTATATCTTTCTCTTCTTTTTGATTATGGAATAATAGAGTCCTGAAGCTATTTTGCAGAGCAGTTGTATAATTTATCCAGTCTAACCAATATGTCACAACTATGAAAGTGACTTTCTTACAGATAGATATCACTTCAACTCAAAATTGGAACTATTATAGGCAGCTAAAACAGGCAGTCTCTTTTTGTCCCCTTCTTTGGGTTCATAGGGCACAAGGAGAAGATTAGCTTTTGATCACTTAAAAGCTATGGTTGGACTTGGATCCCAGATGCTTAGTTATATTGCATATTATTTATTAGGTATTAAAAGGACAAACAGAGAATATTAGTCTCACCTCAATGATGACATGCATGTCGAATTCCTTGGTGTTCAACCCGATACCTTCGTAGAAAGCAGCTCGTTGGCAATCATTTAGGAACATTGTCACATAGACCTGCAAAAACAGAAGAGATTATGAATTATTTTTGGAGAAAGAATTTTATACATGATCAATTTTGTTTATATTAGTATCGAGATGAACGCCAGTACTTCTGCTGCTTTTGAATATCGAAAACAAACACAAGAATAGGACCATAGATTTTGAAAATAATTGGAAAAATTGATAGAGGTTTATACATTTCTATCTGTTTACTGAGTCCTAGTTGCCTTTGAAACAAAACTTAGCATCATTGACAGACTAACATGTGCAGAATTCGATAATGTGCAGCCTAAAGAGTACTAGAAGGCCATTGATAGTCTAGTGACAGGAAGGAAAGCTTATAGTTTACCAAGATGTTACCGATAGGCAGAACAATCGTGACCACAACTTGGCTTTCCAATCATTGAGGAACTGGGGTTGTGCCTTCAACAATGCAGAGAAGAAGTCACCATGTCTGTTCCCATCTTGGCACCAGTTCTCGAAGTACTTGAAAATGGGATAACAATGGTACCCAGGATTAGCCTTGAGATGTCTGTAAATTGTGATATACCTCCAGTAACCAATTTTCTCGGACCGATATGTAGCATAAAAAATGAACTTTGGCTTGAAGAATGTGTATTTCCTCGCCTTTGTTAGGAATCCCAGGTCCAATGCTAGATTAAAATCTGACAAACCCTTGTTCAAAAAGCTGCAACCAATATAAACTTTAGATTCATCTTACATGCATCTATCAGGCAAACTCTACATATTTGAAAGAGAAAGCAAAGTGCCTCAATACCCTGCGTGTCTGGCTTCATCCCTGGACATGAGGGAGAGAATCTCTGCCACAACTGGGTTGGTTTTCTGCAAAATTAAATCATAAAAATAGTTTATTTTGCCAATTAGAGAGATATAGAGGCCACAAGTGACACGTTAACAGAGTGATGCCCCATTGTTAAGTATTTTTCTGATGTAAGTTAAATTTGGTTTTGCATAGTAAGTTTTTCACATAGTTACATAAATTTGGTGTTGCATAGCAAATTTTTTCACATAGTTACATAACAAGATCGAAACTTTAGATACAAAATCCTGCATCCAGAAAGAATTTAGGATGCAGCTAAAGAATACATTGCAGAGTGATGAATAAACTCTAGATACTAAGATTTTAGAATAGAAAGGAAAATTTTATAAGGAAACCACACCTTGAGTCTCCTTCCAAGCTCCTTGTAGAGAAGGAATCCAGAGAATTCAGCAGTACAAGACCTCTCCAGGAACTCAACAAAGATTTGCCTTAAAGGGCCTTGCATTTTGTCAGCAGCTTCTTTGAAGTCCTTGTTCCTAACAAAATGTGTCTGATTGTAGTCAATCTTAAACACCTGAAGCAATGCCTCGAATTCAGTCTGGTTCAAGCTCTTGTTGATTTCAGTGTTGAAGAGGGTCTCCATCTCATCAAAATCGGTGGTATAGAACATTGGCGTCAAAAGGGTCTCCTTTATAGCAGTTGTTTTGGGTTTGTTTCGTGGTTTTTGTATGGTAGGCTGTGCAGTGGCTGACATTTTAATGGTGCTGTACTTCGAGCATTTGAATGCTCTCGGGTTACCAAATTTAGGGGTAGTGCTGAACTTGGAAATTGGTTTCACAAAGGCCATCTCTGTAGCCATCCTTTTTGCAGTAAAGATTCGAGCTTTATTGATGGTGGGAAGAATGAACTTCGAAAGGAGGAGTGGAGGAGGACACGAGCTGAATTATATGCAATGGTTGACAGGTGATTCAATCTCATCCACTGAAATCTAGGAAATGGGCTATTGACACGTGGTAGAAATTTATAGGCTTTACTGATTACATTGGATGTTTCTAAGAAACTATGCAAATTTTAGGTTGTTAAGCCATTTTTTGACTTACTGAGTGTGATAGAGCAAGTCCATATAAAAAGCTTTAATTGATTGGATTTCAACTATTTTTATGTTCTACCTGAAGGATCACATAATAGAAACTAGCACCATAAAATCTCAGTGAGTTGGATTGATTTTCTAAAATTTTCATCTTTTTTCTATCCGTTTTGACAAATAATTTTTTAAAATACACCATAATTTAGGTGATTATAATACGAGCGTGTAAGTAAACTATACTTAAATTGAAAATAGTTTTACAAATTTCTCTCCAAATGAAATATAAGTTCCAGAAATCCTAAGTCCAATGACAAACTAGTAGAGAATTCTTAATCTGAAAGATGAAAGAACTGAAGAATGTCAACATAGAAGACAATTGTCTGCCACTTGAACCTTACAAGGAGCTTAACAGGTAGGTTTCCACGTTATTTTTTGGAAGATGACATTTACAGCTTCAAGAAACCCAAGTTCTGACCTTTGTAGTGAGCAGAAGAAAGCTGCAAATGAAAGCCCTTTGAGACTACAAACTGGGACGATCACAAGACCAAATCATCCTTAGCATTAACTCAAACATGTGGAAACTTGTTCTGTGGCAAAACCTGTCAAAACACCAAGGTTAAGACAGTTCAGGCAATGTCACTAGAAGACAAGAGTGCAAAGAGTAGAAGATGAGAGAAACTTCAGTATTTGAATTTTTTGAGCTTCCTGCTATGGAAATTTATGTTTTACTGCATGTGAGTAATTATCCAATCTTGTGACGTTGATAGGCTTGTTCAAATTCCTAAAATTAGCTAAAACAGACAGAGAGAGAGAGAGAGTGCTCAAGATAACATGAGCGTATCTACAAGTTCATGGTATATGCATATCATGCCAGGTAAAAGAGAGATGAAAACCCCTAGATTAGAAGAAATGATGCTGAGTTTCAAATTGAATTATGATGATCAATCCCATCCATGTCTTTGTTCTGGTTTCCAAAAGCATGGAATCTTACAGAATCTCCCATCCCCTCTTCTGCAGAAAATCTCCTTGGTTCTCTTTGTGCCTCTTCAGCAATAAATCTCACGCTGAGTTCTTTCATATCATCACCAATGGCAGAAACTTCCCTAAGGTCTCTAGAGTTGCCAGCGTTTGATCTCCTTATAGATTCTCTTGGTCCATCTTCCACAATGGGATCTTTCAAGGAATTGTTGACATCTTGCTCAACAGGATCAAAAGTAGGCCCTCCTTCCTCCTGAGACATTGAATTATCATCTGAATCATCATCAGCCTGATCTAAAATTTTCCGCATTTCAGGAAGTGAATAATGACTTTCTGAAAACTTGGCTTCCATTTCTAAATCAAATTTGTCCTTTGAGTCAATCGTATCATCCCTGACATTTGGTGTCTCGGAACCTATTACCAAAAGCTCGTTTTCATCCACAAAGGATCGAAATTCGTTCATAGAAGGCGGGATCTTTGAAAAGAAGACCTCTGATAGATTTCTTCGCATTCCCCTGTTATATGGATTCTTCTTTTTATCGTACCGGTACCGGAAGTTCTCATAGGTAGTCTGCATTAAATCATTACCAGACTATCATAAAGAAGAAATGTCTCACCAGAATATGAGAATGTGATAATTAACTTATTCATTTATCTCACAGCATCCTATAGTCTAATAATGATGCTTCGCACTTCCAACAAGAACGTGAAGAATATTCCGCAGTTGTCATGAAGCAGTTTGATAAGAGACTCACCTGGTTCGTGCAAATGAGATAGAAATGGAAGATTGTCAAGCCGCCAACAAACCAGACAACAAAGAAACAATAGACTATAAGAATAGCTAAGGTGACATCGCGTGATACACCTTTCCAGAAGTGCTTCCCTTTGTCAAGAATGATGACCACAGAGAACGCAAAGACATATATGCACAAGACGGTTGCTATTGATATAAACATGAAGAAGAATCGATAGTTACGCTGCAATGAAGACGTAGCCATTTTGTTAGTTTCTAACAGGAAAGTAAAATTTAAGATATCTAATGCTCTAAAGCAGCCTAAATATATACAACGATTTGATCATATAGCATTCTATCCTTATCCGTAGACATAAATTTCATAACGCCAGGCAAACAGATACACATTCAAGGTAGATATGAACACATCCATTCATTTTCCATTCGAGTTATAGTTCGATCCAGTGGAAGTTCTGATCGAGAAATAGTATGGAATTGGGAAGCAAAAGTGTAGAAAACATTAGGAGAGAGAAACATTGATGTCAGATATCATTACTCCAATCACTCAAACTTAAGTCAGCTTCATGGTAGACGAATCAGAAATAGTGATGAACGAGAACAGAAATTTTAACTTACGATTCCAATGCATTGACCAACCCATGGACAGTGATGATCAAATCTTTGAACGCAGTTATTGCAGATCGAACAATGAGAAGCACGAGGAGGACGATAAAGTAAACAAGTATCACAGAACTTGACTTTCACTGTCTGGCCATTTACCACCACATCTTTTGTTCGAGGTAGTTTTAGATGAGGGGTTCTTCCAGCTTCCCATTCCATAGATGGAGTAGCCATATCTAACACCTCATCTGTTTCAGGCGGCCTTGTATTTCTGCGTACTATTCCAGGATCTCTACTGGAGGTCAATACGAGAAACACTATATCCTGCAAAGGCATTAACCACCCTTCAGATAAATCACTTTGCACACACAAAGTAGAGCAAATAATGACATGCAACACGTAAATTCAAGTTGTATCAAACCTAGAAGTTTTAACATCTTTAACAGTTTACTGTGGAAAGAAGAACATAGCACAGAGATTGCTTCACTGAGTAATTGAATAGATCATGCGGGCTCTTTATCATTGATAAGATCGAATGTTACTCGACTGTCACGACTGCCTGAATCCAGACAGAAAAGAAATACTCACTGATATGGTAAGGATTAAGCCAATGATCAATATAGGATACCACCGTTCAGGATGCTTTGTATCTTTATCTGCAATCTTGAGAGACATTTTTATACAGAAGGTGATGGCAGGAGCACAAATGAGAAATGTGGATAGAAGCAATGACGACACATCAGGACCAAAAATCAATCTCCCGCCACAGAAGAATCTCTGACACAGTATAATAAAGCCTCGTTAGAGCCAGCATTACCAGAGTCGGATACAAAATAATGTCAAAGAACAACCTGTTCATATGCATTTATGGGCTGTGTGACATATGTTCAAGGACTGAAAGTATGAAAAATATATAAACTAGAAAAAAGGACTCTCAGCCAGAATAACAAACATCTAATCGAGAAATTACAGTAAACATGATGTAAACACATAGATGTGCATGATAAACCAGAAAAAGGTCGACAATGGTGAAAGGTTGACTTTAAAGTGCGGATTAGTGAAGTCATTAATTCTCAGAAAACAGAAAAATATTAAGATAAGTGGCATCAACAAGTGAAAATCAAATAAAGATTGAAGAAGGAATTCAGAGACTAATCTTACTGATCAAAAGGATGGGAAGAATAAAAGAAAAGCATGTTTATGATCAGTAACGAAGCATTTTGAAGTGAACTTCAACCAAATCTTTATCACTGAAAGTTGTTTCTATGCTCAATACTCGAAAGATCATTGCTTCTTAAATCACTCCCAATCTTGATCTCCACAAATTTGAATTATGCAACCAGTCCAGTATCAATTTACACTGAATCAAACATGACCCAATATTCTCATTTCTTTCCAGGTTTAAAGTAGAGAACTGATTCAAAGTAAATGAATGCTCGAGGACCCCAAAAACATATGAAATCCATGAAAGAACAACTCCAGGAAACAAATCACAAAACTTAAAGAAAGAACTAAAACAGAAGCAAACAAAAAAGTCAGTACAGAGTTTGGATAGAAAGAATCATAAAACAAAAGAACTAACATTGCTTCCTTTCCAAACTTGATATAGCCTCTTTTGTTCAGTTTTGGGCGTCCCTCCAGAAGTAGAAGCAGTAGCAGCAGCAGCAGCAGAAGAGGAAGGACCCTTATCAGGATTCATGATTAAAACCACAATTTAACCTCTACCCTTGTTGCTTCACACATAGAAAGGATCTTCCAAACAGCAACCAACGCAAGAACATAACCAATAAATGCAATCCCTTTTCTTCCCTCAACTATAAAATCTCTTGAAACTACCAAACCCCAATAATCTTTCAAAACATCAATGACACAGACACAACATCAGAGAAAGACAGTTGTCCGAAGACAGAAGGAGAAGGGGTGAAGAGGGTTGGTTGGTGATCTTTTTGCGATAAAAAGGCCAGCAGCCCTCTTGTACGCAAAAATGAAAAATCTTTCACCTTTCTTGTTCTAAAACCTCCAAAACAACATATAATTATTGGGTTTTATTTTTTTTCCAAATATATAGTTCCAACATCAAATTAAAAAATAGAACTTTGGGGTGAATTGCACAAAGGCACTCCTCCTATCAGCTCTTTTTCCTTCTCCAATCCAAAACATATATGCTTTCTCTCTCTCTACATCACATTGAAATATGAGCTGCTGCCACAATCACTATCAGTTCGACAGATGCTTCCTTCCGTTGCACCAACCTCTCCGGATTTTACGTTAGATTCTATGATTTTCGATGCTTTTTACATAAACTAAGTAATATGATTGCACTAGCGAACAACAATATTAACCTCTACTCATAAATTTGCTCTGCTAAAGATGAACAGTAACCATTAGTACTAGGATTGTCGTGTCATGTTACTATTTAGTTATCATGGCAGTTAATGTCGTTACGTATGTTTAAGTTCTGTTAGCAATTACCAAGTTATTGGTAACAAGTTTTTGGATAATAATCTTACCAATAACTTTCGTTCTCTCGACATGCCAGGCTGCTGAGGACGTGAGAGTCAATACTTAAAGCATTGTTAACATGACATATGCTTTTTACTTCAAGAAGATTGATTGGTCGAAAGTGGATTTTATTTTATTAATTAAAGAATGAAAACTACAAGAGAAGAATAATATACAGATTAGAAACACTTCTTCACGTTCGGGAGGCAGAGCATTTGTTGGTATCCAACCCAGATGTTGATTGCTCGAGATCACATAATACAAGAAACTTCATAACATTTGGTTGGTTTTATTCTGTAATTAGTAATGACAATTACTTATGTTACGAAACAGTTTCAAGTTCTTGTCCAACTCCTGACTTGTCCTGCTAATTATAGGCCATTTGTTGCAGGTAGTTCACATAAAAGTTAGTCTACTTCAGGAGTTTTGCTTGTTCAGGGCCAGCTCTCCATCTTGTTTGTGCTTGAATATAAAAAACATTTTAGCCGGCAGACACCTGGATCCTGTGGGGAAATTTTGACTCTGTCAGGTTGTTTTTATTAGTTGTTTAGCACCTGAATTGACAAGGCGAGAATCAGACTTTGAAGCAAATAAAACTATAGAGCCTGTGTGAATCAGTAATTATAAGCTTTGATTAAACCTCCTAGTAGTGTGAGACTAAAGAGAGGAAGAGAGTGAGATGGTGGTTCTGGATGTATCAAAATTCTGATTAGTTGAGAAGATAAATACAAGGTGGTGCCTGAGAAGAATAAGTGCATATGCTTAGAGTCACAATCTAAAAAGGTGTGTGTAGTCTCCAAGAAATGCTGCTTGATTCCCTTTAAATTTTCAGCTTAAGGATTAAATATGGTGCATCCAGAGATGATGAGATTGGGATTCACAAGCTGCATGTTACTATTGGAATAAGGCCATAGAATTGGGAATCATTGACGAATCAGAACCATAGTTAAAATAATTTCGCATCACTGATCAGTCAGTCACAGTTTGTCTCTACAAGAAAACTTATCATTCCCTCAGGACAGGACAAATCCTCACGAAAACTTCCAAGGAACCTTCGGCTTATCATGGCTTTCATCATCTGTGATCTAATGTTGCTTGTGTAAGCTCTTTTGAATGCTTCTGCATATCATGTTCGCTACCGAGAGCTAATCAATCAATATCCTTTTATAGACTATGCTGACCTGTAACAACATATAGATGCATCTAATTGTCAGGAAAGCAATCAAGATGCCTCTGGCATTGTAACACAGAAATGCTAGGTTTACTTGAGTTTGTTCAAATGCACCAATGCATTTCTTGTTCCAGTACAAAGGGAATAAAGCAGCTAATGAGGAGAAAGTTGCCTACCCTAACTAGTAAAACCATGGGAACGAAATATGAGAGGATATGTGCAACAGTATCCACTGCTCCAACACTGCATAATATAAACATGTGTGTCAGCCTGCAAATTGGCTTGTTTTCTCGTAAGAATACAGAAATGTATCTAACTTCATTTTTGGCACAATACTAAATATAACTGAAAATATGGTCAAATTTGGGAAACCAAGGACATAAAAGCATACATATAAGATGCTTAACAGCAGTAACATATTTAAAAGAAAAATGTCGAGAGACTAAATATCATTAAACAAAAAGAAAATTTTGACAAACTTGAGACAGCTTACCACAGAAAGTAATGGTCCCTGTTTGAAGTTGTCATTAAATGAAAAGGTAATTGGTTTTGGATTCTCTCCAGGCCCTCTGATAAACCCACTGGATTTGAACAAAAATGAAGACGTAAGCAAATATTTGTGAAAGATGCTGCCTTATAATAGAACTGATATAGAAACAAGTTCAAGAAAGAAGATAGAAAAATGAAGATGTTAATGTTCACAATAAGCCCACATTAATGAGGCAGAAATCAGGGGAGTCCTTCGACTGTCATAGACGGCAATGAGACCTCTGTACATGCCATCCCCTCCTTTGTAAGAAAGGGCTAATCTTTCACCAGAAGCATCCCAGGCTATCTTCTCAATCCCATGGCTACAAGGAAAAAGTTATATGTGATGAACTCTTCAAAAAGAGGACAGCTACGAGCCAAAACTTAAAACCCAAATGTTGCAAGGTACTGGAAATATCAAGGTCATTACCAAATAGAAAGTTTTAAAAACTGTAAAACAGGATTTAATCATCATCGTGATATATGAGTTTCGTTCTAGCCATACAAGTGAATGAAATAAAGAGCAATAATAAATCCAAAATCCAGTGGGTGGGTTAGGCAAGTGCAGAAACAACGTCGATCCATCAATCTTGGAGAGCATACATATCTACACAGGGGCACAAAGAAACTAAAGGTATCTTCATTTTATATCTCAATCTAGAGAAAAATTCGATTCAAAAGCAGCATCTCAACATTTCCTTAGATATCTGCTTCCAAAATATATGGCACACAGTTCAGCAACACTATCTAAGTCACTAAGCAAGAAATCTTAATCATACACAACAAGATTGATTATTCTCTCCTGTACCTTCCAGTCAACGACATTATTTCTGGCAAATCAACAGGTAGAAGGTGTGCATCTGCAAAACATCATCAAATATAGAAAATGGTCATGCCTCCTTACATGTCAAACAATAGGATGCTTATACTACTATACATTCAACCATTTATCTTTGTTTGTCTAAATCTTTTCAAATATACCATAAAACCCAAGTGTTCCCTCACATTTATAATTAAACAGCCAGCCAATGGCATACACATCATAAAGCATCTATGGATTTCAACGGATGAACAGTGCACAGACATGCTATCAAAAATGAAGAAAACAACCTCGAGTCATAAAACAAAGGCAAAGCTAAACAAACAAAAATATAATAAATCAACACGATTGACTAAATAGTGCCTGCACAGAGTCAATACAAATTTACAGAATCATATGCAGCCCTTCAACTTAAAATTGAAGAACTTGCTTCCTGTAAAGCTTCTTTCAGTTCAAATTAAATGGCTGAACATAAAGCTCAAACGTGAAACCATCTTACCTAAAGAAGGAGGCTTTGATGCAAAATGAATAGACCCCAATGTTGATGATCCAGAGAACGCAGTCAGAACTATACGCCCATCAGGGTCCCATGTTGCCCCCTGATTACATAAAGCATGATAAAGTGTCAATGATAGTTCAGTTTAGTAACAAGATTAAAAGCATCCTGTAAACTTAATAATAAACTTTTTAAATAATTTTTTACTAGTTTGCCACTTAACTGCCTGATTCAAGTCCCACTAGGAAGAAGTTATTCACTCATTAAAGGTCGCAGTTAAAATTTGAGATTCATCCTAATAGGAACCATTTCAAACCATGAAGTAGGGGAAACATTGTCTGAATTTACCATTCGTTTAAGTAGTTACATGGCATAGGATGGAGTTAATTTTTCAGAACAAATTTTATAAGCAAAAGAAAAGTTAAACCAAGGTGCCAAATAACCACATTTATGCAAGATTAGCTAGGGAAGAATATGAGGAAGACGTAACAATGGATTCAACAGTCATGTAAGGTTAATGAATGTTTATGTTTACCGTAACAAAACCACTGGTTGAATGCCATCGTTCAGATGTCCATGTGTTTGTCTCCCAAAGATAAAATGTTCCATCACTAGAAAGAATCAAATTATCAGCCACAGAGCAATATCTTATTCAAATGCAAATAAATCATAGCAAGTTGACTATGACCATACAATTTTGCAGCGAAAAAGTAATCTTTAGTAGGAGACCATTTCAACATTGATATGCCTCCTAATCCACGCCGAATGGGTGTTCCAATTCCTAAAAATATTAAAAAAAGAATAAAGAATGTCAGATTAAAATCTGAGGAACCAAGGAAAACCTAGTAGAACAATACAGTCCCCACAGAATATTATACACTAGAATACCATCCAGTGGAAGAGGATAACGCTCAGAAACTTTTAACCAAAGCCAAAGTTCCTCAACCATTTGTGTAATTTAGCCTTCTCATGTTGCCATGTGAACATCCTCGTACTATTCATGCTTTTGATAAATTTACGTCATCCTATCATGACATTTCTATGGTGGACCGTCTAATCTAAATGCCTAAACACTGCACTTCTCATATTATGCACCCAACATCAAGCAAAAATATCACACTTTGCATTTATGCATCTGTGCAATAATGTAAAATGATGCTAATCAAAACAGTTTAAGAGGCTGACAATATTGGCTGACCTTGTGCAACATCCCATATTGTGAATGACGAGCCTTCATAAGAAGCAGATGCCAAATATGTGAAGACATGTCAAGGAAATTATTACACAATGGAGCACAATTTAGCATAGACAGTAACTACATTTTAGATCCAAAATGGTGTATATACATACATAGATATGTATATATATACATATATGTAAAAGAGGATAACAACAACAACAACAATAAAAACCTTAATGCACAAGATTCCCCGCTTTGCAAGGGTCAAGAAAAGAACATCAATTGTACGTAGCCCTCCTTTTGTATTTTACAAAGAAGCTATTTCCGTAACTCAAACCTGTGACCTTTTGATCACAAAGGAGTAACTTTATCAGTTGCTCCACAGCTTGCCCTCGTATGTTTTTTAAAAAAAGGATAAGCTTCTGCCTATTATTTTCTCACTAGTAATAAGGAAGTATAACCAAAACGAAGTGTAATTAAAAAACTCAACAGTGAGTTAATAAGGATATCTTCCATCAGGACTCCAAGAAAGTGCGCTTATTTGTTCATCATTATGACTCCGAAGAAAATCCACCAAAGTCCATCGAGTTCCAGAACCTCTGGAAAGTGTACCTAAGTATGAAGAAGCACCAGATCGGACAGATGCAACATTGCCTGGATAAGAAGCAACCCATACGCAGATTCCACCCCTGAAGTTCAATAGCCAAGATAAACAGCCTTAAAAATCTTAAATTATCCTCCAAATAACATAAAACAGATATATCAGATGGAGAAGGAAAAAAAAAGAACTCTTGGTACTTGCTTGCAGGCCACGGAAAGTGATTTTCCACTATTTGGTCTCCATTCAAGAACTTTAACATCCCTCTGGGACTCACTCGTCAAAATGCAAGCATCCTTACCCTCTGATCAGAACTCAAAAGTAGCAGTTAGATATCTCTACAAAGTTGCGAGCTAAATTCTCTAAGTAGACTAGATGTACAAGCTTTCGAAATCCCTCTTTAAAAGCCATAGAACCACTAACCTGATTCTTCAAAGTCATGAACCATAACCTGATTTGGGCCAGAGATAAAAGCAATAATGTGCTTATGTTGGTGCCAGCTTACTCCTTGAAGATCAACCTCTGGTAACAAGTTTACCTACATAGCATGAATATAAAATGTCAATTCCATCCCAGACGCAGATAAGAATTCCAAGATCAGACTACATGGCTATCTAGTGAAACAAATGTTGAAATCCCCCACCAGTCAACCTTAAGGTGCTTTAAACGTGTGTTGCCATAAGAATAACTAGCTTGATTACTTAGGCGAGAAGTAAAGTGGGAGGTGTTCAGGAGCCAGACCCGATATCCATGTAATTTGATTTCCTAAGTAATGCTACTCAATTACTTAGCAATCAGCATTATGAACATAAAGCAGTAGGATTTGTTCATCTAAGTAAATAACCAATTAGCCAATAGAATAACAACAATGAGACAATTAAATAACCAAAAACAAAAACAAGAAACAAAAGAAACAAGAAAGATATTCAAAAACATAAGTTTTCAACTGGAAAATGCTTACATAATTGGGACTAAAGAAGCGCTTAACGGATTGATTAACTATTCCCTGGAGTGATTTCACTAAACCACTCTCTCCATCATTATTTACTCTTCCTTGCTGCTGTTGCTGCTCTGCTTCCTGCTCCTTACTCATGGAAGTCACCTGATCAGCCTGAAATGGCACCGCACTGAATACCATTCCCTAATCCACCATCAAACCAGTTCAAAAGTTCAATTATTTCTCCTCACAAATACAAAATATTAAACAAAACAGAATTTGCAAAGAAGAAACCACCAGAAGCTTTCCATAAGTGGTCTCTGCTCGTTCATCGGAGAGGCTCTCTGCTGTGACTGCAAGGCCAAAAATGAGTCAGCTTTATAATTTTTCCGCAACCACAAGACACATACACTTATATATATGAAGAGAAAGATCATGTCATACTTAGCTCTCGATTTATTTCACAGATGGTAACAGAACCAGGCTGCGGAAAGGAAGGCATTGGTATTTCTTGAAGAGGACGAGTGAGTCGGGTCACTGTTGTTGGGTATTAGGGCTTAAGGGTTTTTGAAATTTATCAATCACCCCAATTTTTACTGAATACTGTCTTTTTAATTTATTTTACTTTACAGGTTTTTTAGAAATTTTAGGGTTAAAGTTATTTACGAATTGAATTTCGTTATATTTATGAGGTTGAATTAAATTTGATTTATACTATTTAGAATAAATTTAAAAATATTATAATTAAATTTAATTATATTATTTGGAATATAATAAAAATTAATTCAACTAATTTTAGACCGTTTGAAAGCTTTCGAATTAAATTTATTGACGAATTAGATTCAATTACATTTATGAGATTGAATTAAATTCGATTTACACTGTTTGAAATAAATCTATAAATATTATAATTAAATTCAATTACTTTATTTAGAATAAAAAATAAATTCAATTATTTCATATATTTTTTTTATTTTTAATTAAAAATAGTATGTAATCAACATGTATATAATTTATAATAATTTATATATTTATGATGTATATATTTAAAAATAGAATTTTAAATATTTGGAAAAGAATTAACTTTTTAATTTATACATCAAATCGAATCATTTAAAATATAAATTGAATTCATAAAAAAGATAAAATTTAATTAAATTTAATTACATAAAATTAATGAATTAAACGGAATTCATTATACTCTAATTTTTGAAATTTATCAACCGGCCCAATTTTCACTTAATGCTGTCTTTTTAATTTCTTTCTTTCTCCGACCAGAGCTTTTGAGTTACACTCTATTATGACATCGTATTCGTTCGAAAACACAAACCTAGACCTGAACAAGTTTCAGTCTTTGTCTCGCCCCTCTCGGCTGTCTCTCTTTTTTTGTCTCTCTCTAGGTTTTCTTGTTCTCAAATTTTTGGTGAGCTTTGCCCCTCTCGTTCGGCTCATTGAGGTTAGTCCTTAATTGAATGGTTTACTTGTTAATTAATTCTATAATGTTCTTCATTTTCCGATAATTTCAGTGGTATGTATCAGAACTGATCTGCGGTTTTCATATTTTCAATTTCCCATAAAAGACGATCTCTTTGTGAAGAAGATCGACTGCGTTTTGATGATCCCAAAGTTCACGATCAACGGTTTGAAGTTAAAGAAAGTATATAATCTGTTTGACTTCAGTTCTTTCAATGTATTGACTCACAAGTCCATACAGCTTTCAAACTTTGACTTGTTTTTTCTTGATTCTTTTACGGTTTGTCCTAAATTGAGGCATGAAATGGATAGTGGTGTGTCCCGTCTGTATGAATAAGAACCAAACATCAGCTGAAGGAAGGAGTATCTGTGTAACTAAGGCATGCGAAAATCCGAATTGTACAGAGATTGGGGATTGCTGCTGCCATCCCAAGCTGTCTTAAAGTTACTGTAGTTTAGGTATATTGTTTACGCTTATAAGGGGATGGCAAGGCCAACTTAATCCTCTTTTTTAAGAATCTCAGATGAGGGAATCTTAGGAGAGCCGCCGACTCCAACTATTGTTCATGTACGATCCATACTAGATCTGTCGAACTGCTCATCTTACTTTCTTTACGTTCTTGACGACCCATCTTTGTCTCCTTAGAATATTTCAGTGACATGTTTATGTCTTCTTTCCCATTACTTAAAAGAGTGAGCCGCGGATACATATAATTCAGAAGAATAGATACGCGATCATATATAGCATCCCTTTCTTTTATCAACGGTTCTACTTTTTTTGAAACATTTCCAGTTGTTTTGGTAGATGGAGATGGAATTATCAGAGCTGATGTTCTGTTTAGAAGAGCATATCGAAGTATAGTATTGAACAAATAGGTGTAACCGTGGAATTCTATGGTGGTGAACGAAATGGGCTGAGGAGCAAAAGGAGGAATCCACCCAAGGAGGGACTCGCGTTTGATTAGCTAGTTGGTGAGGCAATAGCTTACTAAGGCGATGATCAGTAGCTAATCCAAGAGGATGATCAACTACACTGGGACTGAGACATGGCCCAAACTCCTACAAAGGTAACAGTGGGGAATTTTTCGCAATGAGGGAAAGCCTAACGGAGCAATGCCTCATGGAGGTAGAAGGCCTATGGGTAAGAGATCTTTATCTATCAATATTTCTAACTCCGAATTTTCTTGATTCTTATCTAGATAAAAAGTTTCATAAACAGGATTATTTTGATAGTATGTCTCTTTTTTTGTTATTGGGATAGGTGAAATCTTTCCTCCGAAGGGGCTTTTATGGAAGCTTTAACAATTTATAGACTGGTTGTAGCATTAGCACTTTTATTTGTGAATTTTTTTGTTTAATTCTATAAAAAAAATATAGATCTAAGGAACGTTACCTCTCTAACTCCCTCGGGGAGGACAGATCTAAGGAATGTTACCCCTCTAACTCCCTCTGCTTAAGTCTAGTCTTTTCAAAATGTTAAACACGCCCTTTACTTACTTTATATATTGGTTTATTGTTACTAAGAACCCATCAGACTTTTGACCTTTTCATTTTTTGTCATATTGAAAGAGTAATAAGAATGAGGGGTGTTAAGCTTTTTATCATCCTGGCATCGAGTTATTTTTCCCCAAGACCTCCCCTACAGTATCTCCATCGCAATAGAGTTTCACCACCAAGTTCGGGATGGATTGGTGTGGTTCCTCTATGCTTAGGACACCAGAATATCGAACCATGAACGAAGAAAGGCTATATCCTATATCCTAAATCCTAATATCTAAATCCTAATACGTAAACTCTAAAACCTAAATCTTAAAACTCTAACCCTTTATCCCTAAACTTAAAAATAAATCCTAACAGTCAGTACATGCGTTAAGGAATGCAATTATCTAAGAATCAATATTTCTTTAACCAACTGTTAACCCCTTCTTTGAATCTTTTGCATCCAAATAATACGAATAATTCTCTAAATTGGTACGAATTTTTAACAAACCTTACTGTTTCAATCAGTATAGCTTATTTCAGAATAATTATAGCATCTTCTCTTCTTGTTGCTGGATCTCTTATTCGTACACATCTTCTCTCTGTTTCCCTTTCTCAAGCCTATAGTGAGTTACAGACAGAGTTCGAAAAGGTCAAATCTTTGATGATTACATCATACATGATGGAGTTGCAAAAACTTTTGGATAGGTATCCTACATCTAAACTAAATTCTTTTTGGTTAAATAATCTCTTTCTAAACAAGGATTGGCTTTTTAGGAATATAGCGTCAAATATTCAATATGATTCCATAAGATCTAGTTTCGTTCAAGGAAGGGATCCTATGAAAGGATTTTCTGATCAATCCACAGATCATTTTGACTCTATTAGTAGCGAGGATTTAGAATATCACACATTGATCAATCAAAGAGAGATTTAACAACTAAAACTAAAAGAAAGATCGATTCTTTGGGCTCACAGCTATGGCATTTGATGATATGTATAGTAGTGGAGGATTATGGGACAAAAAATAAATCCACTTGGTTTCAGACTTGGTGCAACCCAAGATTATCATTCTCGATGGTTTGCACAATCAAAAAATTATTTTGACAGAAAATCAAAAAATAAACAAATGTATCAAAAATTATGTACAACAAAAACTAATTGAAAGGGATGTAGCGTAGCTTGGTAGCGTATTTGTTTTGTGTACAAAATGTCACGAGTTCCAATCCTGTCATTCCTGAATGGAAAATGAAAAATAACCCACTAGTAGGGATGAGGGCTTTGTTGAAATTTGGAAACGGAAGATGTTACTTTTTACATTCCTGCAATTCCTATTAGTAAGGGTTCTTCCTTATTCGGTTAACCCCGGAGAATGGCTGAGGGTTTTGTTGAAATTTGAAAAGGGAAGATGGTACTTTGTACAATCCTGCAATTCCTACGAGTAAGTGTTCTTTCTTATTAGGTTAACCCTTTCTCCTTGTTTTTGTTCTAACCCCCAGAGGCTGGATTTTGCAATTTATATGCGTGCAACATGTTTGTTCTTGTTATTAAGTTACATCAGTTGCTCATACGAGTTGGTTGTTCTTCGTCTGTTTGTCTTTTTGCATTGGAGACTTTTGAAATTTGGTTTGAGATATATGAATGCGCTTCTGCTTAAGTCTGTCATTTAGATCAGATCTTAGATCATTGTTTCATATATCCATTGGTGATACATAGTATTATGAAATATCGATCGCATGGACGCCTTTTGGACCTTTGACTCATTTTCTGGAAGATGTGAGTGCAGAAGCTACCTTTTCCATGGTAAAGAATTGATGTGTGTATCAGACATTCTTATTCCACATCGTGGGAAATAAGAAAGAAAGATGATGAGGTGCCCAGTTTTGTTGAATACATGATTGAAGTGCTCAAAATTGTTTAACGTTTTATGCATTTTCTATTATTTTCTTTATCTTGCTTTCTTTTAGCCCTTTATGTATCTTTCTGACAAAGTGGTTACATCTCAGGGAAACAGTTGATGCTTCATGTTTCTGAACTGGTTCTGAGACATCCGGGGAGAACCAAGAAGCTGGAAACCGTATCGTCATCAACTGCCAGATCGTCCAAGTCTGGAAGGAAAAATAAGAAGAGATGGATGCAACTTATGATGCATAACAGCATCTTTTATCCATTTCTGAAATTGGAGATTTTTATGTCCTGTTCTGTCAAGCTCTGCCTGTTCCATTGTTGGAACTTTCTGCAGACGAAATCTGGATCTTTATTTGTATATCACAGAAGAAACAAAACCCTGGTATTTGAACAATTAGAGTAATGCTAATTGTTTCTGCTAATTTGGACGAACTAATGATATTTTTTGTGTTGTTGGCCTTCAGACCATGATTTGTCCATTGTCACTCTCTTAAATTAAGATTTTCACATGTAAGAAAAGCTAAATAGAAACCTGAAAGAATTGGAATCCACTCAAAGTGATTTCTCTCTTAATTTGAGACTTCAGTGCCAACTCCATTGCAATAAAGCAAATTAAAACCAAACTTCTTGTAACATACTATGCTATAGAACAAAATGTGACAATAATATTAGGTTACAGCTACTGCATAAAAACTGAAAATCTAATTCAAAATTTAAAATAGGTAAATCCGCAAAAGATGTATTCTCTTTTATCAGTATATGATTTCATACGAGATAGTAAGTTGGTAACTATTAGCCAAAGAATAAGACAAAAATGAGAATTCTTATCCTGATAAGTTTCATCTCCATATTTTTATGAGAATTATATATTTATTAAATCTCATCTATATGAACTTACCTATTTATGCGGATAAAATTATATATAACAGAAGATTTGCTGTAGACAAAAACGGCGTGCTAACTTCAATGTGAACTGGATCTGTCAAGCATGTCTTGTCTCCTACAGTTCGTAGATTGATCCAGCACTCCGTTCTAACCAAACTAAACTTTCAGGCTCCTGGGTCGTCGAGAAACAATGATGGGTACGTCGACGCAAGCTTATGGAGAAGCATGGTACTGGGATAACCGGTACAGCAACGAACCCGGGACTTTCGATTGGTACCAGAAATACCCTTCCTTAGCTCCTCTCATCAATCTCTACGCTCCTCGTCGTCTCCGACCCCGTGTCCTCGTTATCGGTTGCGGCAACTCCGGTATCGTTTTTTTTGGTTCCTGATTGTTGTTGCCGTTTTTTTTGGAAAAAGATAATTTCAAGATCGATAAAGTTTTGATCTTTTTTGTCTTGAAATTGTGAATTTTGTGGGTAGCTTTTAGTGAGGGCTTGGTGGATGACGGGTACGAAGATGTGGTGAACATTGATATATCGTCTGTGGTTATTGAAGCTATGCGGACCAAGTATTCTGATCGACCTCAAATGAAATGTATTTGCTGTTTCACAAGTTTAGATTTTCAGTTGTTTGGTTTTTAGCGTCTTTTTGTTTTTTCTATGTTTGGTGTGTTTTTGATTTTGTTGTTTCCTCACATTGACTCGGCAGATTTTCAAATGGATGTTCGAGATATGAGTACTTTCCAAGCAGCTTCGTTCAATACCATTATTGATAAAGGTGCCACTTTGACATTCATTTCTGTCTCTTCACCTTATTTGGGTTGAATGAGTTAGCTGTTCATTGATGAAGTTTTTCCTTTTATTGCTTTTTCCTTTTTTTTTTGGGTTAATACAGGGACGCTGGATTCCATCTTGGTGAGTGTATAAGCGACTTCTTAATTGATATTGGACCTTTATGCAGTAGCATTTTGAGTTGCCATAACCATATAGCTAAAGCGTTTTGTTCTTCTTTTCATTTCTTTTTTGTTTTCAATCATCTAGTGTGGTAGTAATTCACGACAAAATGCAACAAAGATGGTCGAGGAAGTTTGGAGGTATGGTGGAGTGAGAATTTTTGGTGAATAGTTATTTTTCCATTTGGTTTGTTTTGGTTTGCAAAGCATTTTGTACTTCTGCAAATTATTTTCTTGATTTTTTCACCTAATATTGAAGCAGTTGATGACAAACTCTATAGGGTCCTCAAGGATAAAGGAGTTTATTTTCTGGTAAAATATATGCTTCCAGATGTCCATATCTTACTTTCTGTTTTGCTTTTTAACTTCCTTAACTGCTTTTCTTGATGAGATAATGCGTTGCAGGTGACATATGGATCTCCGGTATATCGCTTGCGCTTGTTAAAAGAATCTTGCTCGTGGGCCATAAAACTCCATGTCATAGGTTTGTTAAAATCCCAGTTTCTTTGTTGGATTAGGTGACCTGCATACAGGACTCTTCTGATTTCTGTTGAGAATGTCCTTCCTCCTCTCTTATTGCTTTAATGATCATATTCTGTGCATTGTTTTGCTCCTCTTCTTAAGAGTTATTACAGAGATCCTTTGCTAGCTGAATCAAAGGAGTGAATTATTAAGTTGTACATAACATCTTCTAAAAAGCATTAAACTTCATTCAAGGTTTCGGAATCTATGCGGTGATGAAGAATTGCTGACTATGTTCCTCAAAAATTGGAGGTTTAGTTTTCGAAATCTACATGAAACTTGGAAAACTATGTTTGTATTGTTTTGAATCATTAAATACTGACGCCTCTTGGGTTCTAAGAGAAAAAGAGAAAAGGAAAATCTGTATGGATTGTGATGAGAGGACTTCCCAGGGCGTAGAATCTTTCTAAAACATAAAAGTTACGAGATTGATCATTACTTTTGATAGCTGATTTCTGTGAGGTAAAAATGTTCTGCTGTTCATCCAGCTGGTAGCTATCGTTTTTTTTCATTTGTTATCTGTTTATTCTCCTAAACTTCAACGTAGTGGGCATCTGGCACCTCAGGAAGTTGAATGCTACAATAAGACTGTTGTTCATAATCTGCAGGAAAGTACTTGTCAGAAGGAACCTCTGGACAACCAATCTGGGAGTTGACGAAGCCTGTTCCACTAGATGAAGAGGGAAGCTCTCTGGAAGCAATGCTGGGAAAGAACCCCGATGTCCATTACATATATGTTTGTACCAAGGTCGGTGAACCCAAGTTCCATTCTTCAAACTTCCCGCTTTCTTTAAAACTCAAGATACTTTGGTTACCAGAGCAACTCTCCCTAATTGGGAGCATGATTGTAATTCAACTCTGAAGCTGCTTCCGTTGTTATTATCATCTTCAGTTTTAGTTTATAGTGTATAATTTATGTTTTTTTTTTTCTCTTCTTCCTCAGGATGAATCATTGAAGCCAGATTCTACAGCGAGCTAGTCTGAGTGCCCTTTCCATAGCAATTGTTCTTTTTCCTACTCGTTAAATAACAGATCATGGAAAAACTTTTGTTGTAACTTTGATCTTGGTGTTGTTCAATCAGTGGTTTTGTTTTTACGTTTTCTTTTTGACAATTTGTTGATACCTTGATCCAACTGTAGTTGAACTATCTGATCTGAAAAGAGTGTTAAAGCTTTGAACTTCTGTGGTGATATTGTCAAGTTTACATTTATGATCACGCAATCGTAAACCATCATTTTGAGAGGTGTTTTCATTTTTCAGTCAATTGTAAACAAACTTGTGTCAACGTTTAGAGAAGCCGGGAAATCTCACTCGTTTCCCAATAATATGATGGGCTCGCCAGTTTCTGTACCGATGACTAGGACCATTCGTAGTTGTCAACTGACCGACAATTAAACCTCTTGCGAGCCCACCTTGCATTGATTATTTCCACGAACGTATTGTGCATGCCAAGCTCGTCTCTTTAGTCGTGTTTCATTTGGTTCGATCTAGTTCACTCCTCTAGCCGCCAAGTTTTCATTCTTCAAACCGGGAAAGAATGATTCTTTCGAAAATCTGGTCAGGAAATCCCACCAAGATATCCTTTGGCGCATTCAACTTCTTTGTGCAGAAAAGATGGAGAAAGCCGGTGGATTCTGCCCAAACCCGGTTAGAGAACCGAACTAGAGACTCCAAGCTCGATAAGCTCGCGACCCACCACAAAAAACTCAAAACCATCCTCAAGCTCCACCAACTCATATCCACTCGGAAACGTGGTCCCTTTGTGTCCGTGCAAATCATGTCCCGATGGAAGAATATAGCGGGCTTGAACGTGGGTATGGGTCAGTTTCTTCACAAATACCCTCACGTGTTTGATGTTTTTACCCACTTAGTTAAGAGGAATCTGTGTTGTAGAATTACGAAGAAAATGAAGGACTTGATTAGTGAAGAAAAGAGTGTGATAAAAGACTGCGAGTTTGAATCTGTCGGGAGATTAAAGAAGTTGTTAATGATGTCCAAAGATGGGAGTCTTCATGTTCATGCTTTGAGGTTGATTAGGACAAAATTAGGCTTGCCAGAGGATTTTAGAGACTCGATTCTTGACAAGTATAAGGAAGATTTTCGGTTAATTGATCTTGAAAGAGTGGAATTAGTGAGTAGAGATGAGAATTTGGGTGTAGCAGAAGTTGAAACATGGAGGGAAACAGAGTACAGAGAGAAGTGGCTGAGTGAGTTTGAGACCAAATATGCTTTTCCGATCAGTTTTCCGACGGGGTTTGTTATCAATGCTGGCTTTAGGGAAGAGCTCAAGAATTGGCAAAGGCTTCCTTATATGAAGCCTTATGAGAACAATGGGATTGTTCGAGTGCGTTCTTGTGGTGGGGTGGAGAGATACGAGAAACGGGCGGTAGGATTAATTCATGAGCTGTTGAGCTTGACAGTG
This sequence comes from Erythroxylum baracoense, assembly GCA_025629805.1. Lineage (NCBI taxonomy): Eukaryota > Viridiplantae > Streptophyta > Magnoliopsida > Malpighiales > Erythroxylaceae > Erythroxylum > Erythroxylum baracoense. The sequence goes on along the minus strand of JAOTAY010000003.1, from coordinate 2,017,541 downwards.
GAGAAGATGATTGAAGTTGAGAGATTGACACATTTTAGGAAGGAATTTGGTATGGAAGTGAACGTGCGTGAGTTGCTTTTAAGACATCCTGGAATTTTTTACATATCAACGAAGGGAAGCACCCAAACTGTGTTTCTCAGAGAAGCATATAGCAAAGGGTGTTTGATTAAGCCAAACCCGGTGTACATCGTTCGGAGGAAGATGTTGGACCTCGTCTTGCTAGGTTGTCGACGAACAAGTGAGTTGCAACCTCAAGAGGAAACAAACGAATTACATGTGAGTTTGATCTCTAAGAATAAAAATCTAAGTTCAGCAGAAGGACACTGGGTTATCCCAATATTTGAAGGAATTCAAAATGGAAAAGATCATGGTGATCTAAATGACATGAGGGGTGCATCTCAGGAAGAGCTTAATGGATGCTACACAAACAAATGCGGTGTAAATGACAGGAGGCATAAGATGAAGAGACACTAAAGCATATAGCCGATTTTCAACAGGGGTTGGACTTCTTGTATTCTCTGAGCTCCTGCAGAAATTAGGAATGTTTGTGAAGCAGGCTGCTTGGGAAAATTTTTAGCTCTTCTTCAAGTCATGATTCTGCAACCTGTAAGTAACCTGCTCTGTCTAAAGAGTTTCTGTGCTTCTGTTCAATGTTTAAGATTGTTTTTTCCTCTGGAGTTGGATACAGTTTTCCATGGTTGACGCATGTGAGTACACTCGAGAGCATGCACATATCTAACCCAAAAAGAACCATTAGTTCCTAATATTTCAGGTGATTTTGAGGCTCTAGTCTGTTTTTTTTTTTTAAATGTTCCGAGTAAGAACATATGATGCATGGCTGATAGAATTCGTGTAGCAGATTGAACTCCAGCAAAGGATCGGGAACAGAGTTTCTGGGCAGTTCATGCGTCATCGACTACCCTTACTTTCTGTTCTGTGCGCGAACTCTGAGCAGAAAGCATTGCATCATTGAGAAACCATCCCTAAAAGATCTGTTCGAGAAGGCCCGCTTGTATTATCTCGAGTTCATCCTTGCACTAACACTTGTAACGAATTCAGATTGAGGGTTTTTGATAGGGAGAAGCTGCTCAGTGTTAGAGCTGTTTCTTCAAGAAACAAGGTCCTTGAGTTCGAAGTTCGTCAGTAATTATGGGTTGTCCAACTCAAAAGACAAAATAGCTTTGTAATATCAGCTGTGCTATAAAATCTTACTAGTCGAACACAATTCTTTCAAATTAGCGTTGGAGAAGAGCGCTACTGACCGTAACCTATTTGCACAATTTATATAATATGTGGAAAATAAATCAAGTTTATTACATCTCAATTAGAAGTTAAAACCCATTGCAGGTCATTACTCACCAGGTATATACATGATTAAAAGACAAAAGCATAAAACAGAGCACAAGCTCGAGAGATGTTAGTTATGGGCCACCACCACTGATACTCTGCTTCTTGCAGCCTCATTACCGTAGCCATTAGCTCGCTCAATAGTTCGTCGGATTACTTTTGGCGTGTGTGATTCTGCTGCTAAAGCATCAGACTCAGCCAAAGCCCCCAAACCTCACTTCACTTGCAAAAAAACTCAACCTAAAGCTATTACTCCTGAAAAACCCTTCTCTTCTAACATGACAAAAATGGTGTCTAGCCCTTTTTCTCTAATACGTAGTACTGCAATTTTATCCCGTTTTCTGGGGTATTCTCCCAGATCTCGTTTGCAATTTGGTTCAAAATCTCAACTTTGCTTAAACCCTGTTCAAGCGAATGCATATAGGGCTTATAGCTCTGCGTATAATTTGTGTGCTTATCCTCTGAATTGTCGTCTTGGGGCTGTGTTCACTGGCGGAGGACGTTGCAATGAGGAATTTAGGCAACTGGGTTTCGACAAGTTTCGAACTTTGGCTGTTTCTGATGTTGGTTCGGGTGGTGGTGGGCTTAGGGGCTCTGATGGCGGCGATGGTGGTGGCAGAGGTGAAGATCCTGGTGCTGGTGCTGGTGCTGGTGGCGGTGGCGGTGCTGGTGCTGGTGGAAAAAACTGGTCCTTCATGTCGTGGTAATGGATTTTTAACTCTTGCTGTTTGGTTATCGTTCGAGTGGTGAATGATTGTTGTTGTTTGTTTGCATGAAAAGTGACATGTCCTTCTGAAGCATCGAAATCGCAGGTACAATGGTTGAAATGACATATGTAATAACTAGCACCTTGTAGTGGACAGTTTCCATTACTGATAGGATGAAGGGTCCATAACTTACTGATCATATATCACTTTAGTTGGTATACAAGTTTTTGTCATGGAAGGGAACATTGAAAACTAATCTATTAAAGTGTTGGCTTTTTCTTCTCCTCGCCAGACATAAGAGAGCGGGACAGAAAAACCGAATGCAAAGGGTTGATAATATGCAACAAGCGTTTTCACCTTGAGGCTTTGTAGCTACAAAATGGTTTCTTTACCTCATTAGTGCCTGAAACTGTAGTTCTTCCAGACGATTCTCTTTCGCCTCCTCTGTCAGTTTGATCGATCCTTATTAGAGAAGGATTTCTCTTTTTCAAACTGATTGTCTAACTGTATACAATGTGCATGTATACTGTAAAAGTTGGTATTTTGTCATGCTAATGAAATGCTGACAATGGAATGTTGTTCTTCAAGATGATGGAGATGAAAGGTACTTGTAGCAGAGAACTTTGCATGGTACAAGCATGAGAAAGAAATTGCTTAAATCTTTGTTGACAAACTTTGGGAAATACTCTCCACTGAATCCATCAAGAGTCTAGAATCAAGACAGTAAGAGCAGCTTGCTGCAAGTGATACTGAACACATGGTGTTTGGTTTCCTGGTTTGAGATGTAGGGTTCTGGAGTTAGGGATTCACTAGGCTTGATGTTTGGCTGTGCCATAACCTAGGTACGCTGCTAGAAAAGTATAAATGAACTAAAAACATTGATAAAGAGGCATGACCAAAAGATTAAAACAACTTGTTTCTGGTTAGTTTATAAAATTCTAATTTCATTTTAAGCAGTATCTTAGTACGCATTTTATCAAGGAGGCTTGAACTTGTATTTATTCTAGTTAGCCTTCTTGGTGAACTTGCCTTACAGGAAAAGCATTATAGTCCAATTATTGACTGGCATAACTTGAGCTGTCTACTGGTTCAGGTATTTGACTCTTCTTGCTGAGCATCCTGTGTTGACAAAAGCTGTCACATCTGCAATTTTGACTTTATTTGGAGATTTGATATGTCAGGTATATGTTTTTGGTTGCTGTAAATAGTGGTGTCAAACTAAGGATTTCTGGTGATATTTTAAATCAATTTTACGCTTTATTGCCCTCTAAAATATAATTTGCAGATAAATTTAACTCAGATATGTCTTGTTTCCCTCAGCTTGTGATAGAACAAGTTCCATCACTTGACTTTAAAAGGACATTCCTATTTACACTTTTGGGGCTGGCACTAGTGGGTCCAACATTACATTTCTGGTATGTATTAGATTCTCCATTTATTTGTTAACGGATAACATAATTCATGTAATGATGCAAAGATAGCCACTTATGATGATGGAAATGATGAAAGAGATGATGACAAATTGTGGAACCATCCATGAGAAAGGAACAATTTATAGCAGCTGCTTGCCCTGTCTAACACTGGAAAGCACCATGAACCTATTTTCGTGTTTGCTGGAAACTTGAAAGTTGTTATCCAATGGATTTACATATCTTAGTTTAATGCAACGGTTTATGAATGTTTCAACCCTTTTTCCAATTTCAGCTGATCTAACACATCCTTTTGTTTTTATATCATCAACGAATTTAGTTCTTTAAAGTCTGACAGCTCTGATTTACAGTTCGTACATTTTCAAAGCATTGGTGTATTCCTTGTCAGTCCTACATCATAAAACCTACTTAATTTTTTCTTTTTCTCTTGGTACGTCATGTATGCATCTTGATTTTCCTTAGGTATTTGTATTTGAGCACGTCGTATGCATCTCGATTTTCCTTAGGTATTTGTATTTGAGCAAACTGGTACCAACACCGGGAGCATCCGGTGCTTTCTTAAGACTAGTACTTGATCAGGTGAGCAAAATAGTTTATAATTTCTCTTCATATGACATGACAGTCCATCCAAATTACTGTAGATTAAGTTCCTCTATCTCAATGTGATCTTATTTAACTGCAGTTCCTCTTTGCTCCTTCATTTATTGGAGTTTTCTTATCTACTCTAGTGACACTAGAGGGACGACCATCACAAGTTATACCCAAACTTCAACAGGTTGTCCTGTTCCTTACATGTTTTATATAAACCCTAGTACTCTGAAAAGGTGCAAGGATCGGCATTATCATTGTCATTTGCTGATATTTGGCTTCATTTTGTAGGAGTGGTTTTCTTCTGTTCTTGCAAATTGGCAACTTTGGATACCGTTCCAATTTCTGAACTTCCGTTTTGTCCCACAGCAATTTCAGGTATGAATGGGACAGTATATGCTTTTGTGGTTGTCCAGTTAGCATGTATGCATATATTGTTAGATGATTTCATGTATATAGACCGGGGAATGACTCCCTTATTTGCTTCCAAGATCATAGACTTGAAACAAGTGATGAGGGTCAAATCAATGTTGCACTTCTACCTATATTTATGATGAACTGTTCTATTTTCGCATTCTCACTTGTGCCTTGATTGATGTAAAAATTTGTTATCTGAAGTTCAATTTCCTTCCTGAACACTCATCTAATTGCTCAACTTGTTCCTCTGATAAGAACCCTTAGCAATATTTCTGGGATACCTCAGTTCTCATTGGTGCATCCTTAAAAGTGTCATAGCTTGTTGGTTGCTCAACTATATATTACCCTTGTCAGTTTGGCCTTCCTGTTATTCTTTAAAGAATGGATCCTTCTTCCGTCAATGGACACAAAACAAGCACTCTTGTTTCAACAACCTTGCTGAACTATGTAGAACGAAGTTAGTAAGAGAACCTCTAGTTTTCTCTAGGAAGTTATGAAGGAGAAAATACAGTATAATGATCTTTACCAGCTTCAACTTGCATATGTCCTGTGCAAGTTCTGTTGGCCAATTTGACTTCTATGATCATTTACTTCTTCAATAAACTATTAGGAATGAAAGTATTTGTCTCCAATTTTGGATTAAGAAATAATATATTTATAAACAATTCCAGGTTCTTGCTGCTAACGTTATTGCCCTGGTATGGAATGTGATTCTCTCATTCAAAGCTCACAAGGAGGTTCTGGCAAAGTAGCTTGGTTTCAATTTCAGTTAAAACTCGATCGGCCGAGCCTTCAAACATTAACAAGCATGATTAAAAATGTATCTTCCTAGCCTGTTGTTCATTTCTCCAGGTGCTTAAGGAATGGTGAGATAGACAAGAAATTCTTGTTTTGACAGCTTCATTAATCTGGTTAGCACTGAATTCTCCAAGCAAAGACATGGCAGCTGTTTATTTGGTCTCTTGTTAAGGCCATGGTTCAGTCAGACCTTTCATTGTCTTGTATCAGACTATAATTAATGAATACTAAGTAGTAACCTTTGGAATTTTACCTGTGATGCTATAATAGTGGATGGATTGTTCAGTCAGGATAAGGTGCTTTACATATTGGGATTAGGTAAGACAATGAACCAGCCCGACATGGCTCGACCTGACCTGTTTTTTTTTTAATTTAAAAAATAAAAAACGATATTAGTTTTTGCAAAAAGATGTCATTTTTTTTATAAATGTTGAGTTTCAGTTCGGGCTGAGTATTGGCAATTTGAGGCCCAATATTTGTAAAAAAGGTTGATGTTTGTTTAATTCGGATTTAGTCAATTAATTTTAAGCCGAGTTCGAACTCAAATGTCATCTTTAATTGGGATGACAATTTTAGCCCGAGGTCTGAAATCTAGTATGGAAGAGTCGGTCAAAATGACGTTGGTTGGTCAATAATTTTTTTAGGTACATAATTGGAGTTCATTTATTAGGAATTGAATAAGTTAGATTTCGTGAATTATTTCCTCCCTCCCTCCCATTATAATCCTTTATGCTGTTGACTTTGACTTTGTATCGTCATATGAAAGAATCCAAAGCTTAGGCAAATTTCTTATGAAACATACCATTCATTCTCTATTTTAAATATTTTTTCTTCTTATTTCTAAAATGGAAATAAATAATTAATTACTAGTTGTGTTACATTAATCTTTTCGTTAGGTAAATATCGGATAAGCCAACCACCACTTCATAAAGGTTCAAATCCTCTGTTCTTATTATTCTATTCCAATTTTGTTTCGTGTTCAATATGACGTCGTTTTGTAGTAAAAACTTCATCTTATTATGTGTAGAACTTACAAAACAACATCGTATTAAATGCATAACAGAATTAGAACAGAGTTATTGAAACAGAGGATCTGGTCCCCTTCATAAGGGATAACAAATTAGTTTAATTTTGATTCACTTCAAAGTATTGAATTTAATTTAGTACAATTAAATTTGATAAATTTTTAATTTTGATTCATTATAATAAACTAATTCTAGTCTATAATAACAAAAAAAACAACTAATTCAAAATCTTACATGTTTGAAGAGGTCCAATAATATGCCGCTTTATCTCTAATTAATTTTGTTAAATCAAATTAATTTAATCTCGTACTTAAAATTTAAAACCTTTGTTTAGATTAAATATTATAATGTTATTTTTTATTTGTAAAAATGCTTAAAAGTAGTGTTAAAAATGAAAAACAGTAAAAATATCAAATGACGAAATGCATTTGTAAGCCTGAGGTCACAAATAAGTCCAAGCAAACATTAATAATAAAATTGTGATTACGCGTACAAATAATGCATCCAAGTAGGTTTGCATTAAATGTTGCAGTAGCATTGGTAAACACAGATAGACATGTTTGAAAGAGACAGACAAAAGTCAACCGACACGTCATCATACATACCTTTCAGTAAACCTCTGATATATATCTTCTTTTATTTTATTATTAAAAATAAAATAAAAGCCAACGGTTCTGGTCAACAACCTTCCTATCTTGTATTAAATAAATTCCCACTACATTTAATATAATGAATCTAGAAGAAAATTATTAAATAAAAAATGGAATAACAATTTTTTTAATATAACACAAACTATATTTTTTGTTTGTATTAAATAAATTTAAAAAATAATTAAGTACCCTATTTATAAATATTACATTTTGCTCCTTTAGCTTTAGAATAATCCATAAAATTGATCCTTTCAGGTCAAAAATGACTTCTTTATTAGTTTGGAGTAAGGCTGAATACTACTGGATATTATTAAATTTGTAAGTAATAATTTAAATAAAAAACTTAATTTAAAAAATTGAAAATTATTTCAGAAAAACATTTTGAAAAACATAAATTAGAAATTCTTGTAATGGTATCCGAAGCAAAAACTAGGATCCAAAAAAGTATAATTTTCTAATGTAGCCTCGAATTCTGAAGACTGTTTTCATCAGCCAAGAATAGTCAGTAAACATCTGGTCTACGAAGTCAGTCAACAGCGAGGTCTGAGCCGTGTAAGTTGTGATGCGAGAATCAAGCGGTGGTGGAAGACCAGGGACGGAGCGCGGTGGTCAGGGAGGACACGTTGGTGGCGTAGAAAGCCACAGATCATTAGATGGGTGGGTGAGGAGGCCAAATTCACAGTCAGTCAATAGAGACAAAGACAGAGAGGGACTTTTGTACAATCAAGTACAGCCTTCCATCTTTGACTTTCTCCACCTGTTGTGTTTCCTCATTCCACATTCTCTTCTCTATTTTTTGGTTTAATTTGTTTAAAACTAATTAAGTTAATCTCACACAACAACTTAGCTAAGCTGTTGTGATAAAATGGTCGCTTAATATGATATCAGAGCCTCTATGATCAAGTGGTCTTTAGTTCAAATCCTACCACCCACCTATAAAATTAAGTACAAAGTAAAATATGCCTGTGCAAGTTTCAAGCCCAAAGGGCTTTCACTTGAGGAGGTGTGTTAGAGAATATATAAAACCAATTAAGTTGACCTCACACAACAGCTTAACATAATTGGTTAACATAATGTATTAAGAGTGGTTCTCCCTTGCTTGGATTAAATAAATTATATGTTCCAAAGTTAGATCTCAATTTAGTAGTAGTTGGCATTGGTTTCAAACTTGTAACTAATGTAAGTGTTAGAATTCTTATCGATAATTAAAAAAATCAATCGTAAGAATTTCGAATTATCTAATTTTTCAATTCGATTTATTTTAATAACTTTTGTAATTAAAAATGAATTAATATATTAATTAATTAGTCAATTTTTATTAATTAATAAGTTCTTATAAATTTAAATAAATCATTTAATTTTTATTTTAAAATATCTTTTTTTAATTAAACTTTAAATTATTTTATAGGTAACAACAATTTCTCTCAATCATATTTTAAAATTTTTAATTTTATTTAATTATTTCGGTCTTAAAACAGTAAAAGTTATTGTACATCCTTATTTTTCCCAAAGCATTTTCTCTGACAGAAAGAAAAAGAAAATGTTGGATGACCGTGAAGCATGGGGTGTTTTAAGTTTTACTTCCAAATAGCTTTCAAAATGCTTACGTAAGGGCATGGGTCATCCTGTCCCAACCAAAACGATTCTTTTCTTGCGAAGGAAACATGAATATTTATATTCGTTTATTGAACGGTTTGACGTTGACCCTTTACCCCATAGTCTATGTCCATTGCTTGCTTAGCTTTGTCTTCCTCTTCCCAACTTGTCTCTCCCGATTTTGTTTCATCTATCTCTCCAAAACGTTAGGTTCGTAAGAAATTGGTTTGCACATAATCATTGGCCTTTTAAGTCTCTGCAATTATGAGATTTTTCATGATTCTTTGTGATGAAAGCATATGAAAAATAAGAGGGTAATGATCCATTATCTTGACTCGTATTTGTAAATATGACTCTACCAGAGATTAAACTTATTTCCAATGTATCTCAATTAAAGGATTTTAAAAAATAAAATTAGTGACGAACATTATTATGATAAATTCAATATTTTAAAAACTAGATAAAAATTAAGCCGATAGAATAGGATGTTTAGGTTTAGAGATTCAATCGATACTAAATTATTATAAAATTAGTATATAATAATAAATAGAATATAATTAAAGAATTTAAAATAACATTGAAAAAGAAAGGTATATTTTATCTATAAAAAAGTTGAAATTTAATTGAAGAAGAATATATCAAATAAAAACTAAATGATTTATTCTGATATATGAAAATTGGTTAGCTTATAAAAATTGATCGATTAAGCAATAGATCGGTCTATTTTTAATGAAAAGAGTTTTTAAGAAAAATTAAACTAAAAAATGATCTGGTTTAAAGCTTTTTATGATTAAACCAGTCAAACCAATTTGTTCTTTAAACATTTATAATGAACTTTAAAACAAATTAATATATTTTAGAAAACTAAAATAGTTCAGTCTTTTCTAAATTTCAGTACATTTTATGAAACTTTCTTAGGTAAAAATCTATATTTTCCTAGTTATATTGCATGTAAACTAACAAATTGCACAAGCAAACTTTATCTAGAAATGATTTTCTTAACACATTCAATTGTATATGCACCAAATGGAAGTCTCAATCACTAATGTTTGGAAAAGGTCTTCGTTAGTTCTTTTAACTCCTTATCTAGAACAAACTTTGCATGTCAGCAACACTATTTTTAACTATTTGTATTCCAATTTTCTTAGTGGGTTATTGGAAAAAGGGGAGGTGCTTGGAATCTAATGATAAAGAAAAGTAACATGAGATTGTCTCAGCATGGAAAATGACTTAATAAGTATAATCTCTTTTTATCATATTGAGTGTGACAACACCAAATTAACACCACTCATCTCGCAAGACTACATGGGTAGGCACCCAAATTAAGCTATAGGAGGTGGTGAGTAGCTATAAGTTATGTCAACTCATTTTTTAGTATCTGGGGTGCCCACATGCACATATTTGAAAAACCCTGTTTGTTTCACTTGTTTTCGTTTTAATTTTTGAAAAACCAGCTTGACCAATTCTTTTTTCACTTTAATGAACAAGATGAAGAAGTCCCAAGACCCTTAAGTCACCCTAAAGATGCCAGTACCTAACACCATTACAGGACCATTTCGTTGAGTAAGCTTTTTGACTTGAGTAAACATTTGCACTAAGATATGTTTGATTTGTTCTTAACATTTAAATATTGAATTAGAAAGCATGAGATCAAGAAAACGTTAGATTGGAAGTTCGGTTTAAATTGAAATCATTAATTAGTAATTACCACAAGTAGCAACTTATGTATGATATCACTTAAATTCAACTTTGTTTAAGTTCACAATGAACCATACTGATTGGCTAAAGTTAGTATATGTTTATACGGATCAACAAAATAACAAAGAAGTCAGTGCATTAGTGTTGACAATGTTTGATGTTCATTCTGGTGGCTGTTCATCTCCAAACATTAAACAAATAGTAATTCATCAAGAAAATTACAAAAAATGAGAATCTTTCATTTTTAACTATGAACGAGAAGACATAAGTCAAGTGGACCCTAAATGTATACTTTTTTTGCATTTTGGACATTTTATGCGACTTCATGTTAATTCTTATGTTTAAAAGGTTTATCATTTACTCATCATGTTTGAGTTTTAAGCCACTCATTAGGACTAGGGTTAATCCTGTTCAGTTAAAAGAACTAGAATTAAGTGATTATCATTCTATGATTATGGTCAAAATTTCTTGGCTTGTACACTTGAAATAAGAGGAATGGATAATCAGTAGCGAAACTCAGCTAATTTTTAAGAGGGGCGAGAGAAAGAAGTGGCTGACTTTTGCAGTGAGTGAGAGAGAAAAAAGTAACTAGCAAAAAGAAGAAACATGTGTTTAAGCATGGAAGAGACCACAACAAGGGTAACGGTAGCCCTCCCTTGCCACCCTAGGCTACCGCGACTGGGAATATTGAAACCTGCTAAGTTAGCTCCTGCTACCTTCAACAAGTTTTGAGTTTGATGAGTTAATGTTTCATTATAACTTAACATACTTGTTCTGAAGCATGCAAAATAATGGCATCCAGGAGTTCAAATTTGCAGAACCTTTGGCCTCCCAATCATTCTCACCATAATGTGCCATTGATGACTTTGCACATCACATCCAACTCCTTTTTTTCTTAAATTTGTTCTCGCTGAGGATCATAAATGTTATGATGAAAGACTCATTAAACACCGTGCATGTTTGGTAATGACACTTGGATATCCTAGGAATCTAGTGTTTCAAGTAAATCCTAGTTCTAAGTAAGTCATTAATTCGATTTGGTTCGATTGGATTCAAGTTTGGAATGGAGTAAATAGGAAAACTAAACATTATGTGAAAATAGACTAGATATTAAACAAAGAAAGCACATATTTAGCCATAGCCTAACAAGGCCTCCCAAAAATATTAACAAGTCACCAACCCTAACCCCCCAACACAATTCTCCACTACATAAGTTACATGCCTCCAACTAGCAAATTAGACCAGAAAAAAAAGGACATATTTTGTAATTAGAAATGATAAATAACTACTACTTCACATGACTTTCCATGACTCTAGGGTGGGAAAGCTGGAGAATGTATCAAAATCTATACCAGAACCAGAACCAGAACCAGAACCAGAGCCGGAACCGGAACCGGAGCCAGAGCCGGAACCTGAAATATCTCCCACGAGAGACTGGGAGAAACACATTGGACCGGACCCAGCCACCGGTCCAGCTCCTGAGCAGGGAGTGGACCCCATAACGACCTGGTCCAAAAGAAACGCCGACGTATCAAGAGTCGGCAAGCAGCCAACCGCAGCTGCAGCGCCGCCGCATCCCTGCAACCTCCCACCGAGTCTCTGCGGCTCCGGCTTCAAAACCGGCACCATGGGCATCTGGGAGTTCCCGAACCTAACCCCGGTCACCTGCTGCACCATCTGCCGGAAGTTTGCCGGATCCGCAGAGATAAACGTTGTCTGCGACCGCTTCGAAGCGCGAGACTTTCTCTTGGAGACCTTCCCGGTGGCTCCTGGGGCGGAGTTCCGCTGGCGCTTGGGTGCCGTTTCTGGGTCGGACCCAGAAACGTTGGAAGCCGTCGGGGTTGTCGGAGGAGGAGGGACGGCGGCTGCGCCGGTGATTGCATCTGAATTGAGCAAGCTAAGAAAAGGGTTCAAAGAATCCGGAGTGAGCGTCTCGGAGACGGAAACGGACACAGAGTTGTCATTCGCAGAATTGCCGCAGAGAGTCTTCTGGAGGACTTTAGTAAAAGTCTGGGTGTCGCGAGCATAGGCCTCCGATATCCACGCGTCAGGGAAGGCTGGTCGAAAGCCTAGCCAAGGCTCAAAACTCGGCAAATTCTCCGAAGAAGTCATGTTCCCCAAGCTCAAAAACAGAACAAAGTTAGCTGATCAAAAAGAAACAACAATATTGAGTTGGAGACTGTATCTGGGCATTACTCAAACAGAAGAGAGTAATCGAAAAGATTGCAACTTCGAGAAGAAGAAAGTGGCAATGGAGCAGAGACGAGAAACGGGAATGAGCATGAGAGTTGCGAGAGGATAAATAGGGCGGTGAAGGGAGGAAGAAACCGCGTTGTAACGGGACACGTGTCAGCTTGTTGGTACGGACAGATCTTAGAACTAAGTAACCTCAAAACTATTCTTACTATTACTACTATCTAGTACAACATTCATCTTCGTGTTCGAGGACTATTCATTAAACTTTTAACTAACCATAGTTGGGCTTGTTTTGACTGTTTTGATACTCCGGTCTCACCCACAAAGAAAGACAGGGAGACCTAACACATAGTTATTTCTTAATATTATAAATTTAAAAATTATAAAAATACGTTTATATCTTTAAAAAACTATTATTTAAAATGAAAACAAAAGCTATTTTTGGGATGAAAATAAATAAAAAGGAATAAGAAATAACATGAAAGGAGGGGATGTTTTGTGTCAGTAAGTAACTCACTCGTACTAGTACTGACTACTGAGTAAAGTGTTGGGTTGACGGTCAAGCCGAGTAGCCGTTCGCCGAGTCGGCGTCCTTCGTTAACGCGTAAACTGGGTAGTCTAGTACATTTTTTAACTTTTTAGTTTAATATTCAATATTTGGGTAATATTATAAAAATAAATTTATCATTGGACACAGGTCAGGAACCGAATCTTTCCACGTGTAGTATCCATCTTTAAAGGCTTTATAATCACGTACTAGATTAAAAATTGTATTTTCTTCAATTAATTTGATTTTGAAGGATATCACCATAAATCAAGAATATTAGTAAATAAAGTATATTTTAATTTTCTTTCTTTAATGATACATCGATACATATAAAAACTTATAATTCTTAAATCTAAAAAATTTAAATTAAACTAGAAATAATGAAGTATTATAATGCATTATTTATTTTATTAATTACTTTATATTTTTATTTATTATGTAAACTAAGATTAATTTTTAATTTTTTAAAATTCAATCTTTGTTAATTAATTTCTTATCAACCCCTAGTTGCCATACCACTTAGTAGATTAGTTTAAGAAGCTAACGAAGTTTTTAATTACGTTGGAGTTTCAGATTGATGGTACATAGCAACGTCGCATGCAGAGTCTGATTCCCCGTGTAAAATTGTTTTATAGTAACGAGGGCTCAAAGCGCGTGGGCTCCACTTTTTGTCGTTGTCATTATTTTGTGTATCTCGATTTTCAAAATTTATCCGTTTTCATAATCTCTTTAATCATTTAATAACTATTCCCATCAATCAATTCTTTCTTTATTATTTATCTTAAATTTGAAAGACTGCTTATTATAATTGGATTAAAAAACCTAATACCTTAAATTTACATATTATAATTAAATATATCCTTCATCTTAAATTTGTTAAAACACTGTAGGTTTAATTATAATTTATAATTCGTAAAATTATATTTACTAAAAGACAAACTTGTTATATTATGCAAAGAGCCAACCCCTAATAGCGTTGGTGCAAATATTGAAGAACATGCTAATGCTTGATGTCTCGAAGGAAATTTGAGTGGGACAAAGATGGCGTGAGGGTTAGGGTCCACGACTTAGTTTTTCGAAAAGCTTGAAGGACGTATTGTATCATCAACCTCCAAAAGGGAACAAGTATTAGGTAACATTGGAATTGATGTGTCTCCTAAATCACGCATCATATGGTTCCTCGTAATTCCTCCTCATGGTATCTCTAATAAAGTAGAGTTTCTTCTATTTTAAAGATGTTCCAGTACGTTTCACTCTAATCTATAATTATATTTTTCAGATTAAGAAGGAATACTCTCAACATATTCTTTTTACTTTTTATTAATAATTATTAAAATTACTCTATAAAATTAACTCAACTTTACTTTTTTGCATATATTTTTATTCAAAATATTATTGTTGTTACATTTTTATGTTAATAAATAATAAATAATACAGCATCAGCAATGTGAAGGACCAAACTTCGGGCATTCGATATTGTTGTCGAAACATATTACCATTATATCGCGGATTTTCACAAAAATAATCTACAAACAAATTGTTCGATTTTATATTAGTAGTTAATTAAATTTTGCTTGTATTTTTTTAATTTAGTTCTACTAGTTGACTATTAATATTCATGTATGTGTGTTTTAATTTAGTTTATCTTTGTTTGTAATTTATTATGTTATTCGACTATTAATATCAATTATTTGTGGTTTATTTATTTAAAGTTTTCTAATGAATATTTTTTAATTATTTACTTAAAATATTTATTCATAAGTAAATAATTATAAAGTTATAAACATATAATGAAAATATTTATAAATATGAGACTAAACCTTAAAATTATATAAAGTTATAATTACTTAAATAAACATATAATGAAAATATTAGAATAATGTTTAAATAACAACATAAAGAATTAAAGAATTAAAAAAACGAATAAATGAGAAAAGAAAGGAAAAAAGGAAGAAAGAAAAGATTAAGAGAAAAAAAGAAAAAAAAAGCTGAATTTTTTTAAAAAATTAATAGTAATGGAGAGGCACTTTAACATCTCTTCAAAATAGAAGAAAAAATATCGATAAATTGAAGTTGATTTCTCCTTAATTTTGATATTTCTCGTCTATTTTGGAGAAGCGTTGGAAATGACCTTATCAAGTATTTGCACGCATTCTCTTCTTTCTAGTTGTGATTTAGCTCTGTTTGTTTACCCTTCTCTCCCTTGTAAGATTGGAAGTAGGTTCAATCAAAATAATAATTCAAACATATTCAAATTAATAATTACAAAATTCAACTCATTCGAAAAACTTTGAACTATTCAATTTTTTTGTTTAATTTTTGAATCAATGATTAAAAAACTTAATCGATTAGACTAATTTAACAGTTTATTTTTTTTATTTACTTTAATAACTCTTGTTGTTAAAAACTGATTCGTTTATTAATTAACTTATCAATTTGTATAAATTAATTAATTTTTATAAACTAAAATTAATTAATTAATTTTTATTTAACAATATCTTTTTTCAATTAAACTTCAAATTCTTTAATTGATAAGGGCATTATCTTTCAACTATATTTCAAATTCTTTAATTTTATTCAATATTTAGCCAGTTTTATAACTATTTAATATCTTACTAGTTTAACTTCATGTCTGATATTTAAAACATTGGTTTGAATAATTTTAAAATAATAATATTCAAGTGTCAGCACTATTTGTTAGTTTTTATCACTTTTCCATAATTTTATTTGTATTATTTATATTTATGACTAATATCTTTTAAAACTTTTATAGTATGAGAACTATTAAAATAGGGTAGATGTAACTTTGAATAAATAAAAGAATAAAAAAATAAAACATTGATTTTTAAATCATTGGAAGAAAAGGTTGTTATATGTAACAGGGTTAGTTACATATTTCGGATCGAACGTGAAAGGGCAATAAATGAAGAAATGTGAAAAATACATAATTTCGATTCTATAATTTCAAATAAGCTTTCCAAAGCCGAAAATAAGACAATTTACCGTTATCTTCACGGGAACTGTTCACTGGAATGCGGTAAGGCTTTTCTACAATTTTCTCAAGACGTAAGCTCTCTTAACGAGTCAGAGAATCCTTACGTTTACGAATGATACTAGTAATTGCAAGAGACCTTAATCTTTATATATAATATCCATATCAGACTTTCCTATCACAAATTCGATATGAGTTCAATCCATATTTATTAGGATCTATTTTTCACTCGAAATTTGACCCATTGATTTATAACATTTATTGGGTCACTTTATTATTTTTATCCATATTAGATTACGTAACTTAACCGATAAGTTATTAAAAAACTGAAAAATGTAATTAAATGTCCAACTTTATGAGAAATGTCTAAAATGTCCAACAAAGATATAATATAAATAATGACAATATTAACTCGTCACTTTTGTTTCTTATTAATTTTGATAATTAAAAGTACTTTAAAACTAAATCATAAAACAGGTGCATTTTTTAAATAATTACCAAGTTCCTATAATTATTTAAGATATAATCCTTGAAGCTCAGCAGCTCTCGAATGTAACACCTTAATTTGTGAATTTTCTTTTATCGAAGCTATTTAAGTCTTGTTTAGCATAATTATTTTTGACTGTACTCTCAAAAAAAAGCCATCACCATTCTCATAGAAAATTGTATTAATCTCATAGGTCAAGTCAAGTACCAAAGACAGTGGGTCCAGATCCCACATGTGCTATACATAATCTAGAAGAAATAGAATTTGTAGATAATACTTAAAAAATTCAAAAGATCGAATGCGCCAGCGGTGACGTGTTATGATGACCTGGCGTGACGACATGCTGACGCGTAAGTTAAAAATATACCTGTTACAAGGCAGGAGAAGATAGGATTTGATTTTGATTGATGTATTTCTTTTTCTTTTTCTAAATCTATTTTTTGAGACGCCGAAAGCTCCTCCTCGAGGTTTTTATTCCCTAGACGCAGACAGCCTTTTCACCTTAGCTCTTTAACCTCCGTTATCGGCTCGGCTTTCATGATTATGCGAATCGGCTACAGTGAAACGCCTTCGGTTATAACTAACGGCCTTCGGTTATATCTGTTGGGACCATTATTTTGTATTATGCTTGATAAGATGATATAAAACTATTTAACTATGTACGTATTCTTTAAATTATTTGACATGAATTATAAAAATAATGCTTTTTGAGATTTTAATAACAAATTTAAAATAGGTAATTCATTATATGATAAAATTATAAGTCTTTTTAAAATTTTTCAAACATATATATATATATATATATCAATTTGTGTTTTTGCTAATGTTGCATATATGATACATACATGTCTATTTGTTAGTCACATTAATTAAAAAATATTTTGATCCCATATAAAGGAATTTTGAAATTTTACTTAATAAATTAACATTTTAAATATTTTATTCTAAATCAAAAATTTCAAAATTATAAATCTATTATCTCTTTTTAAATTTTTTTTAGATAAACATATGGATAATACCAGGATGAATCTTTAATAATCCTTATGCAAATCACCATATGTGTGTGAAGCATGAGGTTTACATAATTTTCTATCTAAAATAATAACAACAACATCAACAACAACAATACTAAGTGAAATTGTCATTGAAACACTTAGTACATAGCTTTATCCTTATCAAGCAGAGAATATTTTTGATAGATTCACGTATAATGCAAAATAATGACAATATAAAATATAAATAAAGTCAACGTACTCAATATATAAAATTCTCTACTTTGAGAAGCGTTATAACGTACGCAACTTTCGTTTTATATTTTTATAAAATGATTGTTTTTATGACTTCAACGTGCATGTCTTTTTTATTTATGCTATAAATACTTAAAGCAATATACACAATAGAAGAAAATAGAGAAAAGATAAGAAGAAGAAACTGTGCTTGAGGTTACTTTAATGGAGTCTTCAAGTAACATTAATAAACAAAAACATTATATAGTTGTAATCAACAAAATCTTTTGTGGGACACCCATTGACTTGAAGGACGACTAATGAGGGAAGAAGGAAGTAAACCCACGCAAACAAGGTCTATATATAAAAATATTAAACCATCCTTTTTTCTTTAATTATTTTGGATTTTCCATTTTTTCTTGTGGGTTTGGAATGTCCCATGTCTTATATTATTATTGGTCAGTCTTCGTGAGACATACCAACCCATGCCACGTACTGCTCCGTTGTGGCCGACTCGTTCTTTGTTTGGACGTGCTGTACCTTATCAAACCTTCATCTGCCAATCGGATGAGACGCTGAAGAAGAAGATAGATGAAGAAGATGAGGATGCTGACGGTGATTGAGACTGAGATTGAGATTGAGATCGAGGTTGGGATGTGATCTTTTTTGTTTTGTCAATTTATCAACGGTGCATGCCTTGCCTGCGTTATGCAAACTCATACGGGGATGGCACAATTTCACCAACCTTCTCCTCGTTCTTTGGCTAGTTTTGCTAACGTGTCCATCAAACCTCAACTACTTTTTTAGGTTAGGACAAGGATTAATTCAATGACGGAAGCATATGCTCTTGGTTTTAAACTAGCTTTTTGTGCCTTTCTTTTCAAGGGGACATATTGGCCAATAAATGGTGGTAGCCTTAGTAACATCGTGACTTAATAATGGAAAAAATAATTATTTCAAACGAAATTCAAATCCTGATATTGGAATGGTTTTAAAGGCGCCCTTTTCACCTCCATAAAATATAAATAGAAAGATTAAAAATGGTATCTTTTAATCTTTAATTATTACTTGTCTCCGATATAATTTAGGGTCTATTTAATTGAAGGGTTAGTAATAGAATAGAATAGAACGTAACACACTTCTATCATTTAGTTGAGGGTTTCATAATATAATAGAATGGAATGGGATGGAAGCGGAATGTTTCATGTTATGTTCTATTTCATCCTAAATAGTGAAAATAAGAAACCTCCGATTCGGAGGATTTATAATGGAACGTAAACTAATAAATACATACTACCTAATATACCTTCAATAATTTTTCTTAATACCAATTATTTCTTCTAA
>JAOTAY010000003.1:1966187-1996955 GCA_025629805.1 Erythroxylum baracoense | reverse complement strand
TAATAATAATATTTTTATATAATTAATAATAAATTGTATATAATTAATAATAAAATAATAAAACTTTTATTAAAATTGTTATTATTTTAAAAAATATATATAAAAATTTATTTGTCGCGGTTGTGTGTAACTTTTTAATTGGGCATGGTTTTTGTTTTAAAATCATAGCGTTAAACCTCTTGCAACAACCATTTTAATATCAGAGGTATAATAGTCATTTATTATACATTACATTTTTCATTTTATCCATCTTTCAAACAATGTTTTACTACATTACATTATGAACCCTTCCATCTCTCCCAAACAACTTTTCACTATATTATATCTAATTCCATTATAAACCGTTCCATTTCGTTCCGTTTCGTTCTATTAATTAACTTCCAACTAAACAGGTCCTTAATCTTTCTGGTAATTTTTGATTATATGATTAAATCTAATAAGATTTTGATATTTTAAATTTGATTGTCTAATTTTTTTTACAATAATATTTTATACTTAATTAGTTTTCATTAACGATTAAAAAACTCAACCATTTAGTTGGTTTAATTGTAAAACTTTAAACCGTTCAGCTTTTCAGTTTGATTTATTTTAATGACTTTTGTTCTTAAAAACCGATCAATTTTTTTAATTAACAAGTTCTTATAAACTAAAATAAATAAATAAATTTTTTAACAATCTTTTTTAAAAATTAAACTTCAAATTCTTTATATTTCAAAAATTTTAATTATATTCAATCTTTAGCTAATTTTATGATAATTTAATATATATTGAACTTTTTAAACCTTAAATTTCTTATGTTACTTGATCAATAGAGCTAAAATTTTTGAATAAGGTAAGAAAAGGATTAAATTATAAAATACCCCGTAAAATTAACCCTCTAATATATGTATGGTTAAGAACATATTGAGATAAGACTGGTTCATGTTGCTTGAATCTGCCTAAGCTAACAAGAAAGTGATCGATCAAAAGATTAATTAAATGGCCCGCAAGATCCTTTTATGCATAATAGCAGCGATATCTTTGGTCTTCTTTTTGTTATTTTTCTTTTCGTGACAAGATAAGGTACTTATTGCGTGATCATGTGTAAAAAGGAAAAGGTTACTTCTTGGATCGTGAGCTAATTGCAAGATACGTTCTATCCGCCAGACATTCATGATAGTGATGACCATATCTCTTTTCACAAATTTTATAGTCATAAATAGAAATTTCATATTATTTCTATTTATGTTCTCAATAATTATTAAAATTTTGAGTTAAATTATAATATTTGTAGTCAAGATAAATACGATATTTTAAAAATTATTTTAGCACTCAATCACAAGACTTGGTGATAAACATTTTTATTGGTATATAATATATCACTCGCAATGCACACAAAAACACAAAAACAAAAAGAACCTTTTCTCTATTACAATGGACCCCTACATGCACACAGGTCATTTCTAGTGTGAAAATGGCAATTTCCAAGTTATAGTCATTAGAAAATGAAGTATCCAATTTCAAATCTCTTGTCTCGGCAAAGCCAGTACGCTTACTTATTGCCTTGGGCAAAGGCCAAATCCTTCCGTCTTGAGTGATAGTAACATGCATGCAGATGCAGTCAGTGTAAGAAGATAATCGTGGTGGTGGTGGTGGTGCCCATTCACTAAAGGCCTCTTTCTTGCTTGTTTCCCTTGATCGATAAAGCTAAGTGACCCCATCTTCCATTAACGATCACATCTTCTCTTGTGGGGTCTCTCCTCCTTTTTTCTGGGTTTTCGTGTTTCTTGGTGAGCATTTGGTGGGAAGCAGAGGCGGCACTTTTGAATTATCTTCATCTGTTGTTCGGGGAATAATTTGGATATATTATTATATCATCATCGAATTGCTTGCTTTTGTTGGGAAGTTTCTCTGAAATTTGCGGTAAGAGTTGCTTTCGAAGACCTGAAAAGAGTGACTTGGCTCTCTCGAGGCTTTGGGACCATAATAATCCAGCAAACTAGGTTTGAACATCTAACCCTCAACCCGTCCTGCAAAGATACCAACTTGGGTTGATGATGTGATAGATTTGCATTAAAAGAAAAGCTCAAGTGAGGTTTAGCATTATTATCCCTTCATCTGAGTGAATCCAATCAACAATCACCACCGTTTCCTTTGAAACAAATTTCTGATCTGATCGGTTTAGCATTATTATCCCTTCATCTGAGTGAATCCAATCAACAATCACCACCGTTTCCTTTGAAACAAAATTTCTGATCATGATCAGATTGCATGAATACAATTTAAAGTTGTACCAATCCCCAATGAAGATTTATGGATTAAATTAAGGGAAAAAGGGACCAATGAAAACGATGTAACTCTAGGGATTAATGAAAAAGCTCGATGCCTTAAGCGTTTAGCTCAAGAAAAGCATAAAGGATAAAAGAAAAATATAGAAAAAAACGAGGAGACAGATAAAAAGTACCTGGAAGTGTCTATCAATCATCATCTGATGTTCCTTTTTACATTTCTTCTGGGAATTAAATGGAATCTTCTTGTCTTCTCCTTTGTATGCAAAGCTGATACATTTTTAGTGGTTATTGTGCCTCCACGGATCCTGTAGATGTAGGCTTGACAGCGACAAAAGTCTGAATTTGAAATTGAATTTAAGTTATCATGCCTATGCGGAAGTAAATAATAGAATATAGATAATCATCGTAATTATCAGCATTCAGTCTGAAATTTCAAAAAGTCCGATAATACGCAGCCTTATTTTTACATAGTAAATGTAAAACATAATCGATCATTACAAGTATTAAATATTAATTTTGTTTAACAGAGTTCGAGTTTGGTCCGACATGGACTAATTAATTAAAATAACGTTATTTTAATTGAGAAAAATCCTCCCTTCAATAGTTAATTGTGTGGTCATAAATTTTTTTGGATAAAAATTTCCTTATTATTAATTCTTCTTATTTTAATATTTTAATAGTTAAAAAATTAAAATCAAAATAATACCATTTTAATATTTTGTAAAATAACATCTTTTCCAGTAGCTCATCTCGAACGTAGAGTTCGGTCGAATTTTGATGACCTATTAGAGGAAGCTGAAAGGGAACAGACAAGTAGCGAGGCTGATGGTTCGGACCCATCTCATGATGACAGCCCATTCATTAGCTTATGGATCCGAGTTGGAGCCTAAAGAGCTCTTTTAAGCCCAATATCTACTTAAATTTGATTAATTTAATTTAATATTTATTAATATCTAAGATAAATAATAAAAATTGTTTATTTTTAATTGAGTCGATTAAATCAAAATTAGTATGTTATTTTATTATAAATATACAAATAATATTAACTAAAATGGATGTTAATATATAAAATACTTTATATTATTATTTATGATAAAATTTTATATATAATAATTTCTAAATTATCTATTTTAAATAAATAATCCAACAAATAATTTAGTTGTTGATAAATATTTTCTCATCCTTTAATTGGAAAAAAAGATATCTAAATAAGCACTTAATATTTACTCACTAGAATTCGGAAGATTACCAACTGCGCCTAACGAGAGAGATAAAGACGAGAAGAAGCGAGCCGGAGCAACCCGACTCGGTCAATAGCCGCTGCCGTAGCAACCTTCTTTATCATTCTCTTAAGGTACTAAAATCGACTGAAGGTTTAACATGTGTTGTTGTTAGCGGTTGCACAGTAAAGACGAACAATTTGCTAAATTTTTGTTTCAATGCATACTAGTTTAGGGCACACCAAGAACAGTTCTTTTTCTAATTAGATTAAACCAAATGGCGGAGGAATTGCTTCACAAGGACGATAGTAGTTTGACTCAAGTGTGCTGTAAACCTCCAGCTTACAATTATGGAAGCTGTGACATTGAATCTGCAGCTGAGAATGCTGTGTTACGTGAACAGGTTTGCGTCCCTTTTACGTTTTGTGCTGTCGGTCTTTGTTGTTTTTATTGATTTGAGTGATCTTTAATTATCTGTTATTTTCTTTAATGCATGGCACTGATAGGAAATTGAAACTCAAAGAATCATTCAAGGTCAAAGGTAATGTTTTGATCTGTAAAAGCCTAGTCTTTTAGTTCAGTTCTAGTTTACATATAAAGAAGGGTAAGTTATCAAGATTGCTGGGATATAAGTTACTAGAAAAACTAAGCATTAACTATGTGATGCTTTTGATGTTTAGAGAAACCGAAGATGTTGGTCAGCCTCATAAGGATGGTACAGATGTTTTTGCTGAACGTCGTGATCACAGTGCTCTTAAGGTAAGTGGTTAGATTTGTGTGCTCATGTTTTTTTGTCCTTGGTTGTATTAGTTATTTTTTTGAAGATTATGATTGGACAATTTTGTTCATTGGTATGAATTTCTTTTAGGAACATCTGCTGAAGATGACCAGTGAGCATCGTGCAGAAATGGCTTTAAAGCGAGGAATGCCTACTACTGCCGAAGAAGGTTGATTGTGTACTTTCTGCTGTCTTTCGGACACTTTTCCTATTTTTTTCATCCCTTATGAGAGAAATTTGTTTGTATTCATTCTGAATACATCCTTACAATTTTTCTAGGATGCTCATACAAAAGTAACATGAACAGAGTATGATAGAGGGAAAATTAGTATCCTTAAGGAATGAGAGGAATATGAACAAAGTTCATCTTTTCTAAAAAGAGCGTCTCAATCCCTTTTTTGTGCAAGTGTAATGATTAGGACATGTGAAATTACTGGGAACCTTTTTCATTTCTTTTGAAACTTAGAAAAATTAACCTCCTTTAAGATGTTGTATTCTTTTGCTTTTTGGGTAGGTCATGTAGAAATTGGAAACGGGTATGGTGTTCCTGGCGGAGGTGCATATTATGGTCATATGAGACCTGATGTTAATAAAGAGTCAGAACGGAAGCCTGATACTAAGGAACTCCCCGAGTATCTTAAGCAGAAATTGAGAGCAAGGGGTATTCTCAAAGATGACATAGGAAAAGGCCAACCACTGAAGATAGATAATGCAAGTTTATCTGTCACTGCTTGCCTCGACAATCTTTGTTTTTTGGTTTTTTGTTTATATTGTTTTAGTGGCTTTGGGAGGATGTTTTCTTTTGGAGTAACTTTTTATAATAATCAAATTTCTTTTTTGGTTTTTTTAAATTTTGGAATCTCCAGAGTTTATTTTATTATGGACATCTCTCTCATGCTTATTATAAATAACATGTTTTGCTGTTTAGGCTACTTTCATTCGCACTATATTTTGCTAAGCACCTTTAGTATTGACTTGTAGAAATTGGAGACCACATCACCTCAACCTGTTGAAATTGGGGGATTGCCTCCTGGATGGGTATGTTCCTGTGCCATTCTTTGTTTTCATATTCTTGTTTCATTTTGATTAGCTTGAGATTAAGGGGGGCACGGAATCTTTGTAAATGGGAACCATGGGATATGACGTCTTCAGTAACTTTCCTCGCACACCTTTTAGTGGGGACAAAGAATGGAAATTTTTTAGCTCTTGCTTGTATTCCTGGCTGAGTCATTAAAAATCTTATGTTAAATGTGGGTGGTTGGTATGGCATGTAGTTTTTTGAAGCTGAGGTTGTTAAATAGTATACTCATTAAAGATAGGTCTAGTCAGAAACTGCACTATGGAACAAGTTTATCATGTACAAAGAAATTTGTGGGCTGTTTTTAAATGCTTCTAATCTATAACAGAAACTAATGAAGTTAGGATCTCTTTTAAAAACTAACTTCTGCACATCATACTTTATTTGCATATATTCTCGCATGCCTATTTTTTACAATGTACCAATTTGATTTGTTTCCATCCAGGTGGAAGCCAAGGACCCTGTAAGTGGTGCTTCATATTATTATAATCAAAGTACTGGAAAGAGTCAGTGGGAAAAGCCTGTTGAAATCTCTCTAACAGCACAAACTCCATCTCCTTTGCCTATTCTAGAAGATTGGATTGAGACACTAGATGAAGCTTCTGGTATGCTTGTATGCTTTTATATATTGCAAAAAGTTAAAAGATCCTTTTTTTGTTTGTTGTAAAGGACAATAAAGTCTTGCAAGCATTTCTTTAGTTGATAAATTCCCTATGTTTTAATATTTTTCTATAGAAGTTAAAAAATGACTAACAGTACCCTTGAACCTTTAAAGAAGTTATTAAACAGATAGTATAGTATGTGCCTGTGCTAAGGATCTCGTTACAGGTCTATTTAGTGGGAAGTCGGCCACTGGATCAGTAGAATTCCCCTTGTTGCTGTTTCTGCCTTTCTTTGTTGAACCTATGGTTGCTTGTGTGTGTTATGGCTCGTCCGAGAGAACCCCATATCTCCCAAACTTTTGACTGAAATATTTTTCTGCCTTTATTGAATAGCAAAACCCTCCTTATAAAGGAGGAGGATTACAACTGAATAACGTTGCTGAAGATAAAAGTTCCCTATTGACTAGGGAAACTTATTCAAACTTATTTAAACACAAAGAATCCTAACCAATTAAGATCTCCTATAACTCCTCCAAACCTGATTTCCCTCCTGATCTGTTTCCTTCACCGAATCTGCTGTTGTAACTAATCTTTTCCCTACCTGAGCTCTGATAAGTCCTTCCAACAAATGCATCCATAACATAGTGTCACATCCTAGTAATATCTTTCACGTCGAGTTTGAAAAATGGGTTTTAGGATTATGGAAAACTTGGAGAAAGCTACAGATGTTGTAAGATTTGGTAATATTGTAGACCACAATGATGCTTTAGTATTTGGAGGATTCAGATAGTCTAAACTGCCTTACATTTGTTTGGTACCAAGTTGCTGGATGGTGAAATCAATGTTTGAAATGGAAAACTGGGGTGGTTGTGGAAAGTTTTGAAACTACTGCTTTTATAGTTTCTTCATTTCTTTTTACTTGAAACTTTGCTTATCTATGCAGGCCAAAAATATTATTACAATATAAAAACCCAAGTATCACAATGGGAGCACCCTGGATCAATACAAGTAGCTGACTCACAACATTCCAATGGGAATTGGGATGATCAATCATTTCAATTACAGAAATGCATGGAATGTGGTGGGTGGGGAGTAGGGCTTGTGCAGGCATGGGGATATTGCAATCATTGCACAAGGTAAATTTTCAACTCTATTAAATGAATCCTACTTTAATAAGGATTTGTTCCCTATTAGACTTAAATCATAAACTAAAAAAGACAAACCAAAATAAAAATACTTCAATTCCTTTTTCAATCAAGGAAAATTAATTACTAAGAAATTAACTAAACTAAGTTTTATTCTGCTTCACATTGTCACAATTGATACAAGTTGGTTTGATATTTGCTATGATTGCTAACCAGTGTAGATAAACTGCGATGATAGCAAAAGGAAGGTATTGCGTACACAAGGAATTTTCCTTATTTTATTCACTTTCTCGTGGATGCAAGGAAGTGTTTTCCTGTTGGTTTGTTTTTACCAAAACACCATGTATTAATGTGTTTGCTTTCTTGTTCGAAACTACATTTAATGCAGAGTTCTCAATCTTCCTCAGTGCCAATATTTATCTTCAATGTTGAAAAGTCAGCACCATACCAGCAACCTTACAAATGGAAAAGGAGATGACAAAAAGGATAAAAGCCAAAGGTACTTGCTCAAGATTATACTTTGCTAATGAATTAACTTGATTACAGATTTCCATAGAGCTCAAAATGCTGTTTAGATTATTCCCACATGCTTATATCTTCAAAAGCCAAGTGTTGTATAGCCATGCATAGAGGTTGGGGAACTTTCTTGAGCCAGCATGATTTCATTTTCACAGAGAGGAGGTATTTACCCATCTGGAAATGTTTAACCTTTCTAATTTATGATATCATGAATGAGAGATGTGGAGTGGGGGTAGGGTGGGGGATTTTAGTTGGGAACGCTGGTTCAAGTTTAGATGATAAAATCTTGCCATTTAGCCTAACCCTTTGGCTCAATCTAGTTTTTGTGGTATTTGGAGGGTGGAGTCAAGGGCTCGCCCTAATATATGTCCCATTGAAATAGACAGATAAATATAAAGATCCTTCTAGTTACAAAAGTTATTGTTTGATTTTGAGCCCTTAGGTCGAATTGGAAACCTCCCATGGGAAAAGGAAATAGGAGAGAGAGCAGAAAACGGGCTCACTCTGAAGATGATGAGTTGGATCCTATGGATCCCAGCTCTTATTCAGATGCTCCTCGTGGTGGCTGGTGAGTTATTTTAAGTCCTTTATTTCCTATTATTATTGCTCTCTGTTGGCTCATGGGAAATGAGAAATTAAACTATTGAAAATCTGCAGGGTTGTGGGCCTGAAAGGAGTACAGCCACGAGCAGCAGATACTACTGCTACGGTATAATTACTATTTGATGGAGGAAATTTGGTTTAGTGTTCAGATTCACTAGATATATCATACAGTTGAAAGGCAGAAACCAATTTTTGCTGAATGAGATTAATAGCAAGAACAACCGTGTAGTATATAATTTTCATTTCTTGAGGTTTTGTGGAGAAGATGGATTGGTTAAGGGCAGATGTCCTTTTGCTATTGATAGAAGAACTTTTTGTTTTACTAATTAAGACTTAAATGAATTACGGACTGTAAGGGCAAATCATTATCATAAAATTTCATTTCATAGCCCATCAGCAATTGGTGGTGAATCTCTTGATATGATATCATTCTACCTGTATTCTAAACTGGAAGAAGAGTGCTCGTTTTAATTTGATAATTTTGTTAATTCAATTCATCTTTCCTCATGCACTTTTCTGCTCTATGTTTCTATGATTGTCAGGGTCCTCTATTTCAACAACGACCATATCCATCACCAGGAGCTGTCCTGCGAAAGAATGCTGAAATTGCTTCGCAATCCAAGAAATCCAGTTCTCAGTATGCTCCTATTTCTAAGAGAGGCGATGGAAGTGATGGACTTGGTGATGCGGATTAAGATTACTGTAGAAAGGGAGTTGACTTCATCATTAGGATTTGCACTCAACAGATCTCTGACCTGGTGCGGCGGCACCATATGCTGGGAAGTGAGGACTATGGACCAAAATGAATTGTTGTACAAATGGTACAAGTAAACAATAAGGGTTGCAATGAGGCATCAATTTCTGTGACAACAGGGGATGACACAGATTAAAGTGTTTAGTCTGCTTATGGCCAGTATGAGATGGTGCACAAAGCTTGCTTTATACCTGTAGTTTAGGCTGAAGGAGATTTACATGAATGGCCAAAAAATGTAAAAGGAGGACCAAAATCATATATGTAAGCTGGTTAATTATCCGCTTAAGTGTATTTCTAAAGTCACAAATGAAGTAGTGCAGCAGGATTGTCCTACTTTTTGAATGTGAGCTTGATTTGGCAATCAACTAATGAAAATAACACTAGGGTTGACAATTTTAGCCCGGATCGGTCCGGTCTGATGAGCTGTTTAGAATAAAGTGATGTTGATTTGCTAATTCAGTTCTGAGTTAACAATCAATTAGT
The DNA here is from genome assembly GCA_025629805.1 of Erythroxylum baracoense. Lineage (NCBI taxonomy): Eukaryota > Viridiplantae > Streptophyta > Magnoliopsida > Malpighiales > Erythroxylaceae > Erythroxylum > Erythroxylum baracoense. Next base: position 1,987,503 of record JAOTAY010000003.1, on the reverse strand, counting down.
CTTTGGCATGCGATCTTGATTTCATGAACTTTTCCAAATGTCAATAATTAGGACCCGTTAATGCTTTTTACCATTGATATCATTTTTTAGTAATAAACTTACATAAAAAAGGGTCCTTTTGTTTCTTTTTAAAACCTTCCCTCTTAAAGAGGATTATAGCAGGAAAAGCCATTTATGTTTTCTTCTAATGATGCCAAAAAAGATAACATTCCATCCCCATATCTCACCTTAGTGAATTTAATCCTCTTAAACATATAATATCATAAATAGAAAGCTAAGTTAAGAATTAACATAAAGAGAAAGAAAAAATGAAAACAAAAGAAAAAAATATCAAAATGGTGACTATAAAATTAAAATATAAACGAAAATGAAAATTGTTTTATCTCAAAACCAATAGTTGACTTTGACTTGGATAGTGCCAAAGCCACTGAGGAATTGAGAGAGACTATTGGTTACATCCAAAATAGTACATAGTGGCGTACTACGCACCACGTTTAGTTTAGGATAGATCACCAATCTATACTTTCCATTGTTTCTAGAGTCTACTCATCTTGGGAGGTTTTTCTATCTAAACCAACACTCTTAGATCCACTCATTCTCCCTCCTCACTTCCGTTTCTACAATTTTCTCCACTAAGGTAACTAGCAATTTCTTATCTTTTTAGTTAATTATCTGTTTATTCTTATGTCAATTGTGTGTTCGTTCCTTTGATAGTCAAAGGTCTTATCTTTTGTCTGGGTGTGGTTCCAATTGGTGATTTTTTTAAATTTTATTTTGGTTCCTGATTGGTACTGGTTTTTGGTTTCCGAGAAATTTGTGTTAATTGTTGAAATTGATGTGTATTTTCCTGGTTATCGAGTTATGGGGACCCAATAAAAGGATTAGAAAAACAAAATTAGTGAAGAATCCTTTTTCTTCATTTGGATCTGCTCTTATTCTGTGGGTATTTGTTTTGGAGTATGGTATCTAGATACTAGATTTAAGGTTGATTAGTGATGTCCTTTTCTTTGCTTTTTTTTTTTTTCCAATACGTTTTTGTATATGTATTATGCAACAGTTTGGAATGGACATGAGCTAAGTTCTTGTACCCAGAGAGAATTTAGTGTACTACTGTGGCTTCCAGGTGGTTTGTACGAATTAAGGTTTTTGACGTAAAACTAAAGCATGTGAGATGCCCTTTTTTGATCCATCTGGCAGTGGCACTCTACTTTTTCCTTATTATCTGATTTAGATTACTAGCTTCTTCATTCTGCATATCTTTTGTCTATATATTTATCTGCATTTGTGATTCTTTAACTTCCACTAAGTGAGACTTTTAGTCTCCATTTCTCCCTTTGTTGGTGAGAATTTTGCGGGATGTATGCATTCAGTGAGAACCTAATTACTGTTTTTAGGGCATCTACAATATGATCGATTACGTTCTGATGCTCTGATTGTGATTTGTAGGATGTAGTTCAAGAGACTTCTTATATATTTAATTCTTTGTCGAAACCTTTTCTGAGAGATTTGGTACTCATTTTGTGCTTTTATGCATTGTCTACAAATCTGTTACAGATGACAGTCTGAATTTTGAGCGAGTCTTGGGGACAAGGGTTTGGTTTTGCACTTCTGTGTTCTGAGACGTTGTGAAGGAAAGAGAGGAGGGAATGTCAAGTGGCAGAAATACACACTGGTGCTACGGATGCCGGCGACCAGTTCGTTTTCGAGGGCGGGATCCTGTTTGTGTGTATTGTAATGGAGGATTTGTTCAAGAACTTGATGACATGGTGCGCATCAGCCCTTTGGACTTCTTTGGCCTGGATAATGATGATGACAATCGTGATCACAGATTTGAGCTTATGGATGCTTTCTCAACATTTATGCGGCAGCGACTGGCTGACAGAAGTTATAATCAAGATATTAGAGGGAGATCAGATTCAGTTCCTGAACATAATTCAGGTTTTAGCCCTCTGTTGGTTTTTGGCGGCCAAATTCCAATGAGGCTGTCTGGAAATGGAGGGTTTGAAGCTCTGTTTTCCGGGGCACCTGGTATTGCCTTTGCACGGGGTAATGTTGGTGATTATTTTATGGGCCCTGGACTGGATGAATTGTTTGAACAGCTTTCAGCTGGTGATCGGCGAGGTCCTCCCCCAGCAACCAGATCGTCGATTGATTCAATGCCTACTATAAAGATCTCGCAAAGGCATCTTCGATCTGATTCTCACTGTCCAGTCTGCAAAGATGAATTTGAGTTGGGGTCTGAAGCAAGGCAAATGCCCTGTAGCCACATATATCACTCCGATTGCATTGTCCCATGGTTAGTCCAGCACAATTCGTGCCCAGTTTGTCGCCAAGAGTTACCCCCACAACGAGCAAACAGCAGCCGTCGTTGCCAGAGTTCAACATCTCATAGCGGAAGCAGCAATTACAGCGGAAGGGAGAACGGTAGGGAAGGAAGAAGAAATCCATTCTCTTTCTTGTGGCCTTTCCACCGATCATCGAACTCTGGCTCTAATCAAGATGGATCTACTGGAAGCAGCTCAACTGCTGCTCATGAAAATAACCCCCATATGGGATATTCAGGATGGCCTTTTGACTAGGATCTCAACATCTTATGAACATGTTTTCCTTTGTCTATTAGGAAACAACTCTGGTACCAACGTTATGGTCTATAAGCAAATTGTTGGAGTGAAAAATGGTTTGAAACTTTGAACTTTAAGTGTTGTTTCATAGCATAATTGAGGGCCTCCTGGGCTTCATCTGCAGCTTTTAGTGTAAATGACTTTGGTATTATCAACTTTTGCTTGCAGAAGGCGTGTATGATGGTTTTTTGCCAATTATGCAGCCATTGGCCTTAAAATAGTTTCACTTTTGAAGTGCACAACATACAGCTTGGCAGTTGATTATTTATTTCTCCTTTGAACAAATAAGCTTGCAACATCCTTTTTCAGATTGTAATATGAAACTGTTGAATGACTTATGTGAATGAATTTTCCGTGTACATGCATTAAAATCTCATTCAAAAGATGTTGGATTTTAAAATTTGCAAACTACTAAACTTGAGACTCCATTTCCTAAAAAGATGAATAAAAAGTCATCTATCTTTAATAAATGGTTGATTTTGATCTCTCAATGACTATTCCACGACTGGCACTGCGGTGTTTTTGGAATGACGCACATGAACATAACAACAAATTGGCACAACTGGGAAATATGTAGGCAAGAACCTAGAAAGAACTGTGTAAATGTAATTTCGAGTATGGCCTCATCAACACACTTAAACAGCAAGTTGAGTATGGCCAACACACCATACATAGTATCTTAACTAGATAATGGAACAATAGCAAGTCTAAAGGTAAAACAAATAAGATTAGACAGGCATACAAAACCTCAAACCAAAAAGGTAACATGGTTTAGACTCGGGCATCGAAACAAGTCGAACATAGCAGGACAAACCATACATCACCTCCCAGAAGCAGCAAATCAGTTTGTTAGTTCCATAATAGCAGAAACAATGTCACCATCTGAAGCCTTGAGAGCTTTTACAGCCCTTGATCTTGAAACCCCAGCTTGGGTCATAACCAACTCAATATCCTTGGGCTCCACACCAGTCTCATCTACTTCTTCATCATCTTGAGCAATGTTTGACGGTTCGGGCTTTGGTACTACAGTACTTGCGTTAGGAGCCCTGAACTGCTCTGCTGCCTGAGTTTGGAGCTGCGAGCTCAAATCCTCAATCTTGGCTTCCCCAAAGACAACATATGTATCTGAAGTAGGACTCTTGAAAACGTCTGGTTTTGAGATAACAAAGATGATCTGCAAAATCCAATGAAGATAACATTAGAGCACAAGACTAGATAACAATATGGGTAACGAGGCAACTACAACCAAATAAAATCAGTTTAATCAACTGAATACTTACATTCTTGCTCTTTTTGACAGTCACACGACTAACACCAGGGATTGGTTTCATTCCAAGCTTCAACATTGCCTTACGACTCTTTTTCTCACTTCTGCTCTGCTTAGACCGACCACTTACATCTCCTTTCTCTAAAGAAAATTGCTACAAGTTAATTAACTAACTACACACAACCAAAAGGTAGTAAATCAGTCAAAACCTTCTTTCACTTAATCTAACTCACAAACATAAAAAAATCTGTACTCATTTAGACATGATGTCCCTCAATTTTATTTAAAAAAAAAAAGAAATGAAAAGAAAATGAGGTGATTCTACAAAAACATCCCTTCATCACAGGTAATTAGTTCTTTCCCCACCTAACCAAATAATTATTATTCTTATGATACATAAAAGGTCAGTTAAGAAATCAATAATTTCTCAGTATATACTTGAAAAGGATAAAATGCATAAATCTTAATCTTCTACATCATATAGAAATACCCAACGCAATACTAAACTACTTATAACCTACCATATTATATAAAAGGTGCAACATAATTAAGCTGGAAAAACCATTGTACAATGTCCTAACCTTCAGCATCTTCATCATCCTTATCATCCTCATCATCCTCATCAGTATCTTCCTCATCTTCTTCCTCCTCAACCACTGGCTCATCGGGCTGGAAAGTTGTAATTCACAAAGCCACAACAGGCCATGAGAATAAATTTTTGGATTGCAAACACATTGTTTGATTGATATTCAGAGCCAGGGAACAAACCTCATGTAATAATATGAAAACTAATCCCCTTAAAGATTATGACAAGAACCACAAGCAGCACAAAAGTACACACGAAGTGCATGATTCTAATTTGACTTCAAAACAAGAAGTCTTTACATCAACCATAATGCGTACAAAGAAAAACAAGATGAAGCAAAAATATTAGGCACACAAAATTCCCAAATTTGAGAATTCTATCAACAAACAGCTCATGATCAATGAAGTGACTAAAGGAGAAACCTTTATCCCGACTAGAGTATGCAAATGAACAATAAAACCCCGATATTTCACAAAGTACAAGTTGATTAAATAAGAGTAAGCACACGATCTTCGACCTTTCATGGGGAATACCTAAACTTTCCGCATCAAACAGCAACATTTGACAACTCAAAACGAAATACATAATAAATCAATCAAGCACATACGTTGAGTTTTTGTTCTTCAAGATGTGCAGCGAGAAGCTCTGCTTGGGTCTGAGCAGTCATGGTTTCTTTAGGTTTTTTCTTTCTACGGACACACCCGCACTCAAAGCAACAAGGAAAAAACCTATAAACCCTAAATTCACCTATATACAGAAAGTTGTGTCGACTCGGGCATGGATCCTTACCCAGTTGAGATTTTTGAGTTTTAGAGCCCTAAATCAATTTCAATCCAACAAAGTTGCCTGATAGGGTTGGGCCTGCACCCCAAGTTTAGACACAAAATCAACTCAGTCCCCATTATAGTCTAACGTTGTCTTTTTACTCTTACGTTTTTCATTCCCTTTCTTTGGTTTAAAGAACAGACTTTTTTAGGAATATTTTAAATCAAGTTGGAGACAAGATAGATAAAATAAATAAATAAATAAATATACATAAATATGCTTAACTATTCTGTCAAATAATATTCCTAATCTTTTTCTTCCATCAACCAGTGTGAAAAACTGGAATTGGTGATTACACAGAAGGAAAGACTATGAGATGAAGATTGAGAGCATCAGGAGGTATATTTATATACCCTTCCATCCCCCAAAGTAACAAAGACAGTAATTCCAGGAATGAGATAAAGCAGAGGGTTTTTACAGTTTCTATCAACTCCCTACAGCTAATCCTTATGAAACTACTAAAAATTCATGCCTTTTACCAACCACCATCAGCACCAGCACCAGCACCACCACCTCTGGACCATCCGTTGTCAGCCTGTGACTGCGAGGAGTTTCTCTTGGAACCACTACCCCATCCCGTGGAATTCCCAGTGTCAGGGTCGTTGCCACCACTTCCACGCCCCCAGTCACCCCAGCCACCACCTGCACTTTCGCTCCAGCCTGCCTGTGAAACTCTCTTGGAATCGTTACCCCACCCAGAATTCTCACTTTCAGTCCTACCACCATTTCCTCTTCCCCATCCAGCAGTATCTCCACCACTGCCCCAACCACTACCACCACCGCCACCACCAGAGAACGCTTCTCTGCGATTATCATAACCAGAATCCTGCCTCTCATTGCCAGTGCTATTCACTCTGCTGTTGTAGGAGCCCCGGCCTCGCCCTCGTCCACCAGATGGCCTTGGCACCCCACCATGATGACTGTCTCTGTTGCCACTATAATCATGCCGACCTGCAAAATCACACGGAAAGGGAGTGTTATAAAATTTGGATTGATTCTATTAGCAGGTCATCCAACAGCCTTAGTAGTGGCATGAACAAAAGCTGCACAGCCCTTGTGCAAAATATTTAAACATGAAACAGATAACTTCCTTGAACTTCAATTAGATATACCATCCAACAGTCAAATGAAAACGTGGAGTTTAGAGAATCAAACGGACTATCATTGAAAGGCTTATGACAGACACTCAGAGCACATATTCTGTAGTGTTAATAGCCATATAAGGGGAAATAGTAGCCTAATCAAATCAACTTTATCTTTAGAAGACATCAAACAGAATAAAAGGAAGGAAAGTGTTTCTTCACTCTCAAAAATTCAGATCATAAGCTGCTGCCCATCTGAGTTTACATGATCCATCTTTTACCTGCTGTTTTAGAACAATTAGGCACACAGGCACACAAAGACGCCGAAAAATGAACAAATCTTTAATGAAAAACCCAAGACATGAAGCCTGCAAAGCTCAATTTACAATTTTATGATTTCAGCTACATGCCCAATTACAAATTAGGTGTACAAGAGGAAGCTGACCATATCTCACTGTAAACCCATTCCAGAAATATTGGTAACTTACATGAAGCTAGCAGTTCACTTGCAATGCATGTAAGTGGCCATTCACTTAAGACATAAAATTAGACCTCAAGAAAGCAATCAAAACCTATTTGCAAAGCCATTCAAGAGGTTGCAGAACACAACACCTAATCTAGATAAAGCAATAAAGGATATACAATAGCAACTTTTTGAATTGATACTGAAACATTCCATAGATGGGCGAAAAAGTCAGACACATCAACCTGTCCTAGATCCAGGCAAGGATGATCGACCCTTATCGAAGGACTGGCCCCTCCAGCCCCCTTCATTGCTTGAACCACCCCAACCACTGGCCATAGAAGAGCCCCCAGTTGCAGGGCTCCGCATTGGTACCATGGCAGCAACAGATCTTATAGATTGTGCAGACTCGTGCAGTGGGTCATCTATATGTTTCTGAAAATATGCCACAAGTCGATCAATGTCCTCAAACATCCTTTTGCGAAACTTGAATCCTTTGGGATATAGACCAACATACTCATGATGTGGATTTGTACTCCTTATATAAGTCAGAACAAAAGTGCCTGGATATTCATGAGAAATACCGAAAGCATAAACTATCCTCATAGGATACTCTAACCTTTCAACCCTTAGCAGTTCATCAACTTCAGCTTTATTTCCCCTTCTGAACTTGCGGTAGTTTAGCATTGCCTTTAGATGACTCACCAAGGGATCAACATACCGATCCATTACCTGCATTTCAAGGTAGTAAATAAATGTAAGGAATCACTTCTTTCATGACAAAGGCAGATTCTTTCATGACAAAGGCATGTGCCGTCACCAAAAATTCTGTCAAACAAGAATCCCAAGAGTAGTCATGGAAAGGTTCTAATGTGAAACAGAACCCACCTCATCCAAATCCTCAAAAGTGTCATCGCCAATTTTTAATGTCTTCCCAATACGAAGTAAACTTGTAATGTCCTTGTGCTCCTTACCCCCTTCAACTATGTCTTTGTGAGCATAAACACCATCATATACTTTAAGAGTTAAGGTCAAATAAGAAGGTCCCCGTGAACTAGGACGAATAATACTTTCACCAGGTTCCTTGTCGGATAGAAACTGCCAGATGTAATGTTAAAAAAAAAAGGAAAAAGAACAAAATCAGAATTAAGTAATTCTCACACAACAAATAAGTAAAAATAAATGAACACCGAGAATAATAGCTTGCACATATACAAAATGCAAATTGTTTTTCAGGTGCTATATAAAGATGATAATTCAAAATATAAATAAAAAGGTTCTTGCAAAGGGAAAAAGAAAATTGTATTTCTGCTAAGCTCTAAATCAACTTGATAAACAGATTACTCACTTCATTCCTATATCAAATTTCTAAAAAAATATTAGGTCAGTGGAAGAATCTTAGTATTGGCATTCTTTCTTAAAAGCCACAACCAATTTAAACACGCATCAACGTTGATGTCGTTGATTCATCAAAACTAAAACAAATTCTGTAAACCAACCACAATGGTTGAACAAGATACCTCCATTGCTTCATCAGCTGTTATATTTTGAAAGCGAGGATGAACAATCATCCTGGGCTTAAAATGTTTCCTTGCGAGCTCCTTCTCTTTGCGAGCTTTTTCTTGTTCAGTCTGCAAACTACTTTTATCTTCATGATAATATTCATCAAGATTTGGAACCTGCTGCCATCGGTTACTTCTCATCTCACTCTCCTTGCAGACTAAGAATACCTGATATCTATTCATTTGTACCGATTTGATCTTGCAAGTGAGTATGTCACCTTCATGTAGCCTGTCAGCTAACTCGGGAATATCTCTCCAATTATCTGCATAGTCTTCCTTACTCAACATTCCTGTCAATCCAGATTCCAGAACACATATTGCTTTTGGACCTTGCACCCTGCGAACAGTGGCTTGAACAATCCTGCCTTCAGCAAGGGTTTCCTCACTTTCACCGGAAATCATATAGAATTCTTCATCCTGATTCGGCTCTTTATACTGTTTACGCCAATCTTGGAAACCCTGTATTAATTCACGAATTATATCTTCCAGAGTTGCTCTCTTATTCTCACGATTGTTAGTTTTAATATAAAGATCCAGATTAAATGCTTTCAAATGAGCAGGCCGATCTCTAACATGCTCAATTGCCATCTCCAATGCATCATCATCATCATTCGCTTCACCATTGTGATCTTCATAAACAGCTTTTGCTATCTCCTGTGCGTAAGCATAAGATTCTGGATGTATCCTTGTATCATCCAACAAGTCAATAAATTGACTGCTACTAGCAGCCAATCCACTCCGCCGCACACGTAGAAAACCAACTGCATTAACAAAGACCTTTTTCCCAAGACCATGGGCAGTAAGAAAGTCTTTCCGGGTAAAGATTGCCCCAGCTCTCACCAAGGACCTCTGCAAGGATGCTGCCTTTCTTGGACCAAGCCCAGAAATGAACTGTAAAGGAGCAAACAACCATTCGTGGCTTATAGCCAAATTTACGTCAAGTCCGACCTGGTTTGTAACATTAACCATAACCTGTTCAATCATTGAATATTTTTCATCAGGGGTGAGAAAATTTTCTAGTGGGTTGAGTTTCCAAGATAAAATTTCCCTCCCAGGTCCACACAGTGTTGCAACCATAGCCAAAGGGTTTTGAAGGTAACGCCCAAGAGCAACAGCTCGCTTAACAATGCCTAACAATACAGGAGAAAACAAGATTAACAATAGCAGTAGCCTGTGCATAAAGACCACAAACAGCATAAACTTGATTCATTACCCGACTGTCCAGGTAGCTGATCAGAAGAAATTCGAGAATTTTCATAGAGACGAGGCAAAGACTCGTCTCCATAGACAATTGTTAGCTCATCCATCTCATGTCCAACATCTCTAGGATTTTCCTCCACCATCTTAAATATAATCTGATGAAAGCAAGGTCAAACAGAAGAAGAGTAAGATAAAGTTGAAATGATTTTCAAGTGAGAAGAATAAAACAGTGGAAGATAGCTGGGGGAACCTAGTTGCAGACTTCCTACTCCCAGCCTCATCAAGGGGAGTCGGAGGAAAATGAGTTCTGTACTAACCCCTTTGTGGGCTACAATGGACCAAGAGAAAAGAAGAAAGAAACTAATAACTACCTATGGTAGAGCAATGAGGTGATCACATAACAAAATGACAGCAGAAAGAAAAAGCTGCAACAAACTTCAGGAATTGACAGATCTCCAGTTCACACACTTGAAGGCCATGAATACAATTCCAGCCACACTGGCCACACAGGATGATATAGGTCCATCCCCAATTGACTAAGAACATTTGTCTACCAAATATGGTATTAAAAATGCTTGCAACACCACTCCCCACAACCATGAAGTCTAGTTCTTAGTTGCTAAAGGATAGTGCGATGGAGACAATTAAATGAGCAGCCATAAGTCTAACTGCTCTATTTCCCATTAGCTTAGTGACAAAATAATTTGTCAGATAGCAGCAAAAGCCACAAAAATTCTACTCATGTTACAGAAGTGGTAATATTTCAAGAGAACAAACTATTATCAAATAAGTACACTATATAAAAACTTTTTATACGTACTTCATATATATCCTCCTTCAGTCGTGTACAAGAAAGATTCACAGCTCCCAGAACAACCACATGCGGTTGGTGATCCATCATAAATTTCAAAACACGCTGCTGGTCATTTTTCTTGCGCTGCTGGTCGTTTACATTTTGAGAACGTAAAGTAAGGGACCCAGCATAAAGCACATCCAGAACCTCCCCCGACGAATCTAACATCACAAAAGTTGTTGCTGGCTTTCCAGGTCCCCAGCAGCAAGCCATGACCCTCGGGGCAGCTTCATCATCTGATGCAATATCGCTATCTTTCCGCTGATATGGCCCCACAGAAACTCTTTTCCACAAACCTTTCCCATATTCCCAATGTAGCCAATTTTTAGCCCTGCTTGTAAGGTAGGATCTTGCTTCTTTCTCCAATGAAGGCAACAGAAAATTATAGAGAGCATCCTGCAGTATCAACTTTCTTTGCTCGTTCCAGAGTTGAGCAGATTTACTAACCCCATGACTAAGATAAACTTCCTCTAGTTCACCAACTAACTTACTCAATGAGGTTTCTGGAAGCACAATAGTGACTTGAAGGAGCTTCTCCTCTTCAGCCTTTTGAATTAGGAGCCATTGTGCGCCTTCAAACATTTTGATAGGCTTTTCACGCAGCCACTTCACACTTGCAAACTGATGGAAAGAATCTATAGCAACATTTCCCTCTGGAGTTGGAGTAGTGGATACTACAACATCTTCTACATAGTTACGGACATGTTTTTTCACACGTGGTTCACAACTTATCTCAACTGCTGCCTGGCAATCAAAAAAGAAGCAAGAGAAGGAAATTGGGTAAACAATCTCACAAACTTGAAGTGATAAAAAGCATATATGGGATATCTTTTGTATCAGCAGATGGAAACATGAGGAAGGAAGTTCATACCATGTGCCTGGCACCTTTAAGAACTGCTTGAGGAGTCTCAAACATTGCACATGTAAAATCTGAAGCCAGATCTTCTGGTGCTTCCTTAGCATCCGTAGTATCAACACCCTACAATTTAATGTAACAAGAAAGTCAAGCCTCTATAAAATATAGAAACAACCACGGGTCTGCAATTTATGTAACAAGAAAGTCAAGCCTCCATAAAATAAAGAAACAACCACAAATCTATGAAGACTAGACACCGTACAATTTAGTGTACCAAGAACGTCAAGCCTCCATAAACTACAGAAACAACCACAAATCTATGCAGACTCACTAAGATTTCAATCGATAACTGCTTTCCAAAAAGCTCAGCACTGCATCCAAACTTGTTTGCCACCTCCCATAGGCCAGCCTTGCTGCAAATACTATATCGGGATTTCCTCTTTGGCCTCTTATACTGTCCTTCATCTACGCCTACCTCACCAGGTGGGAAATGCAAGTTAAACTTTGCATCAACATCATCAATCTCTCTTTCTGATTCGGCAACATGGAGTGAACTAATAATTGACTCAAAGAGTTGTTGATTTAAATTAAGTCTCGTTTCATCATATATCCGACGAGATTCTTCTTCAAAACACTTATTATAGTACAAATGGAGAGCACTCTTCCGTTTCTGAAGTAGTAGCCACTTTCTATCCAAATCCTTGATCGTCCAAAGAACCTACAAACAAGTATATTAGAATTGAAATTTTTTGTTCTTTAATGAAGCTTAATTGCTAGGGAATGAAACAAAGATATCAACAGATGACAAGTTGTCTTACCTTGTGCCACTTGAGCATAGGATTTCTGTCAGATTTATCCTGATGCTCATCATCCAAGACATGTTCTTGTAAGAGACTTGAACATACTTCCTTCCGGTACATGGCACTAAAGGGGATCTAAAAGCCAGAATGAATACCAATAAAGAAATGTAAAAACAAACCAAAAGACATACTAGAATGCAATAGATAAAGCACTAACATCCAACTTCTGCACGTGGTGCAGCTCCAAAAATTGGGCAATCTCTTCTTTGTCGATAGGCAAAGGCACATCATGTTCAGGTTTAGAAGACTTCTCATATCTCTTGCCAAACAAGGCAACTGCATAATCACGAAGTTGTTTGTAAATCCATTCTTTTTCGTCTGATCTGCTCACTAGTGTGGGGGAACCAGTGCTTTCTTCCTCTATCTACATAAGATCAAAACAAACAGACAATAAAGAGGTGCCTACACATATCAAGGTACCTAGATAAATATTGTACTCAAGTGTCAATCGGAGTCGAAATGTCATCAAAACCTGCATTCTTTCTGGAATATCAGTTGCCCGAATCTGCTCATCTTTCTCTGTCATATACTTCTCAGAAAGAACAATTGGTTCAAATTCGTCCTCCAATCTCTTTTCCCTCCATTCAGTAGATTCTAGCCCTTGTTTCCGCAGCTGCAAAAGTTCATCAACATCCCCAAATATTTCATGAGCTTCCTGCAGTGCACTAGATGAAACTCCAGGTGCCTGTCTGGATTTCCTTCTTTTCATTTTCTTACGCCTACAGAAATGAGCAAATCAGTTAAAGAGACCAAGATTAAAGCATAGATCAGAGGCTGCCCTTCCAACACAATCCATAAAATCAATACCTGACTGGAGCACCATTTTCATCAACTTCTTCTTCATGAACGATAAAATCTGCCATTTCATCCTCCTCCCCCAGGTCTCCATCCTCTTCTTCCTCAGCCTGTTCCTCATCTTCAGCAATATCCTCAAGCGGCACTCCTGGGATATCATATGGCATTATAAATTCTTGTAACATATACCCACGACCAATCAAGAACGAACAACAAACTTGAAATAAATGCCTCACCTTCATCATCACCAAATAAGCTCCGCTTAAGTTTCTCCTCAGCAGTTTGGCCGCCCTTACCACTTCCATCAAATTCTTCATCCAAAAGCCCAAATCGCTCGTCGTCAGAATCCCTTTGAGCTTTTTTTAAACGTTTAAATTTTTTGCTATCCTGAACCATTTGATAAAAGAAAATCAGCAAGAGCCACACAATATATGTGAACTACAAAAGAGAAATTGAAAATCAAGGAGGATTAACATTCAAAACCTTTGGTCGGTGGTGGAAAGCATTATTATCTCGGAGAAGCTCGTAGTCATCTTCATCAAGCACATCTTCAGCTTCCCTGATAATATATAAATAAGACAAGAATTCATCAGTTTGATCACATATGATTAGGCCCCCGTTATTCAAGAAGAAGGCAAGTTAAGCTTGAGGAATTTTCTACAAAAAAGATACTAAAAGAACCTTTTCTTCTTTTTCTTCTTCTTCCTGTGCCTTTCCTCATCACTCTCCACCCTCTCTTCTTCTTCATCTTGTTCTTCTTCTTCCTCAACATCATCTACTATAAAATCGTCCTTCTCATATTCATCTTGTCCGTCCTCTGCCCAAACCCAGTATGTAATTATGTTAGTCTATGCTGACAATTTGCAAAGGATAAATTTCAAACTTGACCAGGCATATGTTTCAAACAAACGACAACCAATAAGTAAGACTAATTCACGCGGGTAGAATAGGAACATGGAGAAATGAAAGCAAGCATGTCCTCGCATTATATTCCGACAAGATATGAGCTCGGAACCCTAAAAACGAATAAAACAAAACCCTTAATTCGAGCCCCACTAATGACCCCTAAAAATGAATAGAAAAAGGCCTGAAATTCGCGCCCTACCATCCTCTTCGTCTTCGTCGTCCTCCAGTCCACCGGCTGCGTCTCCATCGACGGGTTCTCTCTCGTCCTCCTCGTACTCGACCTCATCTGCATGAACAAATCCCAAAAGAGAAATTCAAATGTTACGGTAAAGAAAGGAAGAATCTCTGTAGCATTTCGTGATTAAAGCAACAAGCTTTAACATCATTAGTGTCGTAATATTACCTTCTTCATCAGAAACCACATTCTTCCCCATTGCTGAAGAACAGGGAAATTAAGCTAAACACAGAGAGAGACACACAAAACCCCGAGAGAGCGAGAGAGTTTAGTAGCGAAGATGAGAGGATTTGTTGAAGAGGATGCTAAATAGCTCTCTCTATAAATTGAAGCCGTACGAGACGAGAAAGTAACAGACTCCAACACGATGACGATCAAGAAGAAAAGCTTACGACTTCATTTTTAATTTATTTTCTCTTGCTATTTTTCCTTCAAACTATAACTTGTTGATAATTGTTAATAATAATATAATTTTGATTATTATATCTAAGTAATATTAGCTTAAATATATTTAAGTAATACTAAATACTAAATAATATATTATGTTAATATATATATTGTGGAACTTAATTAATAAATTTTAATTATTTTAATGTAAAATCTCTTATTAGTTTTTATAGAGTAGTTCTTATTGAGTTTTGCTTAAAAAACTTGATTTAATACACTTTTATAGTTATTATTTTAAATGATATTATTTCATTTTATAAAGAGTATAACACACTTTTATTTTTTATATAAATATTTTTTAAAATAAATAATAAATTTTATCCAATAAGGTTCAGTCCTAATATTACACTTTTTTTTTTTTGGTCTCAGAGAAATCCTTTATTGGATAAATTTTGAAGAAGTTTAATCGAATTACTTAACAAAAACCCAATAAAATATAACGTTGAAATGTGAGGTCCGAAGAGTATTCAATAGTACGCAGCTTTGTTAGCAATCAGCAATGATGAATCATGCATATTCATCATAAATCATGCTCACCAAACTGGTTGCATATTAATGTACACCGGTTACAGAGAAGAGATGTATGTACATACGTGTAATCTGTCAAGGGAAAAGAAATTTTAAAGGATAGAAGGCAAGAAGATGGAGAGGATGGTATTTCAGCCCATCACTTTTCCACCTTTAAGCATTTATCTACAATCTGTACTAACCATTGTTTCAAGGCAATGTACAAGTTGCTCTAATCTAGAGATGAAGTCTTTTTCATCTCTGCCCTTCTTCTTGTTTCTGGTCGTGAAAATTTCCTCAGAATGTCTGAAAATTTCCTGACGTTGGGGCCTCAAACACCTCAGCCAAGAGCTTGTCAAAAGTTTCCAGGAACAGTTTCCATTCACCCTCACTCATATCTCCAAGAGAAACACCCTCAATTTCACAAGTACTTGCTTTATTAGTACAAGTTTCATCAAGCAACTGAGGCAAAGATCTCACAGATGAGAAGTTTAGTGGTTTAGTTATTACAGGAGGAATGTTCAGCTCCTGAGGCAGATCGGCAGTCTCAGTGCAAACAAGTTCAACCATGGGATTGAATTGAAACATTTCGGGATTTTCTTTTCCTCCTCTACGTTCTTCGTCATCTGCATTCTTTACTGCATCATTGTCCAGATTAAGTATACGAGCCTTTGATGTTTCACAAAGTTTCTCCAGAGAACTCAATCTTTCCACCCCACCACCCGACAACTCCCTAGTCATCATTTCCCCTATCTCAGCAAGGCAGAGACCTGCTGAAGCAGCTCGCTTCAAGAAAATGGTGCAAATTATAAGAACTCTGACAGATGATTCCTTCAAAGAAGAAAGCTTAGCTCTCAAGAGGTCTGCATCTTTCAAAGGGTCAAGATTTGAAATGTAGTCTAGTTCTTCTTCGGAGAAGGGAACTGAGGCTTGAGGCCAGTGTAGCCATTCGAAATACGGATCGTCAAGCCATTCTGGTAAGCAAAGTCCATGGTCTATAGGCACAAGTTCAGCTAAACCTACTGCATAGTTTTCTTCCTGATCATGCTTCTTCACAAGTATGTTTCCTGCATGCCTGTCAAGATTGAGGAGTCTTACATCCAAAATGCCAATGCGATGAACTGAAGAAACTGAAAACCGGGAAGGGCCTAATTCTCCTGCATCAAAATCGTGATCTACAAAACGCTGGAGCGAGGCAATCTTATATGATGGAGTAGAAACTGTTGCTGTGCCATTAACATGAAAACCAACGTGTGCTATTTTTACTAATGCCGTCGGAGGAACACCAGCAAACCCATCACGATCAAGGAGATACGCGGCTAATTCTCGTATTCCAGTTTCACCTACACGAATGGAGCGCTTCAGTCCTGGTTGGCCTAGCATCATACCACTATAGCCTTTTGGGTTGTTGAAGGCCAAAGGCTCTTCATCAGTTGGCTTTGCCACAGCAATGTTATTACCGTTCCTACTTTGTAAGAAATAAGCACCACCCAGTCCATTTGACACAGGTATGGGATCAACACCAGAGGCCATAGCTATGGAAGCCTCAACAACAAGAGCGCGTACTCGTGGGGCTCCACTGCCACCAACTATCTCAACGCTTGGTCTGGAATTAAACTCTTCTCCCGCCCTACTAGCTAAGGAAAAGCACGGAGTGGAGAAGCTTCTATGAATATTGGCAACTTCAAATGCTTGTTTCAATGAGTGTGAAAGATTGTTTTGGCTGAGGTCAATAATATTCTGGTCAAAGTGAGTTAAGGATTGGAGTCTGCATCTTTGAGATCGATTAAATGACTTAAACCCATGATGTTGATCAATGGCTACCGCCATTTTGAAGAATCTCGTTCAATTGAAAATGGCAGTAGTGTATGTCAAGAGCAGATCTTTTCAGAGGAAGCCAGAGGCTTATTCTTCCACAGGAGATTGGCTATTACCCGTCTGCATATTCAAAACAGGCATAAATCCAACATCAGTAATCAAAAATTGACATATCTATTACATATCAACAAAACACGAAATTCATTAAATAAGAAGATTCCCGACAGATTCATGCCGAAGCGTACATTGCGTGTTCTGTATTTTGCATTTAAACTCTGAACCTGACCAATGATTTTTCAGTTATCATGAATCTTTTGTGAAAAATGAACGTGTATATGATATTCCAAATCGCAAATGAATGGACATATGAAAACTAGAAGCTTTCATGTCAAGGATAGGTAGCTCGCTCAAGAGGCTTCATAGCTAACAAACAGCAGAAACGTGTCTCTAACACCTACGCATGAACTGAAATTTTGAGGATGCAATTTATTTACTTGATCCATGGAAGTTTTCTGTTTCACTTAATCTTACACTGAGCAATTCTTTTATAACGGGGACCCTCATGTACACACAATAGCTTATAAACCATGTAGTCCGAGTAAGTCATTAGGAGAACCAGTAAGTCAAAGCCGAATTATGGGCTCGATGGTCGATGATAACGCCAAAACTTAGCAGGAACTGCTGGGGAGGCCAGGAGACTCAAACACGGGACCTGTAGTGGTATAGGCATCAAGAAATTCACCTGCTAATACTTGAGCCACCCCTTTCAGGGTTACGCTTAACAATTTTGACTTGTCCGAAGGCATGAATAAAAGAAGAATGAGACAAATGATGAGGAAACATTCATTTTCTTAGAGCAGTAAGCAAAGCAACATATCAAAGCTCCCACAACTAAGCTAAAGATTTTGAAAGTGATTGAGCGGAAGTAAAGAAAGAGAGAATACCATAACTTTCATTCAAGTGGGAAACCTTGAGTGCTTGATTCATCTCTTTAACTAAAGAACAATGCACAGAAACATAGGGCAACATATATCACTTCTTCTGAATCCATCACGACCTGATAATTAGAACCCAGAAAAACATAAACAAGAATCTCTGGAGCAGAATAATATGAACAGCAGAAAGAAAGAAAAGGACAAGCACATGAGTGTAAAGAACTGATCAAACTACCTAATAATCCCTCGCTCCTTCGCACATAAATCGCCACAAATTTCTGAAAAGGATCATCGCCTAATTAGATGTAAAAAAAATATGCAGCAAGAATATACAGGATGGAATTAATCCATCTCAAGAATCAGTCCAATAACCCATTACCTTGTTTCACAAATTAAAAGCCATAAGAACAAGAAAAGGTACTTACAAGTTGCAGAGAAGCATACAGAAAATCGAATTTTAATCCTTATCTCCATTGTTTAAATTTATAATAGAATTACAACAATAACAACCAGAAAGAATATTGAAAAAGAGAAAATTCGTGTGAATCATCTTCTTTTTCAACAATAAATTATTAACAAAAATACAAAAAAAATGCGCAAATCAAAGCCAAGAAGCCTTTTTAACGTAATTACACGTTCATTTTCTTCCAGAGTCTTAGTTTCTTGCTCCATTGTATTCAAGAACATGACTAAAACCTAGATCAAACATCGCAATCTGAATATATAAATCTCCGGTGGCAAAGCATAATCATTAGACAGTATATTTTAATTAGAAAGAACCGAGAGAGACAGAGAGAGAGAGAGGGAGAGAGAGAGAGAGAGTGAAGGAAGTTAATACCCTGAACGCTGAGTGAGGCCTTCAGGGGAGACGAAATGCAATCGGAGCCGAGAGAAGCAGACCGTCCGTCCGTCCGTCCGTCACCGAAGAATTCTTGCTAAAGACCTCTCCACCACCTTCCCCTCCCCTCGCTCCTTTTATTAACCAACACCCTCTTTCCCTCTTTTTCCTATTTTTTTCAAAATTCTGTTTCCGTCGGGTCAACCTCTCTGACCAATCACGAAGTGCCAAGTCTGCAAAGGGCTGATAAGTGTATAACGTGGCACCATCACACTTTGCTTTTACTTTACGATAGGTCACAGGTCAGTGACTTGGTCAGGTTCTCTTTTTGGTTGCTTTCTATATTTGGGGAATGTTTAATAACCGCTTATAACCGGTGAAGCGGGTCGAGACCCGCTCTTCCCGGCTTAACTTTATAAACAATATAATATTATATTATATTTAAAAATATTCATATATTAGAATTTAGGGTTAATTGCAATAAAAATTTCAAATTTAGTTTTTAAATTTTAGAAAATAATACTGAAATATTTTAATTTTTAATTTTTATTAAAAATAGTTCGACGTCAAGTTTTTTGTTAACGTAGATAACTTGATGAATCACATTAAATTAGTATTTTTGTTACGTGAATATTATATATTATATATATGTTTTGAATAAAATTTATTATTTAGTAAATTAGAAATATCAAAAGCTTTAAAAAATTATACATTCCTTTAAATGTTTTATTTTGTAATTATTTTTACTTTTTGGTATTTTTAATTTATTAAAAAATAAAATTAATACGTGATACAAATGCAATATGTGATAATCATGTGATAAAAATAATAATTTAACGATGCTTACCATGTCGGAGTCAGATCGTCTATTCGGCCTATTCTGTACCTATTCTGTGCCACGATCAATATATTGACGTTTGATTGAAAAAGAAGGTCGCCTATTCCGTACAGGAGTTAATAGTAAGAACCACGAAGCGAGACCTAGCCGAGCCGATGTTGCTTGCTGTTTTTATATTTTTGACTCCGAGAGGGTAACTTTAATTATATTACTATGACTTGAATAAAAAAATTAAATTAAAGTTGAAATTTAATTATTACGTTAAATTGAAAATATAATAATTTTCTTATTATTATTATTATTAATCATTATTATTATTAAAATTATAATAATAAAATTTTAATAAATTTCCTAATAATAATAGAAATAATAAATTAAATTTATATCGCATTATTATTATATTCCTTATTATTATAAAGCTTAATATTGTTATTATAATTAAATTTATGATTCTTAATAATTTTGTTATTCTTACAATATTTACTATTATTATTATTATTATTAATTTTCTGTTTAAGTATATATAGCTATTATTATTAAATTTCTTATTATTCTTTAAATTAATAATAATTATTATTAATTTGTAGTTACTGTTAAAAATTATTATTATTATTATTAAGTTTAATTTTAATTATAATCGTTTTTATTATTACATTTATTTCTACAATTATAATAAAATTCCTTATTATAATTAATTATTTTCTTATTATTATTAAATGTCTTTATTATTATTATTATGATGTTTAAATTCCTTTCCGTTGTTAAATTTATTAAATACTTGCATTTGTATTATTAGTATGAAAATCCTTACCATTATTATTAAATTTAGTATTCTTATTATTATTAATTATTAGTATATTAATTTGGAACTTGAGTATTTATACTTATGACTTAAGTAATTAAAAGAAATGGCAGGTAATGCAAAAGTCACGATCGTAAAAATGAAGAGTCACGGCCGCGAGAGAAAAATACAAAGGAGATTGAGAAGGTCGCAATCGTTCTTCATCATGATCACGACATTCACTAGAAATTGACTCGTCGCGATCGCCACGAATAGTGAATAGTTGCGAACACTCATTTTTAACAGGAAAGTCGGGATCGTGTCCCAACACGATCGCGACTCCCGATTTGTCACAGACGTGACTAAATTTTGCCCTTTTTTGGTCAAATTTTTACACCTATATGCAAGGTCGTTTCTAATGTATATTAAATAGTTTACTTTCCATATATATATAATAATTAAGTAAACTACATAATAATAATAAATAAAATTAATAAAATTTAATAATAATAATAATAAAATTAAAAAATAAAATTGTCAAAAATAACGAATTGAATAATAATAATAATAAATAAAATTAATAATCATACTATTATTTTTAACAATAACTAGAAAAGTAATAATAATAGAGATGTCGTGATCGTACACATGCACGATCGCGATAATCTCAATTTTTCAGGAATTCGCGATCATGCTCATACGATGTTGACCTCGGGTCTCGATACGAATTTTATGACGATTATGTGCCACCATTGAAATTTATTGGAAATAATAATAAATAAATTTGGGAACATATCAATAAAATAAAATATAACATTTAATTTAATTAAAGTTTATGCGAGGAAAATTTATGGTGAGACTTTTCTGGTATGATCAAATAATAATTTAAAATATCATAAAATGATTTTAGGCATGAAATTAAATTATAAGAAATCATGAATTAATATAAACAATTAATTAATAAAAAATAAATAAATAAACACTTTACTAAATAATTGGATAAATAATAATTATATTAAATAAATAAAATTCATAGGAGAA
>JAOTAY010000003.1:1913488-1923880 GCA_025629805.1 Erythroxylum baracoense | reverse complement strand
ATTCTGAGATGTTTATAGAGGTACTTCTACTCATATTTTATTGATTTATGTTGCTTTTGTTTTCTCTTGTTTTTATTGTTTGCCTTTGTTTTTCAAAAAAAAGAAGAAAAAAAGAAAAAAAGAAAGAAAAGAAAGAAAAAAGAAAAAACAAAAGAAAAAGAATCAAACATAGTAACATTAGTTAGTGATGAGTAGTAGTAGTCCCATGTATTCATTTGCTTATCTCAAATTTTGTATTTAGTTGTCCCTTCTTCTTAGTGCTTTGTTAATGCTTGTGGGTTAACCCTGACCTTTTTATCCTACCTTAACCTAAACCCCATTACAACCCTAAATAAAAGTCCTTTTGATCCATTTTGGTGTGTATTGTAAGTGGTAGAGAATGGGTGAATATGCAAGCCTATGGCAGTGTAGTCTTTTAGAGGGAGTCTTGAGTGAAACACTGACACTAAACACTTAAGTGATTCGAGCGAAAACGTGAGAAAAATCCATCTAAATTTTATGTGTCTTTGATCAATGGTGTCTGCCTTTGACCTTGTAAATGTGCATTGATGAAAAAATTATGATATGTGTAGTAGCTCAAAGCTTGAATTTGTTGAAGTTTGAATGAATGCATACACTCAATCTTCTTTGAAAACAAATTGATGAAAAAAAAATTTATTGCTTGAGAACAAGCAATAGTTCAAGTGTGGTTGTATTTGATATAGATATTGATAGGCTTTTATTTGATGCATTAATGTAGGTGAATTGTGTAGTATTTTGGGATATATATTATGCTAAATTGTTGTTTTTATATTATCTTTGAGTGTTAGGAGGTTTTTGGAAAAAAATTGAGCAAAACGACATTTAAGAAAAAGAAACGCAGCTCTCACTCATATCCAGAAAATCACGCCTCCCTCCACATTGACGCATGTAGCAAGCCTCCATTCACATAGCCTCCATACAACAAAGCCACCTCCACTCATGCACGCTGCCAGCCTTCCACTCACGCAACCTGGAGAACAAAAGGAGACAAAAAATGCAGAGTAGCTTGAAAAAGAGACTCACGCACTTCTCCATTTTGACAAACCCTCCATTCATAAAACACAGCTGACACACTTCTCCAAAAAGACAGCTCCCATTCAGATTTTGAAGGAGCCTCTCATCCACTCATGCTAAAACAACAACAACGCTGCCTCCATTCACTGCCAACGCATACGCCTATACTCACCACTCACGCATAACACAGCCACCACTTCATTCACGCACCAAGAAGCCTTCACTCACGCACGCAGCCTCCATCTAGCAACACAGATGCCTCCACTCCATCAACGCACGCAGCATCTAGACATCTCCACTCACCCACGCAGCATCCAGACAAAAAACACAACCTCCACCAGCAAAAGATGCAATAGCTCCATCCCCTTCACAGAGTTTTTTTTTGTTATTTAGTTTCTTCGTGAGTTTGTTCAGGGTTTTTGCTTATGGATTGTTTGGCATGATGATTTGTAGCTCGAACCTTAATTTCTTTTAGGGATTCGATGTTTTGCTGATGCTTTAATATTAAATTTTACTAAAATCCATGACTAAATATTCATATGCTTGTTGATTTTTCTTAGGTTTAATTATTCTTACTTTGGATTATTGGAAGTTGGCTTGGTATAAATTCACCTTTGGAAAAAGGGGATTTTTCTAAAAGATTGAAGGAATTTCAGCTAGGATTTTCTTGTGAGTTGGGAGAACCAAGAAACCCAGGAGGTGAAAATAGAAGGTTAGGTTTGGAACTTAAGAAACTCTAAGAAGAACTTAAGTAAGGAATTACTAAGTGATGTCTAGAGTGGATAGATTAATTCACCTTGGGAAAAGGGGATTAATTACTCTTAAAATTCACTTACAAGGTTAGGATTTTTTTTCATTTGTAGAGGATAGCTATTTCAATATTAAGGTTGGCAAAAATATCATTCCCTAAGAGAAAGTCATTCACCATTGACGTTAATACTTTTAATTAGTCAATTATTGCACTCTTTTCTGAAATTAGTTATTACATAGATTTGTCATATTCATAGTTATTTTGGTTACATTGAATTGGGTGGTTGCTTAGAAATTCAGTTGTGTTTTTTATTTATTTGTTATTTATTTTATTTTATTTTTCTTTACATTGCTTTTAATTTTCCAAAATTTCATCCAACCCGATTTCAAACACTGTTAGCTAGCATAGATTTAAATTTTCTCATAATCCCTGTGGACACGACTCGGTTCTTACCGATTTATTACTCACTTCGACAACCGTGCACTTGTGGTTTATGAACAATCTCCTCATTATCAAAGCTACCATCAAAAAACAACTATTCATTTTCTCCGTTTCTTCATCTCTCTTGTATCTTTATTTGCTCTATCCAGCACAATCATTTTCCTCTAAATACAATCACCTTACACATATTTTGTCTTACGCACAAATTTTGCATTTTTCTGCTTTTCTTTTAGTCTCGGAGACAATTCCTACTTTACCCTTTAGAGTGCATCGAAGCTGTTGGAGAAGGTGTTAACCCTGGGATCTGATCCCATTGTCCTGCTGCACCATAGATGGGGAATTTGCGATTTAAGTAGTGATTTTTTACGACGCCTTGCATTTCAAATAAGCCATTCCAATTTAATTATTATTGCTATTTTCGCTAACAAAAATATGTTGTTCATGGTGAATTATCCGATACTATAACCGGAAAAGTGCTATTTTAATATTAGTGTGTATTATCTAAGATTAGATTTAATAAGTATTAATGTGTTAGTTAAATGATATTATATATGTTAATTTTGATGTTACTATGTGATTATTTAATATAATTATTTTTAAAAGTTTTTAAGATATTGACGCCGTGACTTTTTTTAATAAGTATTATAGAGAAATTAGTTGTATTTATTAGTGCAATTGTGAATGTTTTGCATATAAAATAAAAGGAATATACTTTTTATGTAATTACTGTATATTGTTCATATTTGTATTTTCTAAAAATTAGAGTGCAAAAACTTACGTGAATTATAAATGTAGATTCGTAACATTTGATCTATAGAAGTTTTTAGATAAATAAAAAATTATGCTCATTAAATTACTTTGATTGAGTTTTATAATTTTAGGAAGTTATAAATCTTAATTTGATTATAGAAATTGAATGGTTGGATCTTTTAGATGTTGATTTATTAAAGAATTGGTTAAATTAGTTTGGTCTCAAAATAATTTTAATTTTTTTCGCAATAAGTTCAGAAGCAACCAAAAAGTTATTAGTTTCATTACACACAATAAATATCGAAAAACTCGCATTTGTTATCATTCAAAAACGCATTGAATAGATGATAAAAAATAAGTTAAAAACCACCTTCTTCCTTTTTTTTCTTTAACAAGTTAAAGGAAAAAAAGAAGGGGTAAATCTTACATATGCTAATTACTATTTCATAATTAAATATTTTTCATGTCTTCATAGCTGAAGTAAGTGCTAAGGCTAATTGCCCAAAGAATATGGCAGTGTGTTCTTCATCAAACAGTGAAGATGAACCTGTTGTGGTCTCTGATACACAAGGATCCCAAACCATTCCTTCAAGAACCTATGCAACAAAAAAGTGAAAAAACATCTCTAAGAAAGGAAAGTTTTTACAAGAAAAAAAACCAACAACACTTCAGGAAACTATTGACTTAAGGTTAAACAACTTCACTGTTAAGTTTGAGTCTATTTATGAACAAATGGAGTCATAATATGCTACTGTTACAAATAATTTGATTATGAAGTCTAAATCTTCTTAATATTGGCATGTCTTAAATGGATGTTGGTAAGGCTACTGTGTTATTATATAATGTTCCCGCTAAAGTTTAGGTTTTGTTCGCTTTACTTAGTCATTTAAAAAGGTCCTTTGTGTTTGGGTTCCTCTATCCATCTTCTAGTCCATGAATCATGCAAGGGAGCATATTAATACTTTTGGTATATGAGGCTTTTATAAGTAATATAAAATAAGGATGCAATTGATGTTGCCTAACCAGGTTATTTTGTATTAGTAGTTGTGATGTAAACAAAACTTGTAGTGTTAACCTAGTTATTTTCTATCGTTTTAAGGCTTTTGGTTAAGGTATTGTGTTTAGTTGTGATATTTTACATCATTTGCATCAACAGGGAGAATGTAACTTGTATTAAACTCTACATTCTCTTATGGATATGATTGCATGTAATGAATCGAATGCTCTTTATTTTTGTTTCATGCACATTTTGAGAAAATTAATACAATTTATGGGTTCAACTATGTTACTTGATTTTACTGTAGCATTGGAATGATGGACATTATGGTTATGTCGATGAAGTGTATGATATTTTGGATGATTAAATTGTATTTTGAGAACATTATGTGGCTGATGACATGTTGATGCAAGCAAATACTGGAGCATTTTTTTTCTTCAAGAGCTATTAGAAAGGAAATATCGTAATATACTTGATTTTAAACATTCTGTCATCATAAATGAGGTGCATAAATTAAATATAATTAATGAGAATATATTTAAAATTTTATGTTAAACAAAAATTTAACAAAATTTTATTTCTTAAGATTTTTAACAAACTAACCACTATTAATGGTAATGGTAATCATTCTTTCGTCCTAACCAACTATCATAATTATAATAAGTATATTTATTTCCATTCCTCACTATATTCATTATAGGCCATTGAATAGTACACAAGAAGATTGATCTAGTCCATTATTTGAACAAAGTTTAATCAGTACTCAACATTACAAGCCTAGCTTTGTAAGACCGGAGTTCATTAAGGGAGTCGAGTCGAGAGCATGGGTGGTTGGTGAGCTTTAATAATTATCATTGACATCAACCATTTATTTGAAAGGGGTTGGCCTGATAGTAGAAAAAGTGAACTAAGCAAAGCCAAAGTCTTTTGATACATTTCCTAACTCTAAAAAGGTTGCCTCTGTTGGAAGTCCCTCCATTTAAGAAATCTTATATCGAAAGTGGAAGGAAGTCTTAAGTAGATTTCTCCCTATAAATAGACACCAAGAAGGAAGACTTAAGCATTCCAAGCAAAGTATTCAGAGAAATACCAGCTTAGTAAAATAGAAAGTGATATATATCTCGATTAAGTTTTCAATCAAAGGTTCCGATTTAGCTGATATTTTATAAAAAATATTCCAAGATTTAGGTGTTAAGGGCATTGTGGATCATAGTTTTGTGTATGATAATTTGACACTAGTGTTCCTCTATTTGTGAGATATTTTTCACTCTCTTTATATTTCCAAGAGTTTAATTTCTTGATTATTTTGATGTATTACCCTAGTTTTATCTAGAGAGATTTTGTTATATCCATTATTTAAATAGTGGAGATATTTTGGAATATGATCCCATGGTTTTTACTTTTCATGTTGGGAAGTTTTCCATGTAAAATTCGGTGTGCATTTCTTTGATTTTATTTCGAAGTTTCTATGGTTTTCTCTATTTGTTGATTTCCTCACAAGTTTTCCAAAGACGGGAGAGATTTTATTACGCTATGTTGGTATGTCTACCTCCCATCAAACTGGTATCAGAGCATAGTTACTAAGTCAGTCATCCTTTGTAAACGATGGAAGTCAACATAAGTAGAATGACCAATCTAAACGGAGACATCTTCCAATTATGGAAGGAGAAGATGGAAAATCTCCTTTATGTGAAGGGATACCATGAACTGGTATTTGATATCATAAAACTTAAAGGCAAATCCTACATCGAGTGGAGTCTATTATGTAGACAAGTATGCAGATTCATCAAAAATTGGGTGAATGATAATATCCAAAATCATATCTTTGGCGAGAAAGAAGCAGAAAAATTATAGGTCAAACTCGAGAGCCTTTATGCTGGAAAGTTCGACAACAACAAAATGTTCCTAATTAAACTCATGGACCTAAGATACTGAGATGGTACACTGATGATGTATCATTTGTATACTTATCAAGGGATCATTAATCTGATGTCCACCATGAGGCTCACTTACAATGATGAGTTGCTTAGATTATGGCTTTTGGGATCCTTACCGAGCTCCTAAGAGACGTTTAGAACAACACCTTCAATTCAGTCCTTGAGGGTGTGGTCTCGATGGAAAAGGTTAAAAGTGGCCTTTTGGAGGAGGAGTCTAGAAGAAAGACTCAAGGCTCATCTCACAAGTCTGATGTCTCAATTAAAGGGACAAGGGTGAGAAGCAAAAGCAGACTCAAGGCTCATCTCTCGTGTTTGATGTCTTAATTAAGGGGACAAGGGTGGGAAGCAAAAGCAGAGGTCCAAGCTAGAGAGGCATATCTAGTAATAGGCCCAACAAATCTGTCAACATTAAATGCTTCTATTATGGTGGAAAAGGCCATATGTAGAAGAATTGTCAGAAGCTGAAAAGAGAAGGCAAGAGGAATTAGGAACCAGAGAAGAATGATGCCAGCAGTTAAGATCGGATTACCATCACCGAGGATCTACTTGTGATCTGTGATGTGGAGATTAGTATTTTGTGAGAAGAAAAGAGTTGGTTAATTGATAATGGCACCTTACCTCACTCGATTGCTCAACAGGCACAATTTACATCTTATACATTCGGAGATTATAGGCATTTGAAGATAGGAAATAATGGCTTCGTATAAGCCATTTGTATGAAGACATTTTCTTGGAGACCAATAATTGAATGAGATTAGTACTGAAAAATGTCAAACATATTTTAGATATCAGATTTAGTATCATGTTTGTAGGAAAGCTTGAGAATGAAGGGTTTTGCAACACATTCCATAACAATCAATGGAAACTTGCCATGATTGTAGCCAAAGGTAAGAAGCACGAGACGTTGTACATGATGCAAGCCAACACTCCCAATAGCAGTATCAATGCTACGAAAGATGTAGATGCAACTAAGCTGTGGCATAAAAGACTTAGCTACATGAGTGAGAAGGTCTTAAGAGTGTTAACTAAAAGGGGGCATCTATTTGGTGTCAAAAGTACTTGTCTCAGAAAGTGTGCTCATTACCTAATAGGAAAGCAGAATTAGGTTTCTTTCAAGAGTTCACCTCTCTCTAAAAAACTAAATATACTTGATTTGATACATTATATTGTATGCGGTCTGATTAAGACAAAGTCACTTGGTAGTGATCTCTACTTCATGACTTTTATTGATGATCACTTAAGGAAGATCTGGGTTTACATTTTGAAGTTGAAGGATCAGATGTTAGAGGTCTTCAAACAATTTCAAGCTTCAGTTGAAAGAGAGACAGGGAAGAAACTGAAATGCATTTGGAATGATAATGGGGGAGAGTATTATGGTCCATTTGGTCAGTATTGCAAAGCGTAAGGCATTCCGCATCAAAAGACACTACCAAAGGCGCCACAATTGAATGGTTTGGCAAAAAGGATGAATAGAACTCTAGTGGAGAGAGTCAAATGATTATTATCTCAAGCAAAGCTGCTAAAACAATTTTGGGGTGAGTCATTAAATACAGCAGTGCATATGGTGAATCTCTTGCCCGCTGTTCCATTGCAGTTTGATGTGCCTGATAGAGTCTAGCCAGGGAAAGATGTTAGATATGATCATCTTCGTGTCTTTGAATGCAAGGCATTTATGCACATTCCCAAAGATGAGAGATCCAACCTTGATGTTAAGATAAAATAGTGCATCGTTTTAGGTTATAGCCTTAATGACTTTGGTAAAAAAAAAGCTTATCTGAAGAAGCGATGTTTTATTCGTGGAAGATGAGACCATCAAGGATATCTAAAAGACAAGATACAACAAGCAAAGATATTGGTGATGTGCTTGATTTTGATCCAGTTAGCAAGGTAACAACATAGGAGAATATTGAGGAGAATACTAGACAAGATGTAGCTGATGAGGATGTTTCATTACCAGTAGAGGCAGATGATGGCGATGATGACCAAGCATAGGAAGCAGAGGATCCAGCTTCACTCAGACGGTCTTATAGAGACTAAAGACCTTATACTCGATACTCTCCGAATGAGTATGTGTTACTTGCTGACAGGGAGAACCTGAGAGAGTTTTGAAGAAGCCATGGAAGATGAACATAAGAAAAACAGTGGGTTGAAGCTATAGAAGAAGAGATGAAGTCACTATCTGAGAGTCACAATTGACTTGATGATTTGAGATAAACTTTCATTTAGAGCCCAGTTTATTCAATAGTTTCATATTTTCTTTCCTAATTTTCGTTTCCAAAAGAGCAAATATCCATGGATTTGTGTTATAGACAAAATCCCTTACAGCTGAAAGCTTTTTAGGGCAGTTGATCTCCCGCACATTCCATGCTACAATCTTCATAATCAAGTAAAGTTTATTTTGGAGCCCTTTCTTTTGCTCTGATTAGATTTCCTCTTAACGACCGTAAAAAATTCACTGACAGTAGGATCCTCATCCCTAGTGCCCATAAAAGAGTCAAATTGTTCCTTTATAACTATGCCTTTGGGACTAGAGAGGAGATTGTTCGACGGAAGATTCGAAAGTATTTCATCATTCAGAGTATCAATAGTGGCCTCAGCTGCTTGGTCACTAGGATTAGCTTCAGTAGAGGATTTTCCCTCAACATTTCTTATATCTCCTGGCTTCCCGTCCTCTTTTGCCGATACCAATATTTCCCTAGCATCTCCTTGTTCCTTTATGCTTTGTTCTTTTTCTGTAGTCTGCACATGTGTCGTTTCCCCATGCTGCTCAACTTCACTGACTTTAGAACCAATACTCATTAGTTCCTCGTAGTCCCCTCCAAGAAAAGTCTTACTCGTAGGGAGCCATTGTTTGTCTTGAGTAGCAGGAGACGGTTTCCATTGATATTGAACTGAAACACTATCCTCATAAAAGGATCTGTCAAGCTCTAATCTCATAATGGGAATGGTTTCTGGAAGGCTATTGGAAAGGTCCATGTTTATGCAGATGCTAGCATACCCCAATCTTTTTCTATTGGCTGTGTTATCATCTAAGCAAAGAGGTTTCCCCAAAAAACTTGCAATCATGCTTAATCCTTTAGTTGTCCAATATTCAAGAGGAACATTAAAAAGATTTACCCACATAGGAACTGGCCTTCTTTCCCTGTAATCAAGCTAAAATCTTGGCTGTCATGGTTGCAGAAATAAGGGAGAGTTTGCTACATGTCATGGTCCTTCTTCGACTACCTTCAATGCTTGAGATTTAGATATAAATATGAACAATACATATTTTTCCTCTGCAATGACTGCCTCCACATACCCTTTATTCTTCTAAACCTTTTGAGCCCATCTTTGTATAACTGGGAAAGCTAGTCTTCTATCTCAGAAAAATCCGATGAGGAAATTTTCCCAGGATTTAACTCCCTACTAGACTGTTTCTATATTAGGAAAAACAATTGTGCGTCCATCTTCTGTTTTAGGGGGCAGAAGTGCAGTGTAAGATCTGCTGAACCCCTTACAACTTGTTTCCAAGTTCTCCTTTCAGTCGATGGGTTGGTCTGGGTTAAGGGGAGAGTTGACGACTGCGAGGGAGTGGAAGCTGTAGGTACTGAGGATGACGCAGGGATTGGAGATCAAGTAGGTAGTTTCAGGTTTGGATGGGAGGAAGTGGGTGAGGGTAAGGGAGTTGGCGATGCAAGGGTTGGAGATGGAGCAGGTAGTTTCAGGTTTGGATGGACAGTAGAGGGTGAGGGTAAGGAAGAAAAATCCTCCTTATCTGTTTTTTGTTAGGGGAGAAAGGCTGCATATTTTGTAGAGATGCAGTACAACAGTCAGATACTGGAAAAAGAAAGCCAGTGGGCGAGAAAGTTGGGGTGGACGAAAATACCCCACTGGAGGCTTAGTTTGAGGGGAGGTTCAAACAGAAAGGGGAAGGGGAATAACGGTGAGCAGGTTAGGAATGGTCGGAGTAGAAGGGTGACAAGTGAAAGAAGGAGAGTTGCAGTAATGGAGGAAAGATGAGAAGTGAAAAGAAGGAGAGTTGCAGTAATAGAGAAGGGGGAGGTAGGTCCGAGGGTCGGAAGGAAGTCTCAAGGTTAGAGAGATGTCAGAGCTTCTCTTATTAACCCATTTGCATGTATCCAAAGTAGTCCAATTATTGTGTCCTTACTGAGATCATATTTTCCTTGTAATGTTAGCAAAGCATCAACAAAATGCTGCTTGGCACCCCCTGTCTGCTTGCAAGCAAGTGTATGCATTTCCATGATAGCTCTAGTTAGCTTGTCTCTGCGAGCACCGTGTTCGGCAAAGACCTCTTCTTTCATCTTTATTTAAATCAAATTACGTAACTTGTTAAGATATATGTTATATATCTAAATAATTAATTTTGGCATTATTTATTAATTGGACGTATAAGATATTAATTGAGTCATGACTTGGATTCAAAAGTTATATGGATAATCTTCTAGTTGAAAAAGAATCATATCTTGGATTGAAGTCTATTA
>JAOTAY010000003.1:1886664-1913388 GCA_025629805.1 Erythroxylum baracoense | reverse complement strand
ATAGCTGTGATCAAGTAGTAAGTGCAAAATCCTACTTCAGGCTGCTTTAGAGAAGCTGCAGAGAAAAAGAGAAGATCTCTATTCTCTATTGCCATTTTACATAAAAATACAAGGTGTATCCATGGTGCCATGCCATTGACTTTTAGGCCTAAGTATGTTTTTATTCGCAAGCCAAGAAATAAAAGAAGCTTTAAGAGGGATGGAATTCTGCCATAAAAGAGTAAACCAAGGTACCTACTGAAAAATTGTAGAGAGTTAATTATTTCTCAATTTTCCGCAAACTTCTTTGGCACAAACAAAAACAAATCAAGCAAAGCGAAATAACAAGAACACCAAAAATTTGTTAACGCAGTTTGGCACTCCTTGCCTACGTCTGCAGGGCCCTCACCCAGCTTAATCACTTTCACCGGAGTTCAATAGAATTACACAGAATTGATTTAACACAGCACCTCTTAATATCTGTAACTATCTCGCATCCTAACTACCCGTGAAAAACTTTCACACCCGATAACACGACCCACTCGTGCTAACCTCGTCAGAGGATTTTTCTACCTACTTTCACTTAAAGTAATAACAACTAAACATATCTCAAGTATTTAATCAATAAAAAATAAAATAACAAACTACTTGAGATCAACAAAGACTTCCCTATAAACTCTTCTCCTCAAAATAACCCAG
Source organism: Erythroxylum baracoense (assembly GCA_025629805.1). NCBI lineage: Eukaryota > Viridiplantae > Streptophyta > Magnoliopsida > Malpighiales > Erythroxylaceae > Erythroxylum > Erythroxylum baracoense. Next base: position 1,912,710 of record JAOTAY010000003.1, on the reverse strand, counting down.
CTGAAAACTTTCTTTCTTCACAAAGATGAATCACGGTGTTGCTTTGAGCAGTAATCAGTATTTTTCTTCAAAGACCCAAGAAACACGTATTCTCCCAAAAGCTCAAGCACCCTCAAACTGCATCTGCTATCAACGTGTTTCACAGCTCACACACCTACACACTTGTCAGATGAATCAACACAGACTACCCTTCACCAAAAATAAGCTTCACAATCTGTGCACCCAGTTATCATCAAAAACAAAAATACGCAGCCCACACGTAGAATGACTCACCCACAAACTTTTGTTGCCGCACCATTCACGCTACAATCATCCAAAAAGAACATATGCGTAGCTAGCTAAATTTTTCATTCACTCCACACATAACCAACGCCACACACAATACACCCACTGAGTTTTTTTATGCCACACACTTACCTCTAGGTTTTCTTCAATTATGTGTAGTGGTAGACTCCTATTTTTTAAATCAAATAAGTGGGCAATATTTGTATAACGTGAACTCAACCAAAAGATGTCCATTTTGTTTACGCAAATATACAATAGTCCAATAACCAAAACTCAATAGCCCATTGACGATTTGGACTTCTATTAAAAAACAATCTCTATGTTGGCTCCATATTAGATTTTAAACACAATCTTCATCCATCCAATAAATAATATTCTATATGTCCAATTTAAAATGCCAAAACTAAATAAGATATATAAAATATATCTTAACAGATTTTATTATTGTCTTTTTCATTAAGCCATAGATGTCATATTATAATTTTTTTTTCCATCACAATCAACACATTCTTCACCACCTTAAGTTACTCGCTTTCACCAAAAATTTTATACCTTTGATTATTAAGAGTACGTATAGAATTTTTTTTCAAAGCTTAAGGACTTATCAAGTATCTAACGTTATGATAATTATATCGTACATCTTGATCTGCATTAAAAGATTGTCTTTTACGAAATGTTTTCCATCATCACCAAATCTAACAATATTATTCTATTTAAATAAAAACTGTGGTTATTGAAAGTCGTATGATAGTATCACTTAAGAGTAATATGTGTTTAATATCTATGTAGTTTTGTGGTGCCGTGGTGGGGAGGTGTACACAAGCATCGGGGAGATAGGGTTAGCAAGACTTGTGGTTGAAAAAATATTGCTATATTAGCAAGATTGTGGACAGAGATCGTACGTACACCATATTCATTTTGCTCTTCTGAAAAAGAAAAAAAAAAGCAATAGTCAGCCGGATGGTTTTTTGTTGCCAATATGATATGTCATTTCTGTCGCCACACACGTTTCCTCTGTAAATGACACATTAATTAATAAAAACATACGATAGCATATAAATCTACTTTGGAGTAAGCAATGAACGTAGACGCAGACGACTGAGGTATAAAATCGGGTCCACGTATGAGAACACATATGCACGTTGCAGGAGAAAGCAAGCCGTGAAAGAAAGCAAGGGTGGATGGCTCAGAGAGTTTCTAGCAGGCAAAGTCGCATTCAATTCACTTAATAAGAAAGAGAGAGGAGGAATAAAGAGACAGCGACCGTTCTATTGTGCCCTAACTGACAAAGAATTAGTGTTTACCAGGACTGTGACCTGTTAGAGATGTATAGATAGAGAGAGAGAGAGGTTACAAAGACAGAATTTAAAGAGTTAGTGTTTACCAGGACGGTGACCCTCTTGTTCGAAGGCTATAAATTTGAACTATTTTATAATTTAAAAAAATAAGTTAATTTATAAATTTAAAAAATTATTAAAAATAGTACATATTGATCAGTATTAGTACAATACCATATTAAAACTATTAGCTCAATATTTATAATTAACGATTTTAAAGATAACTATATAATATTTCAAAATTGAATTTTTTCCTTATATAAGCAACTATATAATTCTTGAAAGAAAATAAAATTATTAAATAATTGCTTTCTTTCTTACAGGAACCTTCTTTATAAACTTACCTTTTTTGAAATAGTTATATAACATTCAAAAGGATTTTATTAATTCAAATAATCAGCTCCGAAAGCCTTGAAGGACGTCCTTAACTTCTAAATATCAAAGATTTCAGCAGAAATAATATTGAAGATTAAGCAATGGCTAGTTGAAGAAAATGCCATTTAAGGAAGAGTCACTGCATTTGCAAAATAGACACATATACGAGACTTGTGAAATATCTTAGAGCATCAATATTCTTGAAAGTTAAATCAAACTCTTTGTGCTTTAGAAAGTGATATCACTCTATTAAGAGAGATTGTAAAATCCTTCTTACAATTTGTTTTAGAGCTTGTAGAGGTTAACAAAATACTACGACCGTGGAAGGTTAAAAAACCTTGAAAAATATATAATTGTGAGCTTGAAGAGACTCGTCAAATTACTACTTGGGATTTTAGTGAAACATTCAAGTTGGATACCTGCAAACTAGACGTAGGCTTGGATTATAAGTCGAACCAGTATAAATCGGCTGTTTCATTCTTTCTCTCCTCTTAAATTTTAAATTTCCGCATTATATTATGTATGTGTTCATTTTAGCAAGAGGCTCCTTTTATTTTTAACTTGCAAGAGGTTCCTTTCATTTTAACAGGTGCCTTCTGTTTTAAATTGTTTAAACAGGATTTATCATTTAGTAGGCTCCTATCGTCTAACAGACTCCTATCGTTTAACAAGCTTTTAGCGTCTGACAGGCTTCTATTGTTTAAATTTTTAACAGGCCTCTGTTTTTATACGAATTAAAGTAACTTGCAAAAATTTTCAAGTCACACACAATTCACCCACTCTTGTGTGTGTTTGCTTTATGATTTAGTATCAGAGCAAGGTTTTACATTTATTGTATTTTACAGCATATGATAGATCATGTCAAACAACTTAAGAAGCCTTCAAGGACAATCAGTCTCAAAGCCTCCTTATTTCGATAGAATCAACTATTCCTACTGAAAAGAGAGAATGACCATTTATCTACAATCTGTAGATATCAAAATCTGGCAAGATATCAAAGCTGAAGCCACACCTCCTACTACTGACAACGTAGAAGTGTAAACTGATGGCGATAAAAGAAATACAGAGCTTAATGCCAAAGCAAGACATCATCAGATATGTGCATTGTCTCCAAAAGAAAATGAAAAGATATTCTACTGCTCTATATCAAATAAAATGTGGGATAAGCTTCAAGTTACCTTTAAAGGAACAAATGATGTAAAGAAACATAGAATAAGCCTTTTAGCGCATCGATACGAAACTATTGGCATGAAACAAGGAGAAACCATAGATGAATTCTTCAGATGGTTCAACAACATCATCACCGCCTTAAAGAACTTGGGAAAGATATATCCGAATGATGAGCTCATAACTAAGATTCTAAGATCACTTCCAAAGGAATGAAGACCTAAGGTGACAACTCTAGAAACTGTAAAATATCTAGACACTATTTCACTTGACTGGCTATAAAGAAATATGATGATCCATGAAATCGAGCTTAGGCGAGATGAAGGATCTTCTTATAGAAAAGGAATGACATTAAAAGCAATTGATGAATTAAACGGTGATGAAAGTGACACTGAGTTGCAAATAGATGGAGATAACGAGTTCAACTTCATGGTCAGAAAAATATGCCCACTTATATAAAAAGAAGCTGATGAAGAAAAGGGAAGGAAACAAAAAAGCTGGGAACAACAGGTTCCTATCAAAAGATAGTAGCAACAATAGTAATACACAAAATAATCAAATCATATGTTATCATTATAAGAAGCCTAGACACATAAGGCTTGAATGTCCTCTTCTTCAAAAGGACAAGTCAGAGAACAGAAAGGCCAGAAAGAAAGTGATGACTACAGCCTGGTCAGATAAGGATTCTGAAAACTTTGAAGAAGAAGAGCTAGAAGAAGTCAGCAACGTTTGCTTCATGGCTAAATCAGGAGATGATGAGGTATATTATTCTGACTCTGATATTGAAGATGATGAATTGAAAAATGCATATCATGAATTATATGATCAGTACAAAAAGTTGACAGTGAAATTAAAGAAGTTGAGACATCCAAAAACAATGAAGCATCCTTGAAGGGGTAAGAATAAGTCATTAGAATTCATTAATAAAAATCTGACAACTAAGAATATGTCTCTTGAGGATGATTACAAGCAAAAGGTTTTTGAAAAGAAAGTTCTGGAAAAAATATTAGCCAAGTTAGAAAATACTTTGCTTAAGAATGATTATGGTAAAGTGAGACAACTAGAAGAAAAGGCTGTCACCCGAGAACTTGAGAAAGAGAAATGTGCAGGAAAGATCTTATCTTTAGAAAAAATCTTGCAAAGTTCATTGATGGAAGGAACAACCTTGATGCTCTATTTGGTAGTGGTAAATGCATTCTTAGTAAAGTTGGAATAGGTTATAATGAAAATAATAATGTTAGGTCATACAAGAACTTCTTTGTTAAATCCAGCAGTAGCTATAGTCAAAACAAAAAGAACCTGATACATGGTAGAAATTCTAACAATTCTTATTCATCTGTTTTATGCTTCTACTGTGGTAGACATGATCACTTTAGTCATTCTTGAAAACTTCATAAAATGGAGAAATTATCTCAAGTGTATGTTTGGAGACCGAAAGATCAAGTTACTAGCCTAAAAGGACCAAGAAAAATTTGGGTACTTAAAATGAGATAATACTTTCTGTAGATATGCTTCAAAATAGAGATAAGAGAAAATCAATGGAAAGTTAATAGTGGTTGTTTGAGACACATGATAGGTAAAATATCACATTTCAACTACATTGAAAGAAAAGACGAAGGTAATGTTGTCTTTGCCAACAAAAACAAGGCAAAAGTCACCGAAATTGATAAAATTGGTAACTCTAACTCTGCCTCTATTGATAATGTTCTCTATATTGATGGATTGAAACATAACTTGTTGAGTGTAAGTCAATTATGTGATAAAGGTTATAGAGTTATTTTCTATGCATCACATTGTGAAATTATTAATAATCTTACCGTCAACATTGTATTTATTGGTCCTAGAAATCAGAACATATACTATGCTCAATTGGAAGATATGTCTTCACAAAATGTCAAATGTTTTGTTTCTATAGGAAAAGACTCTTTTATCTAGAACAGAAGATTTGGACATGTTAGCATGATCTTATCAAAATTGTCCAAAAATGAGATAGTGAGAGGACTACTTGATCTGAAGTTTGAGAATACTCAGGTTTGTGAAGCTTGTTTAAAAGTTTTGTAGAAAAATTCAGACTAAAAAAGGATATTGCATCACATCAGAAAAAATTAAAGAGTTCTGTGACGAAAATGGTATAACTCACAATTTTTCATTCCCAAATAATCTTCAGCAGAATAGAGTTGTTGAAAGAAAGAACAGGACTCTCATTGATGTGGCCAGAACAATGCTATACGAAAGTGGTCTACCTCATGGTTACTGGGCAGAAGTTGTGTCAACTGCCTGTTACATTCTTAACATGTGTCTTATAAGACCTATTCTGAAAAAGATCTCCTATAAGTTGTGGAAAGGAAGAAAATCAAATGTCCCTTACTTTCGAGCATTTGGTTGCAAGTGTTTCGTTCTAAATAATGGCAAGTCAACCTTGGAAAGTTCGATGCGAAGATGAAGCTATCTTTGTAGGCTACAGTACTGCTAGTAAAGGATTTAAGAGTCTACAACAAAAGAACAAAGAAGATTGAAGAATCAATAAACGTAGTATCTGATGAGGCAATACCTTTGACAACAGCAACTGCTTTAGACGATGAAAAGCATCCCTTGTCTCCTAAAAATACATCGCAGCCTCAAGCTACACCTATAGCATCTTTGGAATTACAAGATCAAGAAGGTCCTTCTGATGATAGGACAGAGCAAGCTCCTTCCTCTCAGCAGGAGCCTATGCAATGAAAAACACCAAGAGAATGGAGAGGTCAAGATACACATCAATACATTTTGGGAGATCCTTCTAAAAGTCTAAGAACCAGATCATCTTTCAAGAACAACTTTGTTGCCCTTATCTCACAATTAGAACCAAAGACTGTTGAAAAAGCTCTTACTGATGAAAATTGGATTTCATCAATGAAAGAAGAACTGAATCAGTTTGACAAAAACAAAGTCTGGAATCTAGTTCCACATCCTTAAAACAAGCCAATCATTAGAACTCGTTGGGTATTTTGAAACAAACTTGATGAAAATGGTAAGGTGGTAAGAAACAAAGTGAGACTTGTAGCTCAAGGTTATAATCAACAAAAAGGTATTGATTTTGATAAAACTTGTGTGCCTATTGTAAGACTGGAATCTATTAGAAATTTGCTTGCCTTTGTATATTATAGAAACTTCAAATTGTTTCAAATGGACGTCAAAAATGCTTTCTTAAATGGATATATTAACAAAAAAGTGTTTGTTAAGCAACGTCTAGGTTTTAAAGATGAAAACCATCCTAATCATGTGATGAAGCTGACTAAAGCCCTGTATGGTCTAAAACAGGCTCCTCGAGTATAGTATAAAAGGTTAAGTAATTTTTTGCTTGAGAATAGCTTTGAAAGAGGAAAGATGGATAAAACCTTATTTATTAAGAAAAAAAGAGAATGATTACTCATAGTATAAATATATATTGATGACACAATATTTGGTGTTACTAATCAGTCCTTCTGTGAAGAATTCTCAACATTAATGCAGGGGGAGTTTGAAATGAGCATGATGGGAGAACTATCCTTCTTTCTCGTATTACAAATTAGGCAAATAGAAAAAGGGATCTTCATTAGCCAAAACAAATACACAAAGGAACTCATCAAGAAGTACTATTTTGAGAATGCCAAATCGATGGATACTCCTATGTATACTGGAATAAAACTTGATAAGGATGAAAAAGGCAAGGCCAAGGATGAAACAAAGTATAAAGGAATGGTTGAGTCACTACTATATCTTACAAACTGAAGACTAGATATTATGTTTAGTGTGTATCTTTGTGCACGCTTTCAATCAAATCCAAAAGAAAGTCACCTTCAAGTAGTCAAGAGGATCTTTCAATATCTTCATGGAACTATGGATTTTGGATTATGGTATCCAAAAGCTGACTCTTTTAACATAGTTGTCTACTGTGATGTAGAGTATGCAGGTGATAAAGTCGATCGAAAAAGCACAATTGGTCATTGTCAATTTCTTAGAGGATGTCTAGTTTCTTAGTTTTGCAAGAAATAAAATTACTCAACGTTTTCAATAACTGAAGCAAAATATATAGCAGCTGCCAGCTGTTGTGCTAAAATCTTAAGAATGAAGCATCAACTCCAAGATTTTTCTCTAAACTTTAATTATATTCCTATATTATGTGATAATACTAGTGCAATAAATCTTTCAAAAAATCCTATACATCATTCTAAGACTAAGCATATAGAAATCAATCATCATTTTCTTAGAGATCATATTTTAGAATGTACCATTGATCATTTGCATGTTAATACTGAAAATCAAATAACTGATATCTTCACTAAGCCACTATTTGAAGATAGATTTCGTGTGTTAAGAAAAGAGCTTAGTATGAGCAGGCTTGATATTATTTATGTATGAATTTTCTATGCTACTTCCTTGTAGTAGTCTCCTTCTAGTTTAGAAGGCCCCTCTTTTTTTGGAAGGCTCCTCTCGATTTAATAGAGTAAAATACACGTGTCACAAAAAGGAAATCATTCATGGCATCGTTTCAGTTTTTAAAAATGCACGCGTAGTTTTGACAAGTGGCTGTACAGGACTAACAAAAGAGACGCAGACGATCACACCTCCTCTTTTGGCATGTACGACTGCCTATTCTTATAATCATAATCGTTATCTTTCTTAGAAGCACTGTTCCTTTTGCACCCTAACTTTCTACATTCTCTCTGTTTTTCCTCTCTGTGCCTAAACTTTCTGCCTTCTCCCTGTTTTTTCTCCAACCTCAATGGAAAGAACGAAATCAAAGGGACAAAAGAAGATTGTGCCTTCAACTTCCAGCCATAAACAAACTCTCGTTTCTGAGTACTCTACTTTGTCTCCAATAGTAGGTTCTTTGAATACTCCTACTGAACATATCTCTGTTTCCTCTAAGCCCCAAACTTCAGAAAACCCCTTTTAGGAAACTCTAAAGGAGAGAAAAAGACAAATTTTGTCTATGCTATCCCTAGAATTAGACTCGAATTCATCCTCTGAAAATAATGAACCTTCAACAGTACAATAATTTGTACCTGACTTTAATGGAGAAGAAGAAGAAGAAAACAAATAAGAGGAGAAAGAAAAAGAAGTAGAAGAATCCTCGAGTGAGGGGAAGCAAACAAAAAAAGTAAGATTTCATATACCCATTCTTACTCTAACCACTCCTACTCCTTCCACTACTTCCATTACTCCTAAAACTGATCCCAAGGATAAGAAAGTGCCTGAAGTGCACTGGGTTGTAAACGATGATAGATCAGATGAAGAACTGGCTTCGTTAATAAGGAGACCACGAACTATAGAACGTATCACAAAACAAGCTCTACAAGAAGAAACTGTTAAGGCAGAAAAGAAGGAATAAGAAGAATCAAGGAAAAGAAGAGGAGAAGAAATAAGAAAAGGCAAAATGTTTTTAGTAGAAGAAAAGACCGAGGGCCAAATTGTTAAGGATGAACCAGTGTTTAAAGAAATCTTTTTTGAAGAAATCCCTAAAGCCAAGAGAACTAAATCAAAGAAACTCACTGTACTCCAGAAGGGGAAATCTTCAGCTCTAGTAAAGTTGTTCCAATCGATGGAAGCTGAAGCAAGGTACAAAATGTGCTACAAAAAGAGAAAGGTGGTAGCAGGATGCATCTTGCCTTCTAACCTATTCGATGATATCGGTATTCTCATCACACCCTTCTTTCTTACAGTTGGTTGGGAAAACTTTTTAAAATTGGATGAAACAGTGTGTTATGAATTGGTACAATGTTTTTACACACACATGAGAAAAGAGAAATTTGATGGGAAACTGGCCATCATCTCGTGGATACGTGAATGTGAAATCTTAATTATAAACGAAATCTTGGGAAACATTTTGGGTGTAATTCCAGTTAGTAGGACTGACGTTCCCTGTCACAAGTGAGACATTATTGACATTGATCTGGGAGAGATTGTGGACTTTATATATTTGCACACTGAGAATGCCCATGAAGGAAGACCTTGGTGTAGACACTTGGACTTACTGCCAAGATGTCTTGCATCCATTTCGGCTGCTTTAATTTTTCCAAGGAGTAGCTCAGTAGAAAGATGTAGTCTTTTTGATACGTATGTGGTATACAATCTTTTGAAGGGTAATAAGATGAAGCTCCCAGCAATGATTATGAAGTTTATGGTGAAGAAGGGAAGTCACAAGAATACCATTGGTGGCCTACCAAATGGGATGTTGTTGACCAAAAGTTTTGCTTATTTTGGAGTGCCTTTTGACAATCTGAATTAGTATGAGCTTGTAAAGTTCCATTCTTCAATTCCCTACCAATTCGGTTGCAAGCTAAAGGACAATGTATGGATAGAAAAGAAGACAGAAAGAGTAGCAGATCTTTTAGGTCCTACACCACAAATTCAACTTTTGTTCCTCTCTAGAGCTCCAATGATGTGATCCTTCAACATCTAAAGGAAGTTCTTTCTAATCAAGATCAAATGCACAGTCAAATAAACAACACGCAAAATCAAATTCTTGACTTGCAGATTTTGATTAGAAAAATGCCTGATTAATGACTCTGTTGTTTTCTTTTCTCTTTTCTGTCTGGCTTATTCGTACTTGTGATAATCTTGTGAATGTTTAATTTCCTGCCTCTCTTTTTTTGATAATGACAAAGGGGGAGAAATAGTATACTTTGCACTTGATGATATATTTATTATGTGATATTATTTCAATATTGGCTTGATGATATATTTATTATTGATGATATATTATGCTGAAATGTTACTGAACTTGTGGAGTTTAAATCTGTGATAAACAAACAATATGTTCCTTTTAATGATAACTGTGAGTAAAGTTTACAGGTACCTTTCGAAACTCTTTATCATTATTTGAATTTTGAAAAATATATCTATTATTATTTGTCATCATCAAAAAGGGGGAGATTGTTAGCTCAAGGTTTATGATTAACGATTTTGATGATAATTTATGATATTTAAAAATTAAAAATTAGATTTATTTCCTTGTATAGGCAACGATATAATTTTTGAAAGGAAATAAAATCATGGAATAATTGCTTTCTTTCTTGCAGGAACTTTCTTTATAAACTTACCTTTTTAGAAATGATTCCATGACATCCAGAAGGATCTTACTAATTCGAATAATCAGCTCCAAAACCCTTGACAGACTGTCCTTCTTAACTTCTAAATATCAAAGATTTCAATAGAGATAATATCGAAGATTAAGCATCGGCTAGATATTGAAGATTAAGCAACAACTAGTTGAAGAAACTGCTACTTAAGGAAGAACCACTGCATTTGCAAAATAGACACATATACGAGACTTGCGAAATATCTTAGAGCATCAATATTCTTGAAAGTTATATCAAACTCTTTATTCTTTAGAAAGTGATATCACTCTATTAAGAGAAATTGTAAAATCCTTCATACAATTTTTTTTGAGAACTTGTAGAGGCTAGCAAAATACTACTATTGTGGAAGGTTGAAGCACCTTAAAAAATATGTACTTGTGAGCTTGAAGAGTCTCATCAAATTACGACTTTGGATTTTAGTGAAACACTCGAGTTGGATAATTGGGGACTAGACATGGGCTTAGGTTATAAGCCGAACCAGTATAAATCGACTGCATCATTCTTTCTCTCCTCTTTACTTTTATATTTCCGCATTATATTGTGTGTGTGTTCATTTTAGCAAGAGGCTCCTTCACTTTTATAATAGGCTCCTTTTGTTTTCAACTTGCAAGAGGTTCCTTTCATTTTAATAGGTGCCTTCTGTTTTAAATTATTTTAATAGGATTTATCATTTAGCAGGCTCCTATCGTCTAACAGGCTCCTATCATTTAACATGCTTCTATCATTTGACAGGCTCCCATTGTTTTAATTTTTAACAGGCCCTGCCTTTATACAAATTGAAAGTAACTTGCAAAAATTTTCAAGTCACACACAATTCTCTCTTGCGTGTGTTTGCTTTATCAAAAACTAGATCAAATACCAATATCGACATGGTATTTGTAACATTGATCCCAGTATGTTCACAACTTGCATTTCTTCATATTTTATGTTTCAAAATAAATTATAAAATTTATACTTAATGATAAATTTTATATTAACATAATTGTTGAAATATGCTATACTAAATTCGAACGATTTGTGTTAGATTTTTCACCTTTTACATGTTTAAATTAAGAGTGAATTTTCTTTTTTATTTATAAAAAACAAAAATTTAAAATATATAGCTTAAATTTTGAAATGTTTGTGATATAGCGATGAATTTCTATAAGTTGTCCGCTTTAGATAATCGATCTACAAGCTTATACAAGGCACACTACGAGAAGATTGCAAATTATCAATGGAAAATTCCCTACAAAAAAATTCGTAGTAAATTAGCAATGGAAATTGCTTTCTGTAGGTAAATTTGTCGAGAAAAAAAGTAATTTGCTACGGAAAAATTCATCTTTAAAAGTGGAGAGAATTTTACAGGTAAACTTTGTCGATGGAATTTAGAGACAAAATATTGAATGTCATCATAAAAATAGGCACCAATGGTTCCCGGTAAAAATTGTGCATGAAATTTACTGACTGTCGTAGGGAAATTACCTACGAAATATTTCTGTAGGAAATTCTGTTGAGAAATTACCGTGTGGTGATACGAAATGATGTTTCCATAGGTAAATTATCGACGGAAACACCATTCTGCAGGTAAATTCAAATGAAAGTGGTTTTGTCATTTGAATTGGAGGAAAACGACATCGTTTAAATTGGAAGGAAATGGTGTCAATTTCCTTCCAATTTAATCGACAAAATCGAAGCCCCCCTCCCCTTTCGTTTTGGTCTTCGCCTTCTTCCCCTTTGTTTTTTCCATTTTCTTCCATCTTTGTCGTTTGTCATCTACGAGGTTGTTCTTCCACCAACTGCTTCCATTGTCTTAGTTTTATCGTCTGTTGAGGTAATGATGCCTCATTATTTACTACCAAACCAAAACCGAGAATTGGATGCTTTCCTCTTTCTTCAATTTTTTAATAAGAAAAGAGAAAAAGACATTTGAAAAACCGTAGGAGGTGGTAGTTTCGCAAACTATTTGATTTTATGTGATCGTCTCTGACACAAATAAAAACAAAAATCAATCAAAAGAAAAATAACAGATGACACCAGAAATTTGGTAATGTAAATTTGGTAATGCAGTTCGATACTTCTTACCTTGTCTGCAGTGCCCTCACCCAGATTAATTCTTTCACCGAAGTACAAGAGAATTACTCAAGGCTTTACTGAGCCAACACCACTCAACTCTTGACACTATCTCTCAACCTCATTTCCTGTGAAAGATTTTCATACCCAATAACACAACCGAATCGTGTTAACCTCAATAGAGGATTTTTCTCTACCACTCTTAATAAAAGACAATTAATAAAAATAACTCAAGTGATCAATTAACTAAGAATAGAATAATAATACACTTGAGATAAAAGAGAAGAACAACTTCCCGAAAAGTTCAGCTTTAGTGAAATAAATCTGGAAGTTGTCACAACAACAATGGGCTTATTCACGCAGAACTCATAATCAAGTCATGAAAACTTTTGCAGAAATCACAGCTGCAAGAATACCCAATCAACGACAACATATCAAAGAAAACGCTGCACAAAACCATTCAGCCCAGGTGACGTGATCCACAAAATTCCAGCACAAAGATAACTACCTGATTCTCGCAATTCCTAAAAGAAAATTACAGCTGCACTCACAAACCCATTAACCACGCACAATCATGAAAAGTGCAACACACATATGCAGTTTGGATTGCGTAAAAAACCAACCAATAGAGAACCACACACCATAGGTTATGTCATCCACACAAGAATCAAGAGAATCCCATACGTCTTTCACACACAAGTTAAAAAGAACAAGTCTTTATTCAACAAACAATTAGACCACCACTGTGTATATCCAACCAAAAAGAACAAGTGCATCTTCAGTTGTGTTTTTCAAAAATTGCAATTCACGCACTCAACACCTTTAATGCAAAACCCCCCACAGATTCACTTCAACCCCTCATCCAGACATACACGATACTTACACCCTTGAACAAAAACAAAGAACAAAACCAATCACCAAGTCACTCACGTTAATCTTTTCCCAGCCAACAAAAATCACCCACGCACACGATTCACTTTTTCCATGATAGAGACATATATGACTCTCACAATGAAGACCTACACTGCTCACATAGACATTAGCCGTAAGTCACACACACAAGTTGCACATGTTTATTGAAAACCACTTAATTCACAAGGTAAATTCCAACAGTGTCCTTCAACCCCCACATTCACGTAATACACCATAAGTCTTCATAAGATCCACATCTATTCAAGATAGGATTCCATACTATCTAGAATATTATACAAATAATTCTTTTTGAATCCAAGATAATAAAATTTTGATAAGTCCAATTTATAAAAATATGTCAAAATAAAATAAGTAGATATATACACCATATATCTAACAACATTAAAAACTAACAGTTGGTAGGAATAATCTAAAGGAAAAAGGAGAGGGTGAAGTTTCATAAATCATAATGCTATGCTCTTTTTCATTTTTTATTTCCCATTTTCAACATATTTTTCTCATCTTCATTCTTCGCAACCTACTAATGTGATCAAAAATCTCATCTTCATTCTTCGTAACCTACTAATGGGATCAAGAATCTAAGTACTTATTATGATTACATCATTTCCTCTCTCCTCAAAAGGTTTTAGCCTTAAATCATTACAAAGAAGGTCTAGCTTATAAGTGTTCTCATTGATTCTTTTAATGAATTGAAATGGATCATCTCCTTTAGGCAAACACTTTAAGCTCCTTTAAATTAGGGACCTTTCTTTTTTTGTCACATGTACCCAAAATCAATCGTCGGGCATAAAAAATAAACACCTACTCCATTTATTAACCTTTAGATAGTATTTTTCATTCTCATGTAGTAAACAAATTTCAAACAATCAAAGTTAAATTCATTAGCATTGCAAGCACTCTTAATATTTCTTCCCTTTGTACATAAGGTCACTTGGTTGTTTTTATTTCTTGTGACACTCACTCCTCTTCTTTTGAAACTTTTTTCTCCCTTTTTCTATTTAAACCCTATCCTTTAGAACTTTTGGTCTCACTTTTTTCTTTTCATGACTTTTAGTCTCTCTCACAGAATTATACGTTGCCTTGATCTTCTTAAATTATTATTTCATTGCCTAAGAAAGAAAGATCATATTTTCCTTCTCTTCCTTAGGTGTTAAAGCATCTTTAGAAGGCATACTTATAAGCTTCCTAAAGAAACACTAATTTATACACATTTTTTCTTAGCTTATTTTACTTTACTGTTTCCTTTATATATATATATATATATATAAGAAAAATAGATAATAAGATGATTGAAATAATTTTGATGACATCCTAGAAACAAGAAGACCCAACTAAGAATTAAAAAAAAGAGAGACTTAAAAATGAATACTAGAAAAAGATACCCTAACTAGGAATATTAAAAATGAAAAAAAAAAGAAACCAAAATGGATAAACATTTGATTTAAAGCCTAGATCTGATGCCAACTTTTGAATATAAAGAACCATGAAGCAAACATAAAACGGTTAGAGCTCTGCAAAGTAAAATCTTATAAGTTTTGGGTTAGTTTAGTAAAGTGTAAAGGATAAAAACCATCTCTTAATTTGGATTAAATTAAATAAATATCATAAATCTCTACATCTTGTTGTTGAAGTTTGTTCCCTTTCATATATGATTTCATATGATTTATACTTAAGTTGAAAAACTAACAACTATTACTACTTTAACTACGAACTCTAAAATACTAATACTACTTTAATTGGAACCTTAATATGCTACTTTGATAAAAACTCTAGGTAGTCATTAGGTTTGCATTAATGACTCTTAATTTACTTATTTCAATGCTTAGGAGCTTATACATTGCATAATCATTTACATTTAGAGCGTAATGAAAAGGAGAATTTGAGTTATATTTGGTTATACTCATATAGCAATTAACGGTTAGGGAACATATTGTTTGGGCTCCTTTTGATTTTAACAATATTGCATAGATTAGTATTAACAATTCATTCATTAAGTTTTAAACAAGGTCTAAAATTTATGATGTAGGAAAAGTTTCAGCTCTTTTTGCACACCCACACTAAGAAACATGATAATGTGACATTCGTCAATACCTGATGCAGACAATTTAATGTATATAAAATTTATACTTTCATATTAATTTGATAAATAATATTAGTTAAAAATTATCACTTATTAACATAAACAATTATAATAACAGGATCAAATACAAAAAAGCATTGAACGATAGTCTTAGAACTGAAACTGTTGATGAGAGTCAGACATATCTTGACGCAATTGGTGGTAGGTCGTGGAAGGATTTTAGGCTTAGGTTTTTTTGCAAACACATGCGATTCGCAATCTTCTACATCTAGTATAGCTAGATCTAGTAGGCGGTTCGCATCTAATGAGAGAGTCGTTCAGCTTGAAAACACATTGGAGATGTTGGCAACTCAATTGCAACAGTCAATAGAGTACACATCCCAGTTCCATAATGAGATGGATGAGTTGAAGGGGAAAAGCAGCACCTCATCGTAGCAGTCAGATCATCCACCTTCACCAACTGCATAGCTTATATTTATAATATTTCGGTACTTAAATGGATTTTATTTGATGTTTTGCTACTCTTATGTTTTTTTATGAATTCTTAATTTACAGTTATTTTCAACATACTTTTGTTGTACATTATAATTTTATATTATATTATCAATAAGGATAATTTTTACATTATATTATCAATCAAGATTATATTATTTAGAGAAATTAGCTATAGGAAAAATCAATAGATTATTAACAAAAAATTCGATGAAAAGTGAGAAATGGTAGCTAAAATTACTGTACGTAAATTTTTTGACCAAATTACAATATCCATAGGTAAATTTACCTACGGATATTGTAATTTCGTCAGAAAATTTAGGAATGGATATTGTAATTCTGTCGACAAATTTAGCGACAGAAATTTTAATTCTATTCGTAATTTTAGCGACGGGAATTGTAATTCCGTCGATAAATTTACCTACAGAAATTGTGATACCGGTGGAAAATTTAGCAACAAAATTAACCGTCAAGAAATTTTACCTATGGCTGTTTCTCCTACGACTCTTTTCGTCAGTAATTTCTGTCACCAAATTTATCTACCTACAAAAAATCAGTATTTTTCGTTGATAATTTCCGACATGGGAACAAAATTTTCTTGTGCTAGCAACGGAGTTTCTGATCACGTCTTAATGGCAATTTGAAACTTTTTACCTTTTAGGGTTAAGGTAGGTGGATCTATGTCAAAATTCAAAGTGGAAAAATTAGATCTTTTCGTTAGTTCAGCATGTGGTGTAGAAATTTCTATACAAGAAAGACAAACAGTATATAATAATCTCAAGAAAATTAGAGCAAGCAGACATGGAAATGCCAACAAAGAAGCTTGAAATCATCTCAAGAGAAACAATCAAACCATCATCTTCTACACCTCAACATCTTCAAACATTTCAGCTTTCTTTTTGGGACAAACCCATACCAGTTCCTCCTGAATATGGCACTATAATTTTTTTCTACCAGACCCATGACTGCCAAAATGATGATGATGATACCCTTTCAATGTTCTTCCAAAGGTCAAATACCCTACAGAAGTCACTCTCTCAAACACTCACTCACTACTATCCATTAGCAGGGAGACTCAAATATGATGCAACAGCAGTTGACTGCTTTGATGAAGGGGCTTATTTTGTGGTAGCTCGCATTGATTGCCAGCTTTCTACCTTACTTAACCATCCCGATGCCGATTTCCTGAACCATTTCTGTCCTGCTTTGGATACAAACAACCTACCCTCAGGCTGTATGTTGGCTATTCAACTTACACTCTTCAACTGTGGAGGAATAGCCATTACTGTGAGCCCTTCACATAAACTCGTAGATGCATCCTCATTGTGCACATTTGTCCAAAGTTGGGCATCAATGAATACAGCCCGGGAAGGCAGCAGCAAAGTAGTAACACCTATACCTATATTTCTGGAACCATACTCCTCGCCACCGAGTGTTTTGCTTAACATGCCTAAGCTAACCGGAATACCAGGAGACTTCGTTAGAAGAAGGTTTGTTGTCCCTGCCTCAAAAATAGCTCAACTCAGGACAAAAACAACCGGATCCTCAACACCCTCAGGACAGCAATACCTCAGTGATTCTGATTTGGTGTTGGCGTTAATTATGAAAAGTGCCTTATTGACTTCAGGATCTTTGTCCGAGTCATCTTCAGGTTCATATGTGCTGTTTCAACTGGTGAATATGCGTAAAAGACTGAGACCACCATTGCCAGCGAACACCGTTGGAAATATAGCGCTGTATTATACAACAAAAATCGAGGAAAACCAGATTGAGATGAATGAGTTAGCCGGTAAGTTCAGAAAAAGTTTGATTGAATTCTGCAATCTCCCGGACAATTCTATCCTCAACGAAGAACCCAAGTTTAGCATCAAAGGTAGCCCTTATTGCTGCACTAACTTATGTGGGTTTCCGTTGTATGAGATAGATTTTGGATGGGGTAAACCTTCATGGGTCACTTCAACAGTTTTAAAGTTCAGGAATATTATTGTGCTACAGAAAACAAAGGAAGGTGATGGTATAGAAGTTTGGATATCCATGGACGAAAGAGAGATGGCCGTATTTGAACAGGATCATGATATTATTGCATATGCATCCAACAATCCTAGTGTTCTTGCAGCTTATTCTCGCATGTGATTCATTACTCTAATTGTTAAGTGATAACACTTTGAGGTCTTCTTTCCTTTAAAGTCAACTTGCTAGGTACTCTGCCTCCTTGTTTGTGTACTGCTTGTGATCTTTATTAAAGGTAGACCGTTGTTCGTGATCATTTGATGTTTCAATCGTTTGAAACTCATGGATCTCGTTTTTGTAACTAGTAATTACGAAAGAATATTGGGAACAAAAAAAGGAAAATGGCAATGAAAAGTGGAATCAGAATATGAATATGAAAGAAGTTACTCATTATACATATTTAGTATGCAAGTGCTGAAAATGAGATTATAAAAGTTAATAGTCATATCAGTATTTCGTATCAAATATTAAGTATGGTGATGGCAATTTTTTACTTATGTTTGATTATTATATGATTGGTTTTGTAAATAATTAATTAAATATTTTTATTATTATTAATTAATAAAATTGTTGTATTTAACAAATAAATAATTAAAATTATTTTTAATAATTCAATAAATTATTAATTTTTAAATAATTGTATATGATTTTTCTTATAAAAATAAACTTTAAAAAACTATAATGAAATTATTTTATGATATAAAATTATTGAAATAAAATAAAATAATTATCAAATAAGTTAAATAAAATAATATCCAATGTTGAGAAGCAATCGGAAGAACGAATAGAGAGTTTCAACTGATACAACATACAAAGTTATAGTTTTCAACCCATTAGCATTTGTTCCAAGTTGTCATAGTATCATTTATATTCCTTTAGCATATGCTATTAGTACATCCTTTTTCATACCGCAATACTATCATCATTTTACGTTGAAAGTTGAGACACAACCACTGATTTCATTACTTTCTTTTTTATTAAATTCTTTTCTATTAAAATATAGATGTCATACTATAATTTTTCTTTCGTCACATTTAACACGTTACCGCTTTAAGCTAACCCACTGTCACTAAAAAATTTGTACCTTTGACAAGAGTACTTGTAGATTTTTGTTTTCAAAGCTCAAGGACATATCAAGTATACGATGTTTTTGACATCTATGTAGCTTTGTGGTAGGGAGGAGTACACAAGCATCAGATGGATAGGGTTAGTGAGACTTGTGGTTGAAAAAATATTATTATATTAGCAAGATTGTGGACAGAGATCGTACGTACATTATTTTCATTTTGCTCTTATGAAAAAGAAAAAACAAAGCAATGGTCAGCCAGATGGTGTCGTGTTGCCATATGATTTGTCGTGTCTGTCCTAGCATATACACAATTTGCTTATCTTCCTATTTATATTTCAAAATAAATTATAAAATTTATAGTTATAGCGAATTTTAGATTAATAGAATCACCAAAACATGTTATACTGAATTTCTTACAATTTATGTTAGTTTTTTCATCTTTTACATGTTCAAAATAAGAGTAAATTTTCTTTTTCTTTATTTATAATTACGTATTATATTTTTAAATCAAAAATTTAAAATATCTTAAATTTTGAAAATGATTATGATTTAGCGATAAATTTCTTCTTCTCCAAATAATTTGAAGAGACCGAGAATAATTCAATAACACTACAACAAAGTTAACATTGCTATGAAGAAAAACGATACCTGTAACAAAACATTGTCAAATTCCCGTAGGCCACGTTTTCGGAAATAGTAGCCAATAGTTTTTTACTATATTTTTTTTAGCTAAATACTATTAGCTATTTACGTGGGTCATTTAGAATCAATCTCTCTACTAATTAGGAATAATGTTACGTACTACTGAACTTCTCCAAATCCTACATCTCACTGAGATTTTTACTGATTATTATTGTAAATATTATTAGCTACGTTTTCAAAATCGTAACCAAATATTTTTAGCTACATTTTTAGAAATGTAGCCAAATATTTTTGACTATGTTTATGAAAGTGTGTGTTTTTGGCTACATTTTCTCAAATGTAGCCGGATATGTTTTGATAGACATAGCTAAATTTTTAGGCTATGTTTATTTTTAGCTACGTTTTTTAAAATGTCATCAAAATTTTTTAAATCATAGCCAAATGTTATATAATGTTGCAATATATTATTTATTACATTTTAATCTATATTATTGAACAATAAAATTTGTTTATAATATATCGATATATTTTTTATTCTGAATTTATTATACAAATAAATAGTATAAGATATTATTAACCCAAAATATCAAGTATTGTATATATAAAGTAAAATTATATAAATGTCATTAAATTATATTAACAAAAAGAATATTCTTCATATAGAAAATATTAATGACAACTTTAACAATTCTTATAGACAAAATAATAAATAAATAGACCAATTTACAAATTATAAATGCTTAAATTACAAAAATATTAGAGCGTAACTTGAACGATGACTAGTGTTGTCCATGACGATGAACCTGTAATAATCTAAAAAGTTGTGAGATTTTACATCGGTTGGAGAGGAAAATGAAGTATGCCTTATAAGGGTACAGATACCTCTTCCTCATAGACGTGTTTTCCTAGGTGTGAGAAGAACAAAACCATGAGAGCTTTTGCCCGTTGGGTAACCCAAAGCGAAGAATATATGTGAGCAAGTGGTCTAAGCTGTTACAAATGGTATCAGAGTCGATTCTCGAATTGGTGTGCTAGCGAGGATGCTGGGCCCTAAGGGAGTGGATTGTGAGATCCCCCATTAGTTGGAGAAGAGAACGAAATATGCCTTATTAGGGTACGGATACTTCTTCCCCATAGACGTGTTTTTTAGGTGCGGGAAAAGCAAAATTGTGAGGGCATTGGCCCGATGGGCAACCTAAAGCGGACAATATCTGTAGGGGGTGGTCTGGGCTATTACAAAAGCTTAGTCAAAACACACCAAAAAATATTGTGAGTATTGAAACAATAAGTATTTAGTTCTAATTAAAGCAAACATCACATAACTTTACCATTCACAAAATAATCACTTAGCAATTGCATCTTCCTTAATTATGTGATCTAAGAAAAAATGCAATAAAATTAAATTATAATACAAACAAAAATTGAAAGAAAAAAGTATAGGAGATAGAATTAATACCCTTTGCTTCCCTCTTTGTTTCTATTATAATTCAGGTAGGTAATCTTTTGAATAACATATCATGTTTTGCTATTTTTACTTGAATTTCTTGTCATGTAGCCTTAAGCCCTTTGTTTTCCTCTTGAAATTGTTGAATAATTTGTTTTACGTGATGAGGTTGAAAATTTTGGCTTACAGACACAGCCAAGACTTTTGACGTAGCCAACCAAGTATGATATCACAAATGTCTTCTATAATGAGCTCATTTTCCTAAGACATAAATATCTCTAATAACAAGCATCTTATTTTAAAATTGAAAAATAAAACCAATAGTCAATTCAAATATTATTACTGACCACTACATTAATAGATGAACTAAAATATTGAACAAAATTTTATACTTACATAGTTGTTTTTTACTTCTTTTGACATTCACGCTTTACTTTCTTTATAGTGAGTGATTTTTCATAGTGTGATTCTATCACACTCTAATCCATGTAGTTACTTTTCACTTTGTTTATAAAAAAGTACAAGGCAAAATAAATAATGTGGTGTTTATTTATATAATTGTAACTTGCAAACAAAGATCTTACATATTCATTTTGGACAGTTATAAATAATTTTGACCCTTGATTATGAGACGTTTTCATTTCTTCTTTACTAATCTTTGCCTTCTGCAGTTTTCCTAAATAAAGAAAAAAGATTAGATAATCGTTAAATTATATAACAAGATTGAAGGCAAAGAAAACAAAACTGTGCTTTTTGGTTAGTGCAATAATTACACAAACTATTCTAATTTTCTTGAGACATTCATTCAAGAACATGTCTTTATGCCTCCACATTAGAAGGAAAAGATTATAATACTGATGCAACTTGAAACGACGATCCCTGATCCTTTGTTTCAATATTGAAATAATACAATTTGAAACATCTAGGTTCTCAATATCCATAATATTCAATTTCAACTATGAATAATAAGTAAAAGTGTGATTAATTTTAAAATCAGTGAAACAATATTGCATATAGTTAAATATATTGAAAAATTACCACACCTTTATTCAAAGTATTTTCAAGCAAGTTATTTTCCTTTTAAGTCCTTAACATGTTTCATATTAGAGTATCTCATATTGATTAAACATGAAAATGTTAAAGGATATACAAGTGGTAAGGGACAACTATCCAATGATTAGTTCTAGTCATTTTGACAATAGTTGACTGAAGCTTAATTGTTGTTAATGGATTTTACACTCTACCCATATTATAAATTCTAATATGGTATCAGAGCAAGTTTGGTCCAAATTATTAATTTTTCGGTTGTCTGTTTGGATGTCCAATCCTAATGGTCAGATCCAGTTACCATTACATTACTGTCAGGCTACAACTGGATGTCTAGTTCTAGTTGCACTTGAAAGGGAGTATTAGAGTATCTCACATTGACCAAACATGAAAATATTAAAAAGTTTATAAGTGGTGAGGGACGACTATGTAAATGATTAGTTTTAGTTATTTTGACAATGATCGACCTAAGCCTAATTATTGTTAATGAATTCTACACTTTACTTATATTAAAAATTCTAATATTTCAGACAAGATAATTATATTCTCGCAATAATCCCTAACTTACTTGAAAATTTTGCATATTCGACCTTATTTACAGGACAACCTTTCTGAGTATCATTCTAATATTAGCGTTAGAAGCTAACAACAAGTCAATAATAATAAGGAAATATTAGAATATATAAATCATTGCAAAGGACTGGCCTTACCAAAAGACTACATTGTCGTAGTGTAACATTGATTTAAATATCACGTGTCAATTTTTACGTGATTATCACATTACCAAAATTTTAACTTTAGGCCTCGTTTGGTTGGCGGGAAAGTAAAATAAATTTAGAATTTAATTTTTTGGAAAATAAATCTATGGAAAGTAAAGATATTCACATGTTTGGATACTTATAAGAATTCTAATAGGAAAGTTAGGTAAATTCTTATTATAGTATTTGATATGCAACAGTATTTCATGAAATGTAATTTAATTTTGACTTGTGTTTCTATTTATATCCTTACAAACTGAATAAAAATTGAAATCGTTAAATAATGTTAATTTGTAATACAAGATATATTATTAAATGTTAATTTTTTTCATTTCTAATATTTTAATCATATAATACTATTATATCATAAATATAATATTGAAAAATACTGAAAAAACCTTAAACGAGTACAAAGATAAATCTTAAAATTCAAATCAAATATCAAAATTTTTTCTAACATTGAAAATAAAATACAAATAGTGCATTATTATTAAATTTATTATTCTTATTAATTTTATTATTACTAAATTTATTATTTTTATCAATTACATTTTCTTTATTATTATTATTATTATTAGTATTATTATTATTATTATTATTATTAAATTCTTTATTATTATAAAATAGTTGTCGTAGAGTTGAGAGAGAAGGAAGGGTTAAATTGACTAGTGTATTTTTTAGATTAAATTCCTGAGGAAAGTAATCTAAATACCAAGAGGATGGTGGGATTTAGAATCCAAGTAAAGTGCTACTACTTTTCCTAGATTGGGAAAATTGTTACTTCCTAACTATTCCGAAAAATGAACCAAACATAATAATATAAATTTTAGGAAAAATATTATTTTCCTAAGCAATAATCCATGCCAACCAAACAAGGCCTTAAAGTCTTATTCAATTTGTAAAAGTAATTACAAATTATTTCATGTGATAACGTTCAATTAGGTAGAATCAAAATATAAATAAATAAAATTTTATTTTTATATTATATTTTTGTTTAGATTATAAAATATCACCAAAATAAGTTTATTGATTATATAGTAGGTTGTAACTTACTTTATTTAGTTTGAATTTATTGCCACACAAATCCTTATCTTTATTTTTATTTATCTATATGAAATTTTTTTGGATATTATCATTAATACTTTTTAGATAATTTTTTTACTTCTCTTCATTAAATTATCGATCTCTTATAGATTTTCCATTTTTAAATAGTTTAAAAATTTATGACTACTACATTATTTAAATATACTGAATTATTTTAACCATGCTTTTGCACCATGCGCAATTCTAGCTATGTTAAATTTCTTACACTTTTCTGTTAGCTTTTATCAAAATATTACATTTAGAAATCAAGGGTATATCTTGCTTTCTTTATTAAGTTCCAAGTTTATTACATTATTTAGAATTTAGTATACAATATTCTACGTATGCATATTAAGGATAATCTTGTTTTAGTGTTCAATTAGGGAAAAGAAAAGAATGATAAAGCTGCAGACAGAGCAACGACAAAAAAAGTGTCGCGGACATCCACTAGCAACGACGAAAAAAGTGCGGTGGGCATCCACTACACAAATAAGTCACATACAGTAGAACCTATTTAAATTGATACTCGATAAATTAATAAACTCTCTAAGATAATATTTTTCTTCGGTCCCGACTTGGATCAGTTGAAAATTTAACAAATTTTGATAAGATAATAAGATAATATATTTTCAAAATACCCCTATATAAAACATAGTGTCTCATTAATATCATAAATTAATAATTATATAAACTTACATAAACATAAATAAGATAATTTAGTGAAATATGATTCTAGTGTTGTTTTTAGTAAAAATACAATGAATAATACTTAATTATTAAGAAACAATGAACATTATTTATTAGTTTTCATTAATATTATGTACAATGAATCTATGTTTTAGATTCATTCAATTAATATGAAACATGAATTTTTCTAAGATACAATGCTTTTTGATGTAATCAAAATTTAACTTCAATCAATTAAAAAAATCTCTTTAAATTAATAAATATTAATTTATCGGTTAATTAATATCTCTATAAAATAATAAAATATCATAATCCTAACAATATGAATTTTTAGAGATTTTACTGTATCTTGTGCAAGTTGAGATGTTGAAATATGAAGCTTTTGAGGTATTTCCATATGGATATGGGTAGGTACTAATTCATTGTACTAAAAAAAAAGTTAGTAGCAAAAAAACTTATTTAAAATGAGACATATACAATTCTATTATTTGAGGCTAAACCTAATCATATATTATTTGTTTAATTGGGACGAATTAGTCAATACTTGACTATGCAAATAAAATAAACTAAAATAAGTTATTAAATTATATTAATCGTTATTTTACTATTAAATAAATAATAGAAATGAAATATAGAATTATAACAATTTTTATAAATATTAGAAATTATAAAATACAAGAAATTAGAAAAAAGTACTCAACGAAACGTTAGAATAAAAAACTTAGATAAAAGTGGCAAGTTTGATGCTTGAGACCAACAGGCCCACCTATTTGAAACTTCTATTGGGCCATGGAATAGTACACGAGAAGATCGATCTAGTCCATTCGTTGAACAAAGTTTAATCAGTACTTGAACGTTACAAGCCTAGCTTTGTGCGGACCGGTGTTCACCAAAGAAGTCGAGTCGAGAGCGTGGGTGGTCGGTGAGCTTTGACAGTGACATCAACCATTTATCTAAGAGGGGTTGTCCAGACAATAGGAAAAGTGAACTAAGCAAAGCCAGACTGCCAGAGTCTTTTGATACAGTTTCTAGCTCTCGAAAGGTTGCTTCTTGTCCCAAGCTGATAGCTTTCTGATAAAGAGGTTAGTTGCTGTTTCCGTATCTGTTTGTGTTTGACTTGTTCATGGTTGTTTCTCAGAAAGTCTTCCTTTAAGAAAATTGATGAAGCTTTAGGTAAGAGCAAAACTGAGGGAGAGAAATTTCGATAAAACCTTATTTCTTGCTTCTTCAACAGAAAAAAGTTCCTTTTTTTGATATAAAAAGAAAATCTTCGTTCTTCCTCTAGCTATTGGCTTGGATTTTCAATTATGGATATCACGATATATGGGAACTTTATTTTTGGTACCTGACTAACGGAAAATCCTGATGATGAATGAATTCAACGTTTGATGTCAGTCATCAGAACTGCAGACTGAATGCACTTCTTCTTTTGATTTCTGAAGATTGCGACTTCTTTTGATTTTTAATAGTTCCAAACATGTA
>JAOTAY010000003.1:1867625-1881228 GCA_025629805.1 Erythroxylum baracoense | reverse complement strand
ATTTTATAACAAAAGTAGTTGAAACATTTAGATTAGAATTTCATGGTGAAGGTAAATATGTGAAAGACCCTAATACACACTATAACAAAACACGGAATTTTTAGACACAAAAGGTGAAATTTTTAGACGCTTTTTTACGTCTTAAAAATAATTTTAGACGCTTTATAAACCGTAAAAAAAACAAGTGTCACAAAAACTATTTTCGACGGTTTTCTTAGACAAATAGATGCGTCAAAAAAGCATAGATTTTTTAAGCATCTAAGCGTCGAAAAAACATAAATTTTTTACGCATCTAAGCGATGAAAATCTAAGCGTCGAAAATCTATTTACACATAGATGCGTCGAAAAAATACATTTTTGACGAGAGTTTTAGACACATAAATATTATTTTAGATGCTTTACGTAAATTTTTAGATGCCTTTTTCTGTTGATATTTTTCATTTTTAGATAATTTTTTACGTCAAAAAATTCTACCATTTTTTAGTAAAAAAAAAAGTTTACAATTTACTTTTGTATCTTTTTTAAGATCACTCACAAATTAATTAAGTCGTAAAATTTATTATAATAAATTTTAGAAAAATAAATTTTACAAATTAATCAAAAATATGCATCTACATATTATTATAATAAATTAATACTTTTATTAATAAATATTATATTAACAAAAGCTAATATAATAAAATTTTAGTCTCAAATAAAAACTACCCAAACCAACGAAAATCTCAAGAACCCATTTTGAAGAACCAAAAGATGTCACGTTAATATGGCAATCCCGCTGCAATTAAGATTTTGATCTTGTAAATTGTACTTCTTTCTCTTCTAAAATTTTGACATATAGTTCTTCAGTGTTAATGCTGTGTAGACTATTTCGTCAAAATCCGAAATCAGATTCTATTATTGGGCCAGACTTAATTTGGGCCATTGCATGTGCCATGAGATATACTGGCTAAAGATACAAAATAATGGCCGGGACTCACTCCAAAACAAGTACCACTGTATGAAAGCTGAACATAAAATAAACAAAGGTTTCATCATATCCAGCATCACCTACAGAGCCGCCATTTCCTTTGTTAGGATCAGAAATCCAAACAAAAACCAAAGGAAGGTTGCGATTGCTTGGTGAATCCCACGAACAAGAGCGAGCATACCAAGTCCTTGCACGCTAACAGATTTATCACATCAAAAGGGCTTTAAGTATTCTTTTGGTGTTGGCTGCTCCCATGCTGGTATGAAGCCTAAAAGAAGATGATAAGAATGACAAGAGTGATGATTATTCCACAATGTATAAGCTGTGATGTGAAAACAGAAATTTTGAAACCCAGAGCAATAACAAGTAATAAAATATTAAATAATAGCCCATCATTCAATTTATTAGCTTTTCCAAAATGATTCCTTCGTTAGCTAAAACATAAGGCATTGACCTTCTAAATTGACCTCACTAGATAAATAGCACCCCGTCCCGACCCCTCACCCCTTCCAAGGACAACTTTGAGTGGCTAACACGTACAAATACAGCATAATCAAAAGCTATGCATCAGCAGTCCCTATCTTAAATGGAGACATTCATTCCAACGTATCCAGTTCAAGTTTTCATAGACCTCAGGCACATCAAACACAACAAAAATCAAAATTATACAAATGCTTGTTAATGTGTAAGAGATTATAGTGTTAAATGTCCACACTTCAATTCCAAATGGAGCCGTGGCTATAAAAATTCTTTACACATCAATAGATTTATGGCCAGATTTAACATAAACAGTAATTCAATCATGAAAGTACGAGTTAATCAAAACATGCCTTTAAATAACCAGTTGAAAAGTTCAAACACATGCTCTATAACTATGTAAATGGCAAATGCCAGCTTAAACTTGTGCGAAAAAAACCAAATTCATAAAATGAATACTTCCACAAACAGCAGAATAGGCATCAAGTTCCAACTTTAGTAGATTAGATCACAGACAATGTAGATAGATACCTATGAACCTAGAGAGACGCTCAGAAAAAAAACACACACAAATACTGTACCTAAAGCAGAGAAAGAGAGAGAGTTTGCTCTTTTGCTTACCTGCTCAAGCAACCAAGTTACTATGATTTTAAAAGCATGGCACTGAAGAAGGCAGCTTCGTATTTGTTGTATTGTCTTTTCTTGTCTTTAAGTTCCCTGTATGCTGTTTTAACATCTCTGGCAGTTTGAAACAATCAAGAACTGAAGAAGTTATTCTATATGACATGCAACCAGACGGTGGCTTCAGGCAACAGCATAGGTCTGTTTCACATGTACCTGTTATTCGGATCTTGGACTAGAGCCTTTCTTATATTAGCTTCAGCTTTCTCCAATTCAGATGTCTGCAGATACGCTTGCGAGCGTCTGAATAAGGCCTTGACGTTGGATGGTTCCAGTTCTAAGATCTTTTATCAATGTTATGAAATGCTTTCTGTGTAGCTGTTTAACTTGACATTATATTGAAATGAAATAGGTCTAGTCCTGATGGTACAGGTGAGAGGAGATGAAGAAACCTTTGTACATAATTTTGATGCTTCACGATACTCCCCTAATTTTAACTTGAATGCTGCATTGTTCAGATTGCATGATAATCTAAAACCATTGGCCAAACGTTTTTCTTCATCGGTGAAGTAGTGGTCAAACTCAAACATATTTTGCAGCCTCAATGTGGAGTTCCTGCGTAAGTTTCTATTCAAATACCATACTATACTTCTACATTCACATGCTTCTTTTGTCTCAAAAACTCCAAAAAACTTGCAAATACTAGTTAACTTGCCTTCTCATACTTAATTGATGCAGGCCAAAACTTTCCAGCTTTGAACAACACATTAACATCTTGTTTCTTCCTTTCATATGCTTCTAAATTTTCTTTTGCGTCCATTTTCCAAAATGATTTCTCCTACACAGAAGATTTAGTTCTACCAAAATGAAATTGCACTCTGAATGGTCGTGATCACTGTATGCATTAAGGAATAGTATTGAGTTGAGTGGGAAGCTAGAAAGTGACCTTTATGTAATCGACAAGCTCAACTTCATAATAAACAATAGAATTTTCTGCTAATACTGTTGAAGCAGTTGTGTTGCAAGAGTATTCTCTAGTAAAGGTGACTAGAGCAAGTTCACCTCTCTTCATAGTCATAATTGCTCTGTCTAAGCCTTCATTGTTGTATTTTACAAAAGTTTAGGACACATTATGGAAAAAACTTTCAAGTTTATTTGAGTCCCGTTTCAAAGATACCAATATGACAGGATACATAATACCTTCTAATGTTACAAATTCAAAAGGTTCTTCAGTTGTTCCCTTCTTGTCAACAACTGTTCCATCCTCAAGTTTGGTAATATATCTCACTGAGAATATAGCGAGTTCAAAGAATTAAATTTCACTTTTCAGTTCAACCCGTTTTAAATAATGACGTAAGAGGTCACCTTTCACCTTTGATCCCTCATTAGGCCGTTCCAATCCTTCTCCAGGTTTGATAATGGTTTTGAGGACCTTCTTATCTCCCGTGACATCAATGACATTCTTCCATGATACCAACTCAAGTTGGATGGTCAGATTAGAGTCAGGTGGTATGGTAAAGTCATTGTTTGTGCTACTTTCCCATTTTGGTTGAAGCCATCTGATGTTGAACAACTTGGTCTTCATTAGTAGATATATAAAAAAAAGTAAATTTTTTGATCTGAGTAGGATTATAAACATACAAGAGAACTTGACAGCTACTTCTGCTTTCTCATTTCTTCTCATTGTCTTCACTGCCTTGCTCAAGGCATTACATACATTATACATAACCTGGAAGAATTCAATCATAATAAATTAGTCTGTTTCCATTTCTTGAACTCTGTTAAGACCATATAGAGCAGAACTTATCATCACCAACATGAAACCCCAGATCTTTGTGACCATATAGAGCAGAACTTATCATCACCAACATGAAACCCCAGATCTTTGTCAGATTTTGACACTATCATCCCATTCTCAAGCTTTGCCTCGTACTTCACTACAGAGATGCACAATCATTACAATGTTTCTTACAAGCCACTAATAAAAATTTTGTCATTTAAACTTTTTTCTTGAGAAGGTGACTGAAACGAAATTCATTTATTACTTAAAACCTTATCTCCATCTCTTGGTGAAGCCCATCCCTCATCCTCCTTTATTATCTTCTTCACCAGTACTCCATCACCCGTCAAGTCCCTGATGCTGCTCCACGATATCAACTCAATGTCAAAAACAAGAGTTGCATTTGGAGGAGTCATATATGGCGAACTAGCTTCTCCGTAAGCCAAACATGGTAATCTACAATTAGGGGCCAAAAGCAATTGATCCTGAAACCATTACAGTTACAAGACTTTCAATTGAAGTTAACGTAAATTAGGTAATTCAATTAAAAAGCACAAAAAGAAGAAGATGCGCAGCAATGAAAAATATTGAACAAAACAAGAATTCTGATGGTTTGAGACAGAAAAGAAACGTCAAAATTGGGGAACAGAAAAAAAGGAGGATCTAATCAGTGCAACAGTCCGAGCAATAATTTATAGAAAAAGCAAACACAAAATAAGAAAAATACGAGAGAGAGAGAGAGAGATACCTGTAGAAGATTGGTAGAGAGTTTGTTGTTCGGCGTTAGCGAGAGAGTGAGAGAGAGCGATATGGCTTGTGTCCTTCACGTTCTTTGAAAGTTTGATGAGAAGAGAGTGAGACGGAGGAGGGCGATAAACTCGCATTGGTTAAGTTTGTTCTGTTTAGACGCAAGCCCAGCTGAAAAGAACGTAATAAGGGTTAGAAAAATCTAAAAGCTCGTAATGTTAGTACTTAAACGCAAGGTTGGTGGTCGTTGACGGTGTTTGAGTAAATTGATAAATCTTTACTCGGTTCAAAAACAAACACCGAGTTGCCTTCTTTACTTTTTCGAACTTATATTAAATTACAAAACTTAGAACTTATATTAAATTACTTTTTAGACTACCCAGCATAACTTACAAACGCTAGAACTTATATTAAGTTTTTTTATGGCTTTTTGTCTTGTTTTTAGTTTTTAGAACTTATATTAAATTAGAACTGGAGTTAATAAGAATTAATTTATAGCTGTAAAAAAATTCAATTTATCTCATGAAAATTTTAGAAATTTTAGACTTTTTTTAATATATTTTTTAGACACATTTTACCATCTTAAATAAATGTCTAAAAACTCTACCAATTCTTGGATTATTTAAGACAATTATTAAATGCGTCTAAACATAAGTATCTACAATCCCCCTATATTGTTGTTGTGGATCAAGTTTCAAAATAAGACACGAATTAAGATTCATGGTTTACTATTATTTATTCATGAATCATTTCAAAGAATTTTAGTGATTATGAATTTTGAGAAATCAAATACAAAAAAGTTTCATAATGGAATTAGATCTCAACCTGATTTTACAATAGTTTGTCAATCATTGTTCATTTTCTATACATTTATTTGGTATTTGATTTAGGTAATTTAATGTTCTCCCTCTTGCTCTCTTGATCTCATACAATAATTCTAGATTTTAAATAGCATTACCAATCAATAAAACTTAGTAGACAAAAAGAGTGGAGATGAAGAATAAAATGTTTCTTCTTTTCCTTCAAGTAACAAGTGATGAGTTTTAGGGAACTTCCTTCCTTCCTTCATTGTTCTTCTTTTTCTTTTTATAGTTTTAGTAAAAATGATAGACTTTCTTAATTCTCCTACCCAATTGAAAACAAGATGAAGGGTAATAAAGTAAAAAGAGAGTGGTTAAGAGTATACGAACTTGGGAAACAGTCAGAAAATCAGCGCTGGCACTGATCGAAATAAGTTAAATGCTGCTTTCTTTCTTTTTTTTTATTACAAGGAAAAAACAAATTCAAAACAAACAAAAACACCACTATTATAGTGTTCGGCGATAGAAAGCTCCTTGCATATCTTGGTGTATAAGTTCCATAGTGACTCTCGGAGGCTCTTGAAGAATATGCAATACTGGGCTTGAGAGCCAAGTGAGTGAAGCTATCCTATCTACACACTGGTTTCCTTCACAGTAGATATGTTGCAATTTCACCTCCCATACCCTGTGGATTAATGCATGATCAAAGAATTTTCTTCAGAAAGAACTAAGTTGGAAGAAGAAGAGAGAATGTTAATAACCTCTGAAGAATCCACTTTGACGATCACATGTCTATAAGCGAGCTCCTATGCTAGTGTGAGGCCTGAATGAATGCCCCAGAGTTCTAAAGTCAATATCCTGTCCAATATTCTGCTGGAAACCTCCACACCACTGTCCTTAGCGGTTCTGAATTAAACCTCCAGTAGTGACTAGATTTGAACCTTGTTTAAATGCGCCATCTATATTCAATTTGACCCAGCCCTTCGACGGTTTGGTCCATCCAACTAAATTACCCAAAGGTACTCCCTGAGTCGTGGTTTTCCATTACTCTTGCCCGTTTGACCCAATCAACATAATCCATTACGATCCTAGAACCACCACCCATACCCTGTGGATTAATGCATGATCAAAGAATTTTCTTCAGAAAGAACTAAGTTGGAAGAAGAAGAGAGAGTGTTAATAACCTCTGAAGAATCCACTTTGACGATCACATGTCTATAAGCAAGCTCCCATGCTAGTGTGAGGCCTGAATGAATGCCCCAGAGTTCTGCAGTCATTATCCTATCCAATATTCTACTGGAAACCTCCACGCCACTGTCCTTAGCGGTTCTGAATTAAACCTCCAGCAGTGACTGGATTTGAACCTTGTTTAAATGCGCCATCTATATTCAATTTGACCCAGCCCTTCGACTGTTTGGTCCATCTAACTAAATTACCCAAAGGTACTCCCTGAGTCTTAAACACGTGGTTTTCCATTACTTTTACCCGTTTGACCCGATCAACATAATCCATTACGATCCTAGAACCTACCTCTGGCCAGACAAAACGCCTCAAAGAGACATCTGTTACGCCATTGCCAGACAAACCAACAAGCGACTCCATAAATAGTAGACCATGCTATTTGATTAATTTGGAACTGCTTCATCAGGTTACATTACACCCACGTCCCTTCAGGCTGTTGAAAAAACGTCGTATCTACCATTACGGTAGGAAATTGATTCCAAAAGGATTTCACTCTGGGACAATCCCTTATGGCATGCAAAGTGGACTCTTTTTGACCATAGATTTGACAACTACTATCCACTAAGATGTGACGAACCACATGCTATTGGTTAGTCAGCAGTTTCCGCTTAGCCAATAACCAAAGAAAAGATCGAATTCTCTAGGGCCTAGTCCATTTCCAAATTAAGTCCGATAATTTGTTTGGATCGTCTGGGGGATTATTTTCAATGAGGGCATAAGCGGAATCCACTGTGAAACCCCCGTGGGTTGTGGGTCCCACGGCACTCGATCCTCCCCTTGCCTAATATATTGGGACGGATTGCCATAATAGCCATACAAGCTGTGGAAGGGAGGTATTGTTAGAATAGGTTCCAGTGCCAGGAGTCGATATTATTGGTATCATTCGAAACTGTAGTGTATAGTATGCTATCTGGAAGTTGAATAGTCACTACCATTACCCAGTTTCCATTTTAATCCTTGGCGTACAAAATGCCATATAGCTGAGATCCCCTGCAAGTTACTGAAGCCCCTGTCCTATCTATCATATGTAGGATGTTATGTGCATCTACCCGATATTTTGTCCTCAGGATCTGGACCCAAAAGGTTGTAGGCTTATAATTAACTCCCAAAAGTCCCCCTGCTTTTTCTGGCTAAGTCCCCTTGCTTTTTTCAGCAAACACACTGCCTCCCAGTTGATTAAATGTAGATTTTGCTATACGTTTGTTGATCCCCATATAAAATCCCTCATTAATTTCTCCAAATCAACACATAGTTGCCTTGGGATTTGCATTGTCTGCATCGTGTAGATTGGTAGGGAAGAGATTGCAAATTGGGTTAAGGTAACCCACCTTGCAAGAGACAAAACTCAGGCCCTCCATCCTACTAGTTTCTGGCATTCCTTATCGAGAATGTATTGATAAGTATTTCTCATTGTACACTCGTGAATCGATGGAACTCCTAAGTATTTTCCAAGATTATTTGTACAAGGAATTTGAACGGTTTGTACTAAGCTAGTGTGCTTTGGCTCGAGATACGTTCTTGGAGAAAAAAATCCTGGTTTTAACGTTACTAACTTTTTGACCTGACGCCTTGCAAAAGGACTCCAAAGTTCTTGCAATCACTTGCGTCTGAACTGCCATTACTTCGGCAAACAGAATGAGATCATTGGCAAAGAAGAGATGGGATATGGGAGGCCCTGTAGGACTTAGTTTTAGCGGTTTCCAATGCCTGTGCGCCACCTCATATGATACAAGGTGAATGAGCCTTTCCATGCACAAAATAAAAAGATAAGGCGAGAGCAGGTCACCTTACCGAATGCCTTTTAAAAGAGTAAAGGGATATGAAATTGTGCCTTCCCACACGACTTGTATTGACACCGTAGTCACATAATTCATAATGACACTGAGTAAGTTAGATGGAGCTCCTATATCCATTAAGGTATCTTGAATAAAATCTCATCGGGGACAATTATACGCTTTTTCCAAATCTACTTTAATAGCAAGATACCCTATCTTTCCCTTCTTCTTTCGCATCGAATGAATAATCTCTTGCGCGATGATAATATTATTAGTTATATGTCTGCCAGGTATAAAACTGCGTTGGTTAGCTGCCACGAGTTTGTCCAGATGGGGTTTCAATCGATTAACAATGATCTTAGAAATAATATTGTAAACCACCGTGTAGAGGCTAATTGGACGAAACTGAGAGATATTAGTCGGCGAGGGTATTTTGGGAATCAGTACTACGATGGTTTGATTCAACTCCTTTTCCCATCGTTCTAGACAGAACATTTTCTGAACAAATGCCACCATTTCTATTCCAACCGTACTCCATTGATTTTGGAAAAATAAAGCATTGAACCCATCGACTTCAGGGGCTTTATTAGGATTCATTTCCAAAACCACATTTTTTATTTCGGTGTAATGTATTGGCAAGGTGAGATCATAGGACCATCCGTGAGCAATCCAGGAAATGCTCCTGAAATCAGAAACTGGGAATTATTCCCTTCTTTACTACCATAAAGCTAGACAAAATACGCAATGGCTAAGAGGCACAGTTGTTCTAAATCAGATATTATTGAGCCACTAAATCACAGAGGCACTCTACTTTTACTTTCTTCCTTTTTGATAGGGTTAGAGTATGATAATATTTAGTATTTTGATCACCCTTTGATAACCATTCACACCGGGCTTGCTAGTGTCAATAAAGCTTCTCCTCGTATAACACCTGTTGTAACTCGCCACTCAGCCTATCCTCTAAAGCCAATAGCGAATATAAACTGCCATTCGCCATTGCCTTCTGAATACCCTCCAAAGTAGCTAATAGTCATTTTTTCCAAAGAAAATGTTACCAAAAACTTCCTTATTCTATTGCATTAGGTGGCCAGAAAATTGGGCTAATGCCTTACTCAGCATTTCCTCTCAGGTAGCTAATGCTTTGCGATTACCCCATCGAAATTGACGTGAGTTAGCCAAGAAGTTTGGAATTGAAAGACTGGAAAAGCTATGTCTCAGGGTCTTTTTCGATTGAAATGAATCCATAGAGGCCTATGGTTTGATCCAATAAAGGGTAGATGATGGTTCACCGTTTGAGGAAGTTCCTCTAACCAAGATGTGGACCCAAACACTCAGTCCAGTCGAGCCTGGACCAATCCTCTCGTCCAAGTAAATTTCAAACCAACAAAACCTAAATCATGTAGACCACACCCATGCACCCAATCCCTAAAATGTTTATTCACCACCTGAGCTAAAATGGCTCCACCCCTTTTATCAGAAGCCTCCAATTTAGTGATAAAATCCCCTCCAATTAACTAGGGTCTACGGTTAGAAATACCTATCCATTGTAAGTAAGGCTATAACATGTTTTGATTAGAACATTGTGGGCTAGCATAAACTATGGTAAGATCAAAAGAGCCATTCATACTTGACAGTGGTATGAATAAACTGACGATGGGCTACCACTACTGATATATCAAACTCCTTCCTCTATAAAATCCACATCTCACCCGAAAACTACTGCTTCTACTCTAAACAAATAATCGAACCCTAACCAACAGACCACTTCAACAATTCGATAGCCATTAATATGAGTCTCCATCAAATCCCAAATACCAGGTTTATAAATCTTAATGTAATTACGCATAATAACATTGAATCTAGACCCCCTGCCCTTTGACAATTCCATAATAGTAAAGACATAGTATACAGAGAGTGAGAGGGTTTACATTAACACAGCATGGTGGCAGAACTTCCTACATGGCCACCCTTTTCCCCAGTACTCGTAGTCAGCATCCTATGCTCCTCATCTAGTCCTGGAACAGTCAAAGCATCCATCATCCTCAATACACCTGTTCTGTGGTCTTGTGGGTCAGCTGTGGGAGGTGTGGTGTCACTCCCTTTGACTCAACAGACATTATCGGAACCCTCGACTCCTTCCATCAGGTGGAGTCGCTCCTCAACCATCTGCTCATGCTCCTTAATGGCCTAGCTGTTACATACCATTTCTGTGCGATCGTTGATGACAACCGCTAGGTGTTTAGCCAGATCGGTAGCCTAGAGCTGGACTTGAGGGAAAGCAACTCGTCCCTTCTCTTAGTAGCCCTTAGTTTGCGAACTTGTCCCTCCAGCCTGCTATTATGACCCTCCTATTTTGCCTTTTGATCTAGTTCGTAAGGTCCTTTTGGGTCCAGTAGAGGAAGCATCCAGCTTAATAATCCTGTGTGTAGTGCTGTCAATTGGTCTGTCCAGTGTAAAACGTTGTCTGAAACTGGGAGCATTACAAAAAAGGAGACGGCTCTGCATGACTGTTAGGTGTTTCTCCCATGCTTTCCTTGTTTGTCAGAATTGAAAACCTCGAGCCTTCTAGTTGATTAGCCTCTCTGGGTCTGTGATTGTCTTTCACCTCTTGCCGTTTCTTTGAAGTGCAGAAAGTCGGCCTTTGTACTTGAATCCACGGTCCATAGCCATTATCGGTCACTGCTAGTGTCTGATTTGTAGGTTACATGGCCATTCCCGCCATCCCTAACGTCCTTGCTCCCTCACCGGTGGTCAGGTTATAAGATGCCAGTGGAGCACGATGCGTCTTCGGGCACACGTTGGATTCATGCCCAACATGACCACAATTGAAGCATATTTGTGGTAGCCCTTCGTAGGCCACCATTAACGTCTCACCATCAAGCTCTACATTTGAGCAGAGCGGTGCACTTAAACCTATATCAATAGCAACTCTCGTAAATTTACCCCTCTGCGTATGTACGGTGGCTTCATCTATCTTAACCGTGTTACCCACTGGATTCCTTAAAACTGTGAGGATCATAAGGTGATACCGTGCGATGGACAATTATGGGAACCTAACCCAGACCACCACTCTGGTTATTTTCCCTTGCGAAGGCCTGAAGGAAGACGTCTAGTGTTGAACAGAAAGGGTTGTCCAAATATAACCCAGGGGACATTAGTCAGAGCATTCAAGAAATTGACTTCTTCAATGAAGTTAACAAGGAAATAGTTGTAATCCAGATCGATGATCTTCATGGGTCCTCACGAGTTCCACAAACTCTTCAACCTGGAGCATAATATCAGATACCCTATACGACGACCGAGCAATTTCACTACAACAGCTTGTGACCATTATTTAACCAGTTTCTCTTTGAATTGGTGGGATAACGCAATGCCCCCTTAACTCCCCAGATAGTTGCATGATATTGCCATCTTTGATCTCTACTGGATCTTCGTCAGGCCATGCAACGTCCTCGACTGCTAGGTCCCCTAGCGAGTCTCCTTTCACGGCTGCACTATATGAAGGTTTCAGATGCAGTGGTGGTTCCTCCTTATTTTTTCGAGTACGTACTCTCTTAAAGTGGTGCCCTTCTTGGTCGAGGGTTTCCATGATAGCAAAACGGATTTCGGTCAGTTGAGTTTTTCTGTGAATCATATTTGGAAGATGATTCTCTAACCTCTTGTTAGCAGAAACGACTTTCCAATAAATAAATTATTTAACGGATAATAAACAGTAGTAATATTTGACTACAAAGCGTTGACAACTCCGTTGTAATATTATATATATATATACATATATTGTTCTAGTAAGTAGACAACGGAGTTTTCAATGCTCTGTATATATATATTGTTCTAATACATTGAAAACTCCATTGTCTACTCACTAGAACAATATATATACATGACTCTTTTTAGTATACAGAGCATTGACAACTCCATTGTCTGCTCACTAGAACAATATGATAGAATTTTATCATTATTTTTTATGGACTAACATAATAAACATAATTTTGTACAAACCTCGATTAATTTGAAGTCAAGATAATTGGGCTTGTTAATTCACGTTAATGGGCTTGCTATGATGAGTAGGCTTGGCCCATGTTTTGCAGTGCATAGAAGGCCCTACTGCTAGCCGATCTTAAATACAGTCGCCCCATTGAGAACTGTATATACTTTTGCTGATTAGAGTTTGGAATAGCAGTAGTAAATCCTTTGCATTTCTGTCACGTCGCTTCACAGGAAACAACAATGGATTCAATTGTTCCGCAATTTCCAGGTATTTGTCCATACTATTATTGAATATAGTATGTTGCAATCTTAAGGTTAATTAATTGTGTTGATTAATCATGAAATTAATCTGTAATTTTGTGTTAAATTTCTTTCAATTGGTACCAGAGCCTAATAACCCTAATTGTGACTGCTAATTGTTTGGATAATTTTTCGAGTCCGGATGATGAATTCTTTGTTAGAGTTTTTAGTTTTGCTAAGTTATTTTCTGTGAAATCATTTTTTGTTGTTGATTTGTTCAGTTTGGTGTCAAAGCATATGTTAGGTTTGTTAAATTTGTTGTTGTCTTGTGTAAACCTCAAAAGATTGAAGAACTGAACCATAACTGTGTCTTTTCAAATTTAAACCTTAAAAACTTGAAGAACCGAACCATAACCGTGTCTTTTCAAATTTTTCTGATCCTTTTCAGTAGCTTTTTTCATGAAATTGATTAAGGGCTTTGATAGATCATTAAATTTTAAATCTAATGGCACCAAATTTGTTGAAAACAGATCAAAATTGAGAAAGATATCAAGTTTTTCCAAACCAGGTCGCGAACCGTATAAGGCGACCCGGATATCAGTCAGCCGGGCGAGGAAGATGCAGCCTGACACGACTGAATGTTACCTAAGCGAGGCGGTGGCATGTGGAGGTGCGTGCGGCCATCTCTAGTGATATTTTTTCCCTAAATTTTTTCTGGTTGCTCTACTTGCCCAGTTCTATTTTATGGTATTTTTCCTAGAATTTTTTGAATGCTAGAGTTTTTATTTTTATTTTTCACGAATTTTAAAATTAATAAAAATACAATGTACTCTCCAAATTTTTTCTTGAAACTTTTTATACTTATTCCTAGTATTATTTGGGCTTGTGGAGTCTTGTGTACTCTCAGTGTTATATAGTTATGCATCAAAATTAATTTTGGATGTAATTTATGCATATAATGTTATAT
>JAOTAY010000003.1:1854438-1864561 GCA_025629805.1 Erythroxylum baracoense | reverse complement strand
TTCAACAGTCCTCCATCACCCGTCAAGTCCCTGATGCTGCTCCACGATATCAACTCAATATCAAAAACAAGAGTTGCATTTGGAGGAATCATATGTGGCGAACCAGCTTCTCCGTAAGCCAAATTCGGCGGGACCGTAAAGATTGCCCTCTCACCTTTCTTCATAGTGACAATCCCTTCATCCCATCCTTTGATGACTTCACCTAAAATTCAAGTGCCAAACAATAAACTTGAGAGCAAACCAACTCCTACCTAGCAAACAATGAAGCTGAATAAACCATTCCAACTACCACAAACAATAATGTACTTCTGTTTCTTCACCTTGGCCTAATTTGAACTTGAAGGTTTCTCCTTTATCACGACTTGAATCAAAACAAGCCCCAGCCTCAATGTGTCCGCTGTAATGAACTGAAATAGTGTTGAGTTAGAGAGTAAATTGACAATGTTTTACAAAGTTGAGCACAGCAGAATACTAACATTTCCAACCACTCTGTTTCGGAATAACAAGCAGAAAACTGTTAAAAGAATACAGGGGTTCTGTTTACTACCTTCTACTTCATCTCCAGGAACTGGAGTTTGCCATGAAACTCCTTTCTTGAGAATTTGTTTCTTCAGACCATGTGTTCCAATATCCTTTTGAGGCATTTCTGAGTTTCCATTCTGGATATGGGTCTGCAGAGAAGGTTTCAAGGTTAAAAGAGCCATCTGAATTGAGAAACTAGAGATGAGAAGAGGGAGACAGAGAATGTGGTGTAAGTGATTGAGTTGAAGATAAGACGGTTGCTGGTTTCCCTCCTTTTCTAGCCTTTCAGTTAAGATTTCGATGTTATGTTTTAACAGACACCATGCGTTTGTAACTCGGGGACCCGTGGGTCAATCTCCTTTTTTGTGTTGGTGAAGTCTTTTTTATCTTTTTATCGTTGGTAAAGATATCAACTTTGCGGTGGTTAAATAAATAAAGATGTTTTAACTAATTTTTATGGTAGTTAATTCTAATTTTACGGACATATATATTAATATTATTAATTTTATTAAATATTAAGATAAAAGTCGAATTATCTCGAGTTTAATTAAAGCTTAATATAAAAAATTAAGAATCTTTTTAATTTATATTTATTAATCCTAAATCTCATATTTATATATTTTTAAGTTTTTAACAATTATATAACATATAAATAGAATAGTTAATTATTTATCAAATTCAAATTTATCTATAATGTGGTTGGAAAGTAAAATAATTATGATATTAATTTATGTAAAATAACATAACATTTTTAATACATTGAAATAAATAAAATATAAAATTATAATTATAATTTAGGATAATTTTCTATTATTTATAAAAATAAAATTAGACAGAACTTTTTGAAGTTTTTATTATAATTCAAATTGTCATGATCCTTAACTTTTTTTATTGAATTTTTAAATCTAAACTTGACTTATAGACATTGTTTGGGTAAATTAAGCTTATTTTCATAGATGCAACATTATATTTTCTTTTGTTTTAGAAGCCAAAATAATAGTATGAAGTCAAACATAGGTAGTTCCGAAGGGTGATAAAATTAGTGGAGCTAATTCTTCTAAAAACTTAATTGAAGAAGTTGCGTTTATTTAAATTTTGAAAATGATGTAAAAATATAAAGATATATTAAAATGTGCACTTACCAATTTAATTGAATTCATCATTTAATTTAGAATTATTAATTTATTAAATAACCTTATTTTTAGTAAGTAGAGAGATTGTTTTTAAGTGACTATATGAAATATTGTTATATATATGAGACTTTCCAAATTTAGAATCACTCAGACCCACAAAAGTTAATTGAACATTCAACCCTCTCCATCGCATTGCCATCACCGAGGTCAAATAATCAACAGAAATGGAGATGAAGAATTCGAGCGACAATAATCACAACAACCGTTTGTTTTCAATTGCTTGTTTTAGTTCAAAGATGAAACAATCATTTGTGAGATGAAGCAAGAAAAGTTAAGAGGACCTTTGAACTTTTATTATGTGATCAAAGAGCTTTCAAAGCCATCCATCTTTTGTAATGGCCTAATAAAACAAGAAAATAACGACAAGCATGGGAATTGAGAATGGTGGTTGAGAAGGGAGACGACGTAGCCAGAAAATAAGGGTTGGAGCAGAATTTTTTATATATATAATTCAGAATTTATATCATATCAAATTATAGAGTTTAATTTTGAGTTTGAATTTAACTAAAAAACTAATAGAAAAGTTTAAATTTATCTTAAAACTAGATCAATTCAAATTACATCGATTAATTTTAAATTAAATTGACTCAATTTAAATCTTATCATTATCTTTATAAATTCTAGCTGAAATTGCTCGGTAGTACTTATGAACCAAAGAATACGTATTATATATGTATGAACAATTAAAAAATTATATACAACCAATTAGAAAGTGAAACTTTTTTTTTTGCAAATTTTTTTATGCACAATTCACTTAAGCTAGTAACAAAACAAATCAAAATCGAAATAAAAAAAACCTCATCTTATAAATCAAAATGGAGAATTTTGGAATAAGCTATAGCATGCAAAGATAAGGTTGACCTCATTTTATAATCCTCTTATCGGTGAGCCCTTTTTTTCTATTCACAAAGATAAAATGAAGGATTGATGCCTATAATTTATAAAGAAAGAAAATATTCATTGAGTTAAGATCACTATCTAATATTAATATATAATAAAAAATATAATAAATACAAAAGAGCTATCTTTTGTGTATATTTTCATCGTTCTGTTACGTAATTCAAGACAAAAACAATGATAATGACGCTAGATGATAGGTTTAAAATTTTTATAAAAATTAAAAAATACTTAATAGAGTTGAAAATGAAGCTGATATTATGTAAGCATGTATTTCAAATTCCAACAAGCACATGAGGACCTTAATAGAGAAAGGTAAAAGCTTCGTT
Source organism: Erythroxylum baracoense (assembly GCA_025629805.1). Lineage (NCBI taxonomy): Eukaryota > Viridiplantae > Streptophyta > Magnoliopsida > Malpighiales > Erythroxylaceae > Erythroxylum > Erythroxylum baracoense. The sequence continues at coordinate 1,861,620 of JAOTAY010000003.1, read as the reverse complement.
TATATAAACATTAATCAAATAACCCCTCCAGTTTTGGAATTTTTTAGAGTAAAGTATAGCTGGATTCACGTCAAAATGGAAAAAAAAAAAAAAATTCGTTAGGTGTGGTGTAGATATTTCTTGGAAATTACGCTACAAGAACTTACTTAAATTATACACAAATTTCAGGCAACATGTATCACAGTAACAATAAACGGGCTAGAAGTGTAGGCGGGAGGATAGATATTCTGTGATCTCAGGAAAACTAGAGCAAGTAGGTCTGGAAATGTTTACAATCAAACTTGAAATCATCTCTAGAAAAACAATCAAACCATCATCTTCTACACCTCAACATCTTCAAACATTTGAGCTTTCTTTCTGGGACGAACCCTTAGCAGTTCCTCCTGAATATGGCACTATAATTTTCTTCTACCAGGCCAATGGCTTCCAAAATGATGATGATGAAGCCCTTTCAATCTTCTTCCAAAGGTCAAGTTCCCTACAGAATTCACTGTCCAAAACACTGATTCACTACTATCCATTAGCAGGGAGACTCAAAGATGACGCAACAGCAGTTGACTGCAATGATGAAGGGGCTTATTTTGTGGAAGCTCGCATTGATTGCCAGCTTTCTACCTTTCTTAACCATCCCCATGCTGATTTCTTGAGCCACTACTTCTGTCCTGCTTTGGATTCTAACAACTTACCCTCAGGCTGTATGTTGGCAATTCAACTTACACTCTTCAACTGCGGAGGAATAGCCATTACTGTGAGCCCCTCGCATAAAATTGCAGATGCTTCCTCATTGTGCACATTGGTCCAGAGTTGGGCATCAATGACTACTACTCGGGAGGGCAGCAGCAAAGAAGTAGCACCTAAACCTATATTTCTGGAACCATCATCCTCGCCACCCAGGGCGTTACGTAACACGCCTGGGCTACCTGGAATAGCGGGAGAGTTCGTTAAAAGAAGGTTTGTTTTCCCTGCCTCAAAAATAGCTCAACTCAGGACAAAAACAAACGGAGTCTCATCACCCTCAGGACAGCAATTTCTGACAGATTCTGATTTGGTGATGGCGCTAATTATCGGACGTGGTATATTAGCTTCAAGGTCGTTGTCCAAGTCGTCTTCAGGTCCATATGTATTGTTTCAAGTGGTGAATATGCGTCAAAGATTGAGACCACCTTTGCCGGAGAACACCATTGGAAATATAATATTGTTTAATACAACAAATATAGAGGAAAACCAGATTGAGTTGAACGAGTTAGCCGGTAAGTTCAGAAAAAGTTTGATTGAATTCAGCAATCTCGCAGGAAGCTGTAGCCTCAACGAACAACCCAAGTTTAGCGTCCAAGGCACACCTTACTGCTGTACTAGCTTGTGCAGGTTTCCATTGTATAAGATAGATTTTGGTTGGGGTAAACCTTCATGGTTCACTTCAGCAATATTCCCGCACAGGAATTTTATTAAGCTGCTCAAAACAGGAAAAGGTGATGGTATAGAAGCTTTGATATCCATGGACCCAAGAGAGATGCTCCTATTCGAAAAGGACCATGATATTATTGCATATGCATCCAACAATCCTAGTGTTCTTCCAGCATATTCGCGCATGTGATTCATTTCTGTAATTGTTGAGTAATAATGTTTTGAGCTCTTCTTTTCAACTATCGTCCATTGCGGTGAATGACTTGTGATCTTTGCTCAAGGTAAACCATTGTTCGTGTTCATGTGTGCTCCAGTCGTTTGAAACTCTTGGAGCTGTGCTCATTTGCTTCAGTAGTTTGACAGCTTGTTCTGTGTTCCAGCGGTTTGTCAAGCCCTTTCAATTAAAAAAAAAACTCTTTTGCTTATTTTTACTGAAAGTTCAGTTCATTATTTTGATAAATTCAGTAAGTTCACTAAGTTTCAAAAGATTTAGTTAATCAAATGACTTATATGTACCTTAATTTACTAACTATGATATATATTTTAGAGTTTGTTCATTATAAGTTCAAAAAAATAGTAATTTAAAGTTTTTTTGCATTACAAAAGTAATTTTAAAAAATCATAGGTTCGTGAAAACATTTTCTTTTCTTGTCATAAATGGCAAGGTACTATGAGTCATTTGAGGGCATCGTTCAAACTTTAACATTAACGGGAAATAAATCTAAGTTTGGAGAAGTAATGTCAAACATTAATATTTGTTTAATATGTATGTAACCTCGTAATGAAATATTAATGTCTGGCAATAATATTTAGCCTTCACTACAAGGTGCAGTCGAGCCGGTTTATTATTATGGTGAAAGACATGACTGGAAATTGGTATATAGTTTCTATACCACATGCTGAACTAATGAACAGATTTAGTTTTTCCATTTTGGCATGGTCCAGCTATCCTTGCTATTTGATTAGGTGTATTTGAGGGAAGCTTTCACCTTTTGTCACTTCGCCGTCGTGTCTTACTGGATTTGAAGTGCATCCTTACTCGACATCAGCCTCATTTTCAATTCTATCAAGTATCCTCTTATAAAAATCTCAAAACTGTCATTAAGACGTGATCACTAATGTCATTGCCTTAGTTTAGATTATCTAAAGATGACAATGGTTTTCTTCAATTGTTAAAAGATGAATATTGTGAACAGAGTGATTTCATATTTGAGAAGTCAACTTAACATTTACGTCACTCCAGCCCTATGATTTGTCCTTTTAAGAACTAAAAGAAAATGGTCTTACCACTCAGCCTTGAGTTGACTTATTTTATTTTCATAACATATACTGTTTAAACTATCAAGAGCACTTAATAATTTATAATATATCTTTTAAATAAATAATTTGACAAACTATCAATTTAAAATTAAATAATAAATTAAATATAATTAGTAATTACATGTATAATATGTCTTTATTCTAAAATAACTAGATCTTTAAAACTTTGTGTAAATTTTAATCTAATTTTCAACCTTTTCAACTAAGAGGCTCTTAGAGAAATTTACTCTATCAATTGAATCATCCATTAAATATAAAAGGTTGCAATTTGTTCTTAAAGAACGATGCAGGAAATTAGATTATTTGAATACCTATGACAAAGAATCGCTTATGGGCAACTTTAAAACTATCTAGTCACATAGTACAAAACTCCCTATTTGGTCCCTTTGTGGTTCTCTCTAACCTCTTTCCCCAGTTTCTAAACACCCACCAATCTTTTGCTTCCTCACCATCAATTGTTTAATCTCATTGACGACTGTCACCGATGGATACCAACTTGGCAAATCTATCCTTAGGAGATGAGGAGGATTCCCCCTCCATTATCTCGATTACTAACCCAAACCAAGAGATATCTGCTGTATCCTATGTCTTTTGCATGGTTGGATTCTTCTTAACTCAAACTCCCATCAACTTTCAGAATATGCAATCTCTTTTGGCTGATCTGTGGCATCCCATTGGAGGAGTGTCCATTGAACCTTTGGAAAATAAAAGGTTTATTTTCAGATTCTATAATGAAGTTGATTTTGATAGAGTGAAACAAGGAGGCCCCTGGCTGTATAATCGATTTCTACTGGTATGGAAGGAGATTTCGAATGGTGATGATCCGTTGTGTATCCCTCTAACACATGTGGATTTTTGGGTCTTGGTGAGGGATCTCCCCCCGGGATTCTTTAATGAAGCAATGGCAGGTTTGTTTGGCAATTTCATTGGCAAGTTTGTGGAATATGATGCCAAAAACCTATCATCCCTGGCTGTTAGTCCAATGCGGATTCGTGTTACCCTGGATATCAGAAAACCTTTACGAAGGAGGAAGAAACTTGTTGATGAAAATGGTAATGTTTTCACCGTTCGATTCCAATATGAGAAGCTCACTATTTTTTGTTATATCTGTGGTCGACTGGGTCACGTGGACAGCTTCTGTGAACAACGACTTCTTGTGAAAAAAGACAGTATAGAATTTGGGTGGGATGACAGCATTAGAGCTCCTCCACGCCGGAATACCAGAGGTCCAAGCATGTGGCTGCGCAATCCAGTAATGGGTCAAACAAGTTTGTCGGCGGGTCAGTCGGATACAAATCGCGGGATTATAGGAGCAAATCTTGCAACGTTGAATTTGCATAATACCTTATTTGGCGGGCACCCCAATCAGGGTTTAAATTTGACAGCTGGAAAAAACATGGACTTGGACTCTATGTCTGTGGGCCGTAATAGTGAGAATGGGCTGGATGAAGACACTCCAGAACAACCAGTTGATGAAGGAAAAAAACGCCCGCGAAACTCGAAATCTAACAACTCTGTTAGTCAGTCTTCTTCTCCTCTAAAAGATGCTCCTAACAGTCAATCTGTGAATTCCCCTTTCGCAGCTCAACATGGATCGGCTATCTCCGGCAATCGGGATAGCTGGAAGAAATGATTCTCCTTAGCTGGAACTGCCGAGGCCTTGGCAACCCTCAAGCAGTCAATGCACTCAAGGATATAATCTTGAGTTATAAGCCAGATATAGTTTTCTTAATGGAAACTAAGGTAAGTACTTTGCGAATGGAAGACATAAGGAGAATGGTTCGGTTTGAAGGGTGTTTCTCAGTAGATAGAGTTGGTTCGGGAGGAGGTCTCTCTCTTCTTTGGCGGAATAAGGATGTGGTGACTATTAAAGGCTTCTCACAAAATTGTATTGATATTTTGGTTTCGGATAATATTGGCAGCTGGCGTTTTACAGGTTTCTATGGTTTCCCCGAACGACACAGACATAGAGGCTCATGGAATTTGCTTCGCTCTTTGGCAAGAAGGGATAGACAGCCATGGCTATGTGCAGGTGATTTCAACGATATTTGCTCCAATGATGAGAAAGCTGGCGGGGCGTCTTATCCCAGCTACTTGATTGAAGGTTTTCAAGATGCCTTGATGGATTGTGGTTTATCAGAACTACCTACTGATGGCCCGCTTTTCACTTGGGATAATGGTAGGGCTGGTACGGCTCGGGTAAGGGAGAAACTTGATAGAGCTGTTGCAACAGATGACTGGGCAACTAAATTTACACGGGCTTCTTGTAAAGTTTTATCTGCTCCAATTTCTGATCACAGACCATTACTGATTGAAACAGTACCAAGTGACCGTGTGACTAAAAGCAAGCATTTCAGGTTTGATAACTCTTGGCTTTGTGAAGAATCTCTGAAAGATCTGGTTAGCCAAATATGGAACGAGTCTACTGAATCAGACGTTCTCTTACGTAAATCGAAGCTTGAAACTGAATTGGCAAGGTGGGGGAGACAACGTAATAGGCTGTCCTGGCGAAGAAAGAAGGAGATCCAGTCGGTACTCCTACGCGATGAGGATCTTTCTTATGATCAATCTAGAGCTCTTAGAGCAGAGTGGAACACTATACTTGCCAAGGAGGATATCAGAATCAAACAACAAGCCAAGATTTTTTGGTTTAAGAATGGAGATAGGAACTCAAAGTTTTTCCATTCACACATTAATGCCAGACGGAAGAGGAATCAGATTAAGAAGCTCCAGGATGAAAATGGTCACTGGATTACGGAAGGGGACCCTCTACAACAGCACATACTCTCTTATTATAACCAGATTTTCTCAGGAAATGACGGGTTGCTAGAATGGAGGCCAGAACTTGTGTTGCCTAGAGTTGATGCAGAGACAAATGAGGTTCTATGCCGTGATTTTTCAGATGACGAATTTAGAACTGCACTTTTTCAAATGCATCCTGACAAAGCTGCTGGTATGGATGGATTGAACCCGGCTTTTTATCAGAAATTTTGGAGTGTGCTTGGCCATGATTTATCTAATGAATGTAGAGGATGGCTGCGAGAAGGTACTTTTCCTGCAGAAATTTCTAACACTCTACTTGTGTTAATTCCCAAAATTGCTGATCCTGTCACTCTGAAGGATTTTAGACCTATAGCGCTTTGCAACGTTTTGTATAAGATAGTTGCGAAAGCAATTGCTAATAGGTTTAAAAAAATTCTTCCATCTATTATATCTGAAAATCAATCAGCATTTGTTCCCGGGAGAATGATAACAGATAATGTTCTGGTGGCTTTTGAAACAGTTCACAATTTAAGGGGTAACAACAGCAGCGGGAATGGTACTTGTGCGGTTAAAATTGACATTTCCAAAGCCTATGATCGTGTCCATTGGTACTTTATGGAAGTAATGCTGCACCGACTGGGGTTTACGGAAAAGTGGATCAATTGGCTCTCTATGTGCTTCACACAGGTTACTTACTTCATCAATTTCAATGGTGTTCATATAGGACCCGTCCATCCTGCTAGAGGACTTCGTCAAGGTGATCCAATTTCACCTTATCTATACCTCATTTGTGCTGAATATTTATCACTTTTGTTCAAGGATGCGGAATGTCATGGCTTAATACATGGTGGCAGAGCAGGTGCTCATTGTCCGAGAATTTCCCACTTGTTGTTTGCGGACGATTCACTCTTTTTCTTCAGGGCGAGTGAAGAGGAAGCGCGGACGGTTAAGCAACTCCTACTTTCTTATGAAAGAACTACAGGTCAAGCGATAAATTTTAATAAGTCAGGCATTCTGACTAGTCCAAAAGTTCCGATTGCTTTAAGACAAACTATAGAGCGTACGCTAAATATTCATTCTCCGCTGGGCCAAGGCTCTTATCTGGGGTTACCTTCTTTGATTGGAAGAAATAAAAAACAGCTCTTCTCGTTCTTGAAAGATCGCATGTGGAAGCGGATTCATAATTGGAGCAATCGCTTTTTATCAAGGGCTGGGAGAGAGGTGTTGCTAAAGTCGGTTGCTCAGGCTATACCTTCCTACTGTATGAGTGTTTTCATGATTCCAACAACACTACTTGATGAGCTACAACGTATCATGAACCGGTATTATTGGGGTGGTAAGTCAGGAGATAGACGGGGTTTAAATTGGCTATCTTGGGAAAGACTTTGTGGTAAAAAGCAGGATGGAGGATTGGGTTTTCGTGACTTACGGGCTTTTAATATGGCAATGTTAGGGAAACAGGCTTGGAGGTTTCTAACGAATCAAGACACTTTATGCTATAAAGTCTTTAAAGCGAAATATTTTCCTGATGGAGAATTTTTGAAGGCTCGGGAAGGTAGGCATCCAAGTTTCGTCTGGAGGGGACTATACTCTACCATACCTATGATGAAAAGAGGAGTAAGATGGAGAGTTGGTAATGGTACCAAAATCTCAGCGGCGTGTGATCCTTGGATACCGAAGGATGATGACTATACT
>JAOTAY010000003.1:1831693-1848907 GCA_025629805.1 Erythroxylum baracoense | reverse complement strand
CATGGAGATAAATCGCAACACTACAGTCTAAACTATAATCAAGCGACTAACTTGATTATTCAACTGTGAATCAATTATTTTATATTTTAATAATATACATATTTCCCATACTTCTCTGTGTATATGTATATTAATTTCAAGAGAATCTCGGTACCTTATGACTAGTTTTATTATGCTTATACATATAAAACCAAACTCTTTTGTTTTACTAATAATAAATATTTTCATTACAAGAAGTAATTGGAAGAAAATTAATTTATCAGTAAATACACTTGCTTTCTAGGGCACTATATTTACATAATTCTAACAATCTCTCACTTGTCCTAAAGCAAGTTTGACATATCCCTCATTCCCATCCCTATTAGGTAACCCTCGAAACTCTTTTGAGATAGCATCTTCGTAAATGGATCAGTAAGTTTTGCTCTGTAGGAATCTTTACCACATTTACCTCACCACGTTATATTATCTCCCTTATGAGATGATACTTGCTCTCAATATGTTTGGTAGCTTTATGGTTTTGAGGTTCTTTAGAATTAGCCACTGCCTCACTATTATCAACAAATCATTCAGGAACTTGTGGAGCCAGACTGCTTCTTTTGTTGCTTCACAAGCAACAACATACTCAGCCTTTATAGTTGAATCAGCAACACAAGATTGCTTGATACTCCTCCAGACTATAGCTGCACCTCCTAAAACAAATATAGAGCTAGAAGTTGATTTCCTTGAATCAACATCTGATTGGAAATCAGAATTTGTATATCTCGTCCGAATAAGATTACTTCCAGAGTAAACAAGCATTAAGTTCTTCGTCCTATAAAGATACTTCAGTATGCACTTAACCGCAGTCCAATGCTCCATTCCTGAATTGGACTAGAATCTACTTACCAGTCCCACTGCGTGGCGTTCGACCTCCTCTTGGGTCGTGTTTGCTCCTTTGAAAGTTTGATTCCATATCTAGTAGGTGTGAAACCCCTCTTAGAATCTTGCATGGAAAATTTATTGAGCATGTTCTCAATGTAGGTTATTTGAGACAAGGCTATCAGTTTGTTCTTACGATCCCTTAGAAGTTTGATCCTTAGAATATAGCTAGCCTCTCTTAAATCCTTCATTAAGAATTGTTCATTCAGCCATCCCTTAATTGTAGATAACATTCCTACATCATTCCCAATGAGCAAAATGTCATCAACATATAGGAATAGGAAAATAACCTTGCCATCTTGTATCTTTTTATACATACAAGGCTCATCTTGGTTTTGTATGAACCCATAAGTTTTGATAGACTTATCACACCTAATGTTCCAAGACATAGATGCCTGCTTAAGCCCATAAATGGACGTATGCAATTTCCATACCTTATGCTCATTACTTGGCTCAATGAATCCTTTTAGTTGAGCCATATAAATGGTCTCCTCAAGATCCCATTAAGAAATATGGTCTTGACGTCCAGTTGCCATATTTCATAATCAAAATAGGCCGCTATGGCCAAAAGAATTCTGATGGACTTAAGCATGGCAACTGGAGAAAAAGTCTCCTTATAGTCTATACCCTCCTTTTGAGTATAGCCTGTAGCTACCAATCTAGCTTTAAAGGTCTCTACCTTTCCATCTGATACTCTTTTTCTTTTGTAGATACATTTACACCCTATGGCTTTTACATCTGGTGGTGGATCTACAAGGATCCAAACTTCATTGGTGTATATGGAATCTATTTCTGATTCCATCGCCTTGAGCCATTTTTCTGCATCAACTTCATTAATAGCCTATGTATAAGTAATGGGATCCATTTCTTCTTAGTCTGAGATTGCTATAATGCCTTCTCCTAGACCTAGAAACCTATCTAGTTGTCTCACAACCCTACCACTAAATCTATGCATTACTTAATGTTCAGGTTGCTCTTCTGATTCAACTCTTGAATCCATTTCGACATCATGTTCTGCTATAACCAAATCAAGTCTTGTTTAAATACCTTCTTGTCCTAAGGATTATAAAATAGTACCCTAGAGTACCCATAGGATATCCTACAAACAAACATACTTCTAACCTTGGTTCCATCTTCATGGATTCAGGCCTTAGAACATGGGCTGGGCAGCCCCAAGTCCTTAAATGTCGAAATGAAGGTACTCGGCTAGTGCACCCTAGGTGTTTTAGGTACCAATTTGGATGGAGTAAGGTTTGGAAGAGACGTCACCGTTTGCATGGCATACCCCCAGAACGATTCTGGAAGGCTAATGTAGGACATCATTGATCCTACTGATAGTTACAATTTGTATGGTGTTTTAAGATTATATTTGATAACTATTTTAATGTTAATTCCAGTGTTTAATATGCATTTAGGGTTTAATTAGCTTAGTTTTTATGTTTAAGAGTTTTTTATTGGTTGTTTGAATCTTTGAGCTTAAATTGTATATTTTTTAGGTACCTTGATGTGTTTGCTAGTGTTACAGGGTAAACAAGGAAGAGTGGGAAGAGTTAAAGAGTTTTCGAGACAAAAAGCATAGGCCACGATCGTGATAGAAAGGAAAAAGTGCCAAACACGATCATGGCAGGTAGGGCCACGATCGTGCACTACATCCAATTAATAGAAAAACTTAAGTTTCGAACCAATTTTTGGACCTTTTCAACCCCGACTTTGACCTAGAGCCTCGAAGATATAAATAAAATATAATGCAACAGATGAAGGGAGAGCCAAAACCTGCAAAAGAGAGAGACTCTGCCAAAAATCTGACTGAAAACCTGGTTAGAGATCAATCAACCGAGGAAGGAGATGAAGGAAGAGAGGACCAAAGACATGCCTGACATGACATACTTCCCGAAACAGGTGGCTTCTGATAGGTGTGCATTAGGATATATTTTTATAGGCAATTGCATGTGTTTTCTAGCATAATTGTGGTTTATTATTCTAGTTTAGGATTCATTTTGTATGTTTTCATTAAGTTTGATTTCCATTATTGTTCTTGTGTGTTTGATGCTAATTGAGGGTAAGAATTGATTTTTTGTGTAGGAAGGAAGAAGGAGCAACTTAAAAGTTGAACAAAAGATCAAAGAAGAGAAGACAAGAAGAGTTCATTTGGGACAAATTCCCACGACTGTGGGAAATCACAACAGAAATGAGGAGTGCATCTGTGTCCAATTCCTATGCTCGTGGGAATCATACAAATTCCCACGGACATGGGAATTGTAATATGAGGCAATCTGCGAGGCTTCATTAAACCTAGGATTGTTGGACTATAAAACATCATTAAGCCTCCATCTTCAAGGGAGATGACACCCACTTATAGAAACACCATCCTTAAGTGAAGAACACAAGTTCAGAGCATTGAGGAGGGATTGAAAACAAGGATCATCATCAAGATTAGCAAATAGCACATCAACACCAAAATTCTAGATTTTGGCAAAGAATAGGAGTCTTCCAATTTAATTTTTTGTCATTCTAATCTCTTCTATTCTTTAGAAAATTGGTTTATTTGATTGTTGATGATGTTATGGACACCATATTAGGCTGATTTCATTTTAGGGATTGCTTTTGAATTATTTTATCAAAACTCCTATTTTGTTGAATTGAATACAATTGTCTTTGTTGATTGTTGTTCTTAATTGTCATCTTCCAACAAACTAAGAGAGTGAGTGAGATGATATTCATGTAGGATTGTACAACGAGAGTTGGCAACCTATAAACTAGCAATCAACATGTTAATTGAATAATTAGAAGAGAGATCTCGATTAGTCCATTGATCACCCATAGGATAGTTTAATAATTAGTTAAATTGATAGAGTCATTGGGTAGGTTGAGAGATCGTTTAATCGATTCCTGTTAGTTCAATTATTGACAAATAGTTACACCTTAAGAGAGGGTAATTAATACATTCGAAAATCTAAGATGAGACATAATTCAATCAATAAAATAGGAGGGAGACAAAATAAGGGAAAAGTAATCTCTAGCATTTAGATTCTTGAATTCAGATTTTCGGCATTTATGATATCGTCCATTATTTACATTAGTCTTTTAATTTTAATTTAATTTTCCATATTATTTTCATTTTACAATTTAGTTTCTTAAACAAAGTTATATCTAAGTTAAGCGGTGTCTACGCATCAATCCCTGTGAGATCGATATCTGCTCTTTTTACTACAAGTCACGACCCGTTCACTTGTAGTTTTTGAGCATAAAACAAGTAGATAGGTTTTACCATCAATAATATGCAGCGGTTGTCATGTACCTGATGTGGTTCCAGGTCATGACAAGACTTGTGGCACAAGGATTCGCCCAAATGTTGGAAATAGCAGAGCAAGAAGGCTAGAGCAATTGCTATGTTAGATGATATTATTAAGAGAAAGATGCCTCTTAAATAGGCTTATAAAATAGGTGTTAAGTTTAACAAAATTACTATAAATATCTAAGGAAATTTGAAAGTAACATTCAAAAATAAAACAAACTCTACAATTACTAAATCTTGAAGGATTCAGTTAACAGAACAACTTTGAATTAGTCATAGCCTTCAACACTTTCCCTTAATTCAAAGTTGGTGATGTGCAATTGTGCCCGAAGATATTCAAATCTTCCAATTGGTAATGCCTTTGTAAGCAAATCGGCAAGTTAATACTTTGAATTGCAGAATTTTAGCTTCACTTCCTTTTCTGCCACAAGATCCCTTATGAAATGATGTTTGATTTCCATATACTTAGTTCTTCCATGCATAACTGGATTTTTTGCCATAGCAACTCCAGATGAATTGTCACATATAATGCGCATTGCCTCTATTTGCTTTCGTAATAACTCTCCCAATAATCTTGTAAGCCAAACTGCTTGGCACGTAGCAGTGGTTATTACTACATACTCAGCCTCAGTTGAGGATAATGCAATTGTAGCTTGCTTCTTTGATATCTATGATATTGGACCTGATCTGAGAATAAATAAATTCCCTTTTGTACTCTTCCTATCCATGCGTGAACTAGCCCAGTCACTATCAAAGTAACCTTTCAAGTTGAAGTTCTGACATTTCATATACCAGATTCGATAATCACTTGTTCCAGCTATATAGCGAAGAACCCTCTTTGCAGCTCCATAGTGTTGTTTTGATGGATAGTGCATAAACCTTAAGGTTACACTAACTACAAAAGATAGATCAGGTCGAGTATGTGTAAGATAAATTAATTTTCCTACTAGGCTTCTGAACCTCCTTGCATCTGCCATATCCGTCTCATCTTCTAGTTTCATCTTCTTATTTGTATTCATAGGTGTAATAGCTATCTTACACTTTTCAATCCTATAACTCCTTAAAATATCTATTGCAGACTTCTGTTGAGATATGAAAATGTCACCATCAGTCTGTTTAACTTTAACTCCTAGGAAATATTGTAATTTTCCTAAATTTTTCTTTTCAAACATGCTCATCATAATATCCTTGAACTTAAATATCGGTTGAGCTGATAAACCTATGTATATCATAGCATCCACATACAAACTGACTATGAGAAGTTCACCAATGCCTTTATCCTTTAGGCACAAAGTTAGTTCATTTGGACTACTTTTAAATCCATTTTGAAGAAAGAAAGTTTCTATCTTACTATACCATGCACGAGGAGCCTGCTTTAATCCATATATTGCCTTTCTCAATCTGTACACCTTCTCTTCTATTCCTGATACCTTAAACCCTCTTCGTTGTTGAGCATAGACCTCTTCTTTCAATTCTCCATTAAGGAAGGCCAGACTTATGGCACGAGGATTCACCTAAATGTTGGAAATAGCAGAGCAAGAAGGCTAGAACAGTTGTTGTGTTAGATGATATTATTAGAAGAAAGATGCCTCTTAAATAGGAATATAAAAGAGACATTAAAGTCTAACAAACTTACAACAAAAACGTTCAAAAATAAACAAACTTTATAGCTACTAAATCTTAGGATTCAGTTAACATAACAAATTTGAATTAGTCACATCCTTTAACACTACCCCTTAATTTAAAGTTGGAGATGTGCAATTGTGCCTGAAGATATTCAAATCTTCTAGTTGGTAATGTCTTTGTAAGCAAATCAGCAACTTGATACTTTGAATTACAGAATTTTAGCTTCACTTCCTCTTCTACCACAAGATCCTTTACAAAATGATGTTTGATTTCCATATGCTTGGTTCTTCCATACATAACTAGATTTTTGGCCATAGCAACTGCAGATGAACTATCACACATAATACGCGTTACCTTTGTTTGCTTTTGCCCTAACTCTCCTAACAATCTTCGAAGCTAAATTGCTTGGCACGAATCAGTGGTTATTGCTACATCCTCAGCCTCAATTGAGGATAATAAAACTGTAGCTTGCTTCTTCAATATCCATGATATTGGACCTAATCTGAGAATAAATAAATTCCCTTTTGTACTCTCCCTATCCACGTATAAACCAACCCAGTCATTATTAAAGTATCCTTTCAAGTTAAAGTTCTGACCTTTTAAATACCAAATTCCATGATCACTTATTTCAGCTATATAGCGAAGAACCCTCTTTGCAGCTCCATAGTGTTGTTTAGATGGATAGTACATAAACCTTGAGATTACCCCAACTACAAAAGATAGATTAGGATGAGTATGTGTAAGATATATTAATTTTCCAACTAGGCTTCTGAACCTCCTTGCATCTGCCATATTCGTCCCATCATCTAGTTTCAGATTCTTATTTGTATTCATAAGTGTAATAGTTGTCTTACACTTCTCCATGCTATAACTCCTCAAAAGATCTGTTGTATACTTTTGTTGAGACATGAAAATGCCACCATCAGTCTGTTTAACTTTAACACCTAAGAAACATTGTAATTTTCCTAAATTTGTCATTTCAAATATGCTAATCATGGTATCCTTGAACTCAAATATCAGTTAAGGCAATAACCCTATGTATATCATATCATCCACATTCAAACTGACTATGAAAAGTTCATCAATGCCTTCTTCTTTAAGTATAAGGTTAGTTCATTTAGACTCCATTTAAATCCATTTTGAAGAAAGAAAGTTTCTATCTTACTATACCGTGCACAAAGAGCCTGCTTCAATCCATATATTTCCTTTCTCAATCTGTACACGTTCTCTTCTGACCCTAATACCTTAAATCCTCTTGGTTGTTAAGTATAGACCTCTTCTTTCAATTCTCCATTAAGGGACGCCAGACTTTTGGCACGAGGATTCTCCTAAATGTTGGAAATAACAGAGTAAGAAGGATAGAACAATTATTGTATTAGATGATATTATTAAGAGAAAGATGCCTTTTAAATAGGATTATAAAAGAGACGTTAAAGTTTAGCTAACTTACTACAAATATCTAAGGAAATTTGAAAGTGACGTTCAAAAATAAAACAAACTCTACAGCTAGTAAATCTTGAAGGATTCAGTTAATAGAACAACTTTAAATTAGTCATAGCCTTCAATAACCTTTAATTCAAAGTTGGAGATGTTCAATTATGCCCGAAGATATTCAAATCTTCCAGTTGGTAATGCATTTGTAAGTAAATCAACAAGTTGATACTTTTGAATTGTATAATTCTAGCTTCACTTCCTCTTCTGCCACAAGATCCTTTATGAAATGATGTTTGATTTCCATATGGTTCTTCCATGTATAATTGGATTTTTGGCCATAGCAACTGCAGATGAACTGTCACACATAATACGCATTGCCTCTGTTTGCTTTTGTCCTAACTCTCCCAACAATCTTGGAAGCCAAACTGCTTGGCACGTAGGAGTGGTTGTTGCTACATACTCAGCCTTAGTTAAGGATAATGCAACTGTAGCTTGCTTCTTAGATATCTATGTTATTGTACCTGATCTGAGAATAAATAAATTCCCTTTTGTACTCTTCCTATCCACATATGAACCAACCCAGTCACTATCAGAGTAACCTTTCAAGTTGAAGTTCTGACCTTTCATATACTAGATTCTATAATCACTTGTTCCAACTATATAGTGAAGAACAATTTTTGCAACTCCATAGTGTTATTTTGATGGATAGTGCATAAATCTTAGGATTACACCAACTGCAAAAGATAGATCAGGTCGAGTATGTGTAAGATATATTAATTTTCCCACTAGGCTTCTGAACCTCCTTGCATTTGCCATATCCTTTCCATCTTCTAGTTTTAGGTTCTCATTTTTATTCATAGGTGTAGTAGGTATCTTACACTTCTCTAAGTTGTAACTCCTCAAAAGATCTGTTGCATACTTCTGTTGAGACATAAAAATGCCACCATCAGTCTGCTTAACTTCAACACCTAGGAAATATTGGAATTTTCCTAAATCTATCATTTCAAACTTGCTCATCATGGCATCTTTGAACTTAAATGTCAGTTAAGTTGATGACCCTGTTTATATCATATCATCCATATACAAACTGACTATTAGAAATGCATCAATGTTTTTCTTCTTTAGGTACAAAGTTGGTTCATTTGGACTCCCTTTAAATCCATTTTGTTGATAGAAAGTTTCTATCTATCTATACCATGCACGAGGAACCTGTTTCAATCCATATAATGCCTTTCTCAATCTGTACACCTTCTCTTCTGATCCTGATACCTCAAATATTCTTAGTTGTTGAACATAGGCCTCTTCTTTCAGTTCTCCATTTAGGAAGGTTGACTTAACATCAAATTTATAAACATTCTATTATTGTTACACTTCTAGTGCAACAATAACTTTAACTGTCTCAAATCTTGCAACAGGAGAAAAAGTTTCTTTATAGTCAGTACCTTGCTCTTGGGTGAATGCTCGTGCCATAAGTCTGGCCTTGTATTTCTAAACTTGTCCATCTGAATGAAACTTAGCCTTGAAAAGCCATTTAAGGCTAATTGATTTCTTTCTTTGAGGTAGATCAATCAGTTCCCAAGTGGCATTTTTCTCGATTGCTAAAATCTCATCATCACTCTTGATAGCTGCTTGAAAGTCTATTGGATCACCAGCAAATGAGGCAAAAGTGAAAGCCTCCCCCTCAATTTTAAATAGGTGTCATGGAATTATGCCATGTTCACTCCTTCGTAGCTAAATCGATTCATTGATTATGTCTTTCTGTAAGGCTTTGAGCTACTGCTACTAGTTGTTGCTATGGAGAATCTGAATGGAGAGTCAACTTAAGGACTAACCAGTTGCTCTTCCTAAATTTTTTCGACCTGTTCTTCATTTACAATTGGATCCAAGGTGAGTATTGGCTTTTTTGTAGCTTCCTTCCAGCCCACTTTTTCGTCGAACTGAACATTTAGTGTAAAACCCTGAACTTTCCCTTTTATCAGTTTATATATTTTATTTTGGATGAATTTTCAGATGAACAGTGAACCTGGGTAAACAATATTTTCACTTGAATAGGGATTTCAATGACACAACCCTAAAAGACATGTGAAAATACCCAAAACAGGTACTAGAGTCAAACGACATTGAAACGGATCAAAAACAAGTCCAATCGGATGAATTTCGGGAATTTTATAAGTTTAGGACAAAAGTGCCCTTTTTGGAAAATAATGGGTATTAATGATTTTAAACCCATTCGAAATTTTGAGGCATCTAATTACTAAGTATTTATCCTAATTAAAGTATCCCATGGTCAATTTGATGGTGAGATAGCTGTGGAATATTTTCGGGATTTAGTTCGGTTTATAGGTGTAGTAATCCATGAAAGGGCGAATTAGACTTGTTACATAAATGGAGTTAATTAATAAATTTTAAATGACTCACATTTATTGACCAATTACAAGACTCCATATGGTTTAAGAAACATTACATTAGATGGTGATAAGTCATTTAAGATGTTTAAAAAGAAAATGACATGTGTAAAGTATATATTAAAGTAGTATAAAAAGGCAAAAGAAGACAAAATTTGATTCATTTAAAAGGAGGATTCGTGATAACCAAAAAGAAAGAAAGAAAAGAAGAGAGAAAGAGGGAGAATTTGGCTAAGAAGAAGAGGAAGAAGAGAGGTGCCATTTTTGGTGGAATTGGAGTAGAAATTGAATAAATCTTGATTTAGGATTGGTGTTAACCAATTTCCTAAGAGATTGGGAGAAAAAGTGGTAAGTTTTTTCTTAGTTTAAGTTGTTTATTTTGTGGATTCATATGGAATGGAGTTATTTAAGATCAAAGGTTGTTTTTGACTTCTTATGGATTAGATAATAAACTTGAAAGCATGTAAGGTTGAAAACAAAAAAAGTGAATCAAGAAAACAAGGTTAGGGTTATGATGTTCATGATATGGATTTGATGTCAAAGACGTCAAGAAATGAAAAAGGATTGAATTAGAATTGGTTTGAGTTCATTTATGTGTAATTAAGATGAGATGTGTTAAGAAAAATTGAAGGATAGTAAAAGAGTGATGTATTCGGCCAAGCTAGGAAATATTGGAGAAAAGTTGTAATTCTTGTTTTGATGAGTTTAAATGATGCTTGGTATAAACCTTAGGTGAAATGTGATGAAAATTTTGAAAGAAAGTGGAATAGTATATATATATATGTGTGTGTGTAGTGAGGATAATTCGGCCCTAAAGAGGAAAGTAATTGACAGTGTGATTCGTTGAAGTTCAATTATGGTTAAGGTGTAAATAACCCAAAATCTTAAGGTTGATTTCATGAAAAATCAAATGGAAAAAGTTAGCGTGACCTATTTGGCCATGTTATGATTTAAGTGGATAGGATAATGTTTAAAAAAATCTTTTAAGTAAATTTTAAAGTTAGATTCTGAAATGGAAACCAATGGAATAACTTATGGTAGTTAAAACCGAATTGATAGTTGTAATGCTTTATTTCTTATAGTGGAAATAAATTATTAAACGACTTGTAAATTATGTAGGTTAAGAAGAGACACTCAACATATGAGCGTACTTGGCTATTAACGACAAAACTATGAGTGTATCTTTAAATGAATTTTTTTGAATTAAAAATGGTTTATATTTTATCATGGAAAGTATGTTTATGAATAAGTTCATTGGTGTTGCTACTTGAATTTGAAAGTTAATTTTATAAGATTATGTATATGCTTTGAGATGGCACCAAATTGAAACTACATATGCACTGAATTGACATGACAATAGAATTTGAACATGAATTGAATTGGTATAGAAATGTGGTGCACTTGTGTATTAATTGTTGTTTAGCCTATGGTACGCCATTAGGACTCCTTATACATATGCTTATACTGATTAGAGTACGTCTTAACGTGCATGGCAGTGTTTAGGGGGTGTCTGTCACTAACGGTTGGTGGTGTCGTGTTTGTCAGTATATGTTATCAGTCACCTTTGCACGTATGGAGTATATATTGTGTTAGCACTGTTACGGGTAAGCGATGCAGAACTAGCTCCATAACAATTGGTATATAGTGGTTAACCTAGTATGGGTAAGCAATGTAGAACTAGCTCTGTCACTAGAGGTTAGCCAGGCACAAGTAAGTGGTACGGAGGCCTTACACCTAACAGTACCAAATGGCAAAGAAAATTTTAAAAGAGAAAGTTCATGAAACTATTGATTGCCATCTCTGTTTACCTTACAAGAAAAGAGGAACTTGATTGTGTTTTATATGTGGGTTGATTATATGAATTTGTTATGTTAGAACATTGATTATTGCTTGAAAAGAAAAGGAAGTTATCTTTGTTCTTTATGGAGGTTAATGTTTGCATAAACGTTTTGAATGGAAATCATAACACTCACTAAACTCGTTTAGCTCACCCTTGATTTTCTGTTCTTTTTTTAAAATTTTAACCTCCCAAGTGCACGTTTAGGGTTTTTAGTAGCCAGGACTCCACCATTTGAGTAGCTACCTTCATCACGTGTGGTTGTGTAGGCAATTTTGCTTGTTCATTTGTTTTACATGTATTGCATAATTATGAACATGTTTTGAACATCTTTTGTGTAAAGATAAATTGTACAAGTTTTACTACTAGTTCATCATCTTTGTAAATATGTCTTGATCTTGGTTTTGTGAAAATATGGTTATTTATAAATGTTCTTTTCTTGAATTAAATGCATGAATGCGTTTAAACCTTTAAGATTATTTCTAAATGGGTTTGAAGTCTAAAAGTAGCAGTGGTGCTTTGGTTAAGTGGATAGAAATGTTTTAAATTGCTTTTCAGGAACCTAAAATTTTTGTTTTTATTAAATAAGAGTTGTTATACTGTCAAAATTTTTAATGAAGGTTACTTTTAAAAACTTCCACTGCTACCCCTTTTTTTTCTTTGTATTGAGTTAAAATATTTTGAAGAAAAGGGAAAAGGCTTAGCTCCAAGGGATCTTTCCAGTTGGATTGGATATCAACTGGACGGTTTTCATAGGGTGCTGGCTAGGTCACTTAGTCATCAGGAAAGGGGCCTGTCAGGATTGGACAGAGATATGGTTTTGTATGGAAAATGAGCAGATGGACAAGAACAAGAAGAAGCTTTGTAGGCTAGGCAACAGGGTTTGTGCAGGGAGGTGTTTAAAGTGGGACAATTTCATAATTTGGTGAAGATAGAGGAGAGGGAAGAAGGAGAAAACTAACCGTGGTTTTAAGCTTTAGGGTCCTTAGAACCATAGTGATAAGAAGTTATCAGTCAATAATTCAATATATTCTATTTAAAAATTGATATTGCAATAGTTAAAATAATTAAGAAAACTTTTATAATGCTTAGTTGGGTAAAAATTTTAAATTAAAAAGTAGGAAATAAAATTTATCTTATCGCTAAATAATTCATCATTATTAGTTTTAATTTTATAAATTTAGGATGATAAATTTTTTTTCCTTACTATTTTATCTATTTATCCTAAAATTTAAAAAAAAATCATTCAAATTCCTTATGCTAATTTAACTATCAATATAAATGAATATATGACGAGATAAGTCACATGGTGTTGAGATGATATTTATGTTGAGAAATTAATGTTGGATCTGATCCTGCTCGCAATAAAATAGCTACAAAATTATTTTATAATATGATTTAACATATCAAATATAATGAAGCATGAATCATAATTCATACTTTATTTTGAAGCTTGATACTTTTCTTGTCGTTTCCCTCGAACCATTTCTGAAATTGACGGATCTTAATTATCGTTGTTATAATCCAACCTCTAAAAATATTCACATAACATATTGAGAGAATTTTACAACTATTGCGGATAGGATTAGGCAAGAAGTACTAACCTTCGGTGCATGATTTTTTATGTAATTTAATTGATTAGAATAATTTGAATCTAATCATTTTAGTCCTCCACCATTAGTAATTGATTAAATTAATAAAATTTGAAAACTATTTTCAAAGTGTCATTCTATCTTGGCCAAATATATTTTAGTCAACTCTAATTGAGAATAATAAAACATTCTCCTTATTCACTTCAAGGTGATGAATCCTATACTAATCACTTATCAACTTTTATATGGTACATACTATATCCAATGATTACCAACTGAGTTACCCTTAACTAGAATAAGTTATAAGTAATATAAAAACATAACAATCCCAATATGAGATACTTTAGTGATCTTTAGTCAAAATATAACTTACACAATCATCACAATGAAAATTTCTATAGACATATAAGTTCCAAATAGATTTCTCATATGGAGTCAATTTAGTGAACTTTTTCTTTAATAAACACTTACATGTTTATTTATCTTTATACTTTAGTCTATGAGATCGGTTACTTTATAAGAAAGAAACATAACATCTACTAGTCTTTTTACGCTTTATTAATGTCCAGTCTTAATAAAAAAAGAAATAGAAACAATTTAGAGATAATACATAAATGTAATATGAATATCATAATTATAATCTCATCATAATTTCATTTGTAGTGTATATTTATCTCTTAGACTTTATCATATAAATCTTAATATGTATAAGATAAAGAATGCCTTTAAATAATTATGTTACTAATCTAAAACCAACAATTGGTTATAGGGCATAAACCAATAATTAAAGAAGTTATATTTAATTAAAACTTATAGAAAAACAAAAGAATTAGATCATTGTTAGTGCACTTTCTTAACCTAACTCCTATTTTAACATTATTATCTTCTTCTCTATCAAAATTTCTCTCATTTAATATTTGTTTTGTATTTGGATAAAATGAAGATAAATAACTTTCAAATTAAAAATAAATTGAAGAGTTTCTTTAATGGTTTTTTATGAGTTTTTTTAGTTATTTTCATATGTTAATGTCATCTATTTCTTTTTTTTTAAGTTCTTGTTGTTTGCTATTTCTTGAATTATAAGTAATATTATTTTTCTTATAAAAATATCAAATTTGAGTTCTTTTAAATTATAAGCAATGTAAATAAATGGATAATAGGATTTTTTTAATAAAAGGATTAATATGGTATGAGTTAAATTTACACAATAACTGGGTGTTTTAATACTTAAGACAAGTTTAAAATTAAAAGCGGATTAAAAACATGAGATAAGAAGAAGAAGTTAGTTTAGTAGAAATAAATATTTTATTAGAGAAAAGGATCCTTTTAGGCTTTTTATTTTCAAAAATTTTTATATAAGACTTAAGGATGTGTAACTCCTTCGAATATCACCTTATTATTCGCTTGACGTGTTTAATCATATTTATCCTTATATTAAAGTATTTTTAAATTTACAAAAAAAAGAGACTTATTTATAATTTTTGTAAAATTCTAAGAATTGATAAAAATTAAATAGACTTGATTAAAAAATTTTAAGTAACTGTTAACATATTCATAAGAATCAAATCTTATATATATTATTTAGTTGTCATAGATAAGGATATGATTAGCAAATACTTAAAGATGTAATTAGTATAAATTATGGGATATTTTCCTAAATTGTGTAGCTACATCTTTTACAAATACCCCCTATGTAATTATTGATATATATAGTGGAATAAGGGCTCCTGTCAAGTATGTCTATTCTTTTCTAACAAGGAATAAGAGCCTATTTGTAAAAAGGGTTAAAAATTTTCTTTTATTCTTATTTTTCTATCAAAAATCTAATCATTCATTAATTAATTGTCATATACTAAACCCTTTTGCTCATTACCATGACCAAAACAGTCAAAATCACATCTCTAAATTTCATATAATCTGCCCACACTCTATGAGTCACTCATTTTGCACATTCTTTGATTTCTGAAGGATGAAGATGATCAAAATGTGTCATTTTAATCTTCATAAAAAAGATAAATTCATTTTACAGAAATGAAAAGTAGCCATTAACCTCTTATAGGCCATATGTCGACAACATATTTGTCCATATATTGAATAGATAAAATCATGTCATTATTGTGCCACATCACTTACCATGTCATTGTTAGTCCCACCTCTACTATATTAATTGTCACATCATCATTGGATTCAATTGCTGCGATGTTAATTACCTAACCTTGACTGCCACCTGTCACTTTCTTAATGGGTCTTGTGTCACAATGATTGAGTTTAGTCAAACTATTTAACATAACTTTGATAGCCTAATTCTTGCTTGTTTCAACTAGTTTTCTTATCAACTGGATCATTTACTAAGGTTTTTAGGTGTTATGAGCTCATTTTTAAATCAAATTGGTCAATTTATAGCTTTGCAAATATGTTTCTATAGTTTCTTATGTTTTTCAAGCCTTACTATTAAGAATTATCTACTTCTTTACTTTATGGATTTCTCAACTAGTCATTGTCATTTTTAATGGATCTAATTATGATTTGCGGGCTTGACAAAATATGTAGCTCTATTAAAGGTAGCATTCTTTGATGTATTATCACCAAAAAGTTACCTAAACTTACCCCACAAGACAGATAAAGTAGAAAATGTATTCACAAAATGTCTAACACCTTGGGATGGACTGAATTATCATATTTTAATGGTTTCATAATACTTGTTGCAAAGTTATCAAGCTTGATTTGAAAATTTGATAATAGTGAAGAGATATGGAATTTTCTAAAAACTATTATTCTATATTTGATGATGTTAATCAATTTTAACTCCGTCACAAAATTATCTGCAATTATATGTCTGAATTATAAAAGCTTTGGGACTAATTGGCACTTAGACATGTTGTACGACCTAATCCTTACGCTACTATTGTATATGCTAATCTTTATGATTAATAATATATTTGAAACTAGTTGATGACTCTCAAAGATGAGTATGAATCTATTTGTAAATCTCTCCTTTATTAAGGTTCACTAGCAAACCTTAATAACGTGATTAAAGAACTAATCATGGAAGAGACTTAGCTTAATTCTTTTTAAATAAAAAATGTACTCATTTTATATATTTTATTCTTGTCATAAACCTCGTCTTACTATACTTCTAATAAGAAATCTTAGGAAAAATTTCGCAACTATAGTAAAAAGAGTGGTTACGACATCTTTGAATGTAAAAAATGATTTTAACAAAATTTTGGCCAAGTTAATTCTTTTGAGTCCTCTTAGCCTACTATTACTATTACTATTATTGCTAAAGAGGGTTTAATATAAAGTACATCTCGTAAATTCTCCTTGAAAGATCTTCATCTCATCTATAATAACTCGAACTAGATTCTAATATTATTTCCTCTGCTATCATGTTTATCTGTTTTATGTTTCTTTTATTCTACTTGTTATAACTATATGACCTCTATTTCTTTCATATTTAATTTATAAAATTATTTTTTTTCTACATGTTGTCTACATTATTAATAACACTACTATACATATTTAATGAGTAAGCACTATTCATACACTTATATTTTCTTTGTCTAATACTTTTATTCCCAAAGAATATAAAGATAAATCTTTTACTTATTTTTTGATCAGAAAAATAAATTTTTTCCAAACATCATATCCAAGTACCTCTTAATAGAATGGTAAGATCGAATGAAAGCATAGATAAATACTCTATACTATCTTTGCTCTTCTCATCTCTTCCTCTTATATAAAAACTCTTAAGGAGAAGTTACTCTTACCATTTTATGTACAATCAATTATATCCTTCCTTATATTATAGGTATCATCTCTCCCTATGAAAGCTTATATAACTACGCTTTTGACTGCCTAAATCTTAAAGTTTATGATATTTCTTAGTTTTCTTATTTTTTAAACACATCAGTACACCAAATTACAATCACAAGCATTGAAGTAAATCACAAGTTAGTAAAGACTTTACGTTCAAGAAACTAGATACACAAGAAGGGGGGTTGAATGGTGTATCCTCCTTTTTGAATAAAAAATCTCGAAAAGAACTTCTCTTTCTTATTAGAAGAATATCACAACTTATTACGTAGTTAAATTGCAAATTACTTC
>JAOTAY010000003.1:1774317-1793357 GCA_025629805.1 Erythroxylum baracoense | reverse complement strand
TGCATATATGAATGCATGCATATGTCACTATTCATTTATACACTCCTATTCATGGCAATTGGTGAGGGGATGTTACAGTTTGAGTTGAATACGAATTCACCTCCGAACCAAGCTCTGATACCAAAATAACGTGCGCCACGGAAGGGTTGAGTTGGATGAATGAAGTTTTTTTGGGGTGTTTTCCTTAGAGTATTGAATTCAGTTATGAAGGAATTAAGATGAATAAAATTTATCTTTGAACCTAAGCTAATTGGATACATAAGGTTAATCTCTACGACACCTCTTGGAAACTTGTTTCAAGCAATCCCGATGATCAAAATCAACCCAAAGAAAGGAACCAAATAACATGCCACAATAACATGCCGTCGGCTACAATAATAAGAATGCCAAAAATCTCCTGTTTCTAACCCTAATGAGCCTATTTATACCTAGGTCAATTAATAAAAGGTTGGGCTAAAATACATGGAAAGCCGAAATAAAACAAAGGTCCAAAAATAATAAGAAAGAAATTGCTGCCAAAAATAATGAGAAAGAAATTGCTCTTGGGGTTAAGTGAATTAAATAGCCCAAGTCCCCTTTAATTAGCCCAAGTCTTCCTCATGTGTCCGGTCCAAGGAGTCAGGTTAAGTGAATTAATTTGGGCTGTAACCCACTAAACTCTCTTCCAACAGGCTTGGGACTCTCTAAATTATTCTCCTCCAACAAGCTTGGAACTGTCCATCCTCTCCAAATAGAAGCCCACATACATGTAAAGAGCCTCCTTAAGTCTTTTGGCCATAGTTTTAGTCATGGGCCCTTTTGGCATGTCAAGCTCGCTCCCTGGCCTCTAACATCCATACCTAGTCCATTTGGTGTCACCCTGGTCCTCTTCACATCACCATTGGACCATCCACTTTTGTCATCTCTCATTAAGGACAAATAATAGTTTGAGGTCCTGTCTTTGATCAATAATTCATGTGGCTATATATTTATGACCTTACAAGAATAACAAAAACAAAGTGAAGACCACGTTTTATATGCTTATTAACATGTCTATTAACATCTTGATTGACCAGAAAACAAACAACTTATTCCTAAAAATAAAGATTGTTTGAATTATTAGGTCACAAATTAAACTAAAATTAAGATCTAGTTATATTTGAATCAATACATAACTCAATAGACCATCGTTGACCCCAAATTTCATGGACAAAGTTTTGTCGTGTTGGTCATTATGAAATGTTCTATTTTGGCTTCAAGATCGTTGTCTAAGCCGTCTTTAGGTCCATATGTATTGTTTCAACTGGTGAATATGCCATCATTGCCAGTGAACACCATTGGAAATATCATATTGTACAAAACGAAAAAAAAGTAAGGAAAACAAGATTGAGTTGAATGAGTTTTTTTAAAATTAAATGATATATATGTTCAAAAGAAGCTGTACAACCTTGTCAAGGTTCAAATGAAACTAAGTTATAAAAGCAATGAAGAATAAACTTGATGATTAAAAGGATTTTGGAAAATCAGCACATTAGCCATCTTTCCTTTATATTTTGGGATAACTTTTTCGTTAGTTGTCTAGCTGCGAATAAGAGTCTACACTGTGCATATATTTAGTGGAAAAGTGTCTCTTTGCTTCTCTTCTTCTTCCTGAAGACTATACAGTTCCTTTCTTGCCATATGTAATATACCGTAGTTGATAAGCTGATCTTGACTGCTTTATAGTCTACTTTGTTTGTCATTTTGAGGTTTTCGATCCATTGAATCAGCTCATTCCATGAGTTGGTTGTTTTCTAAGCAAGTAGCTTCCGCTTTTTGTTCGATGTGTATAATTTACACTGGCATTTTGCTAGCAGATGGTCTTGTTTTTTTTTTTATGATGGCGACAGATTTCAGACTCCAGAGAAGTTATTGGGAACTTTATCCTATCCTTTGTGGGTACCCTTTCTATAAGCTCCATCCAAATAATGAATGAATTTGAGGGTTACATATCACAGTCCCGTACTATATTTCTCCATCTTACTCTGTTTGTCTCCCTTTGTAGGAAAAGTCTGCATGCTTTTGTTGTAAATGTCTCAGAACCCATTGCAATCCACTGCACTTCATCTTGTTCAGTATTCTGACATATTGGCATGTTCCCCATCAGTATATCTACGTTTTTATTGTTGCAGTAAGGCCAGTACCATTGATTGTTTCTAATTAATTTACTGGCCTTAGCATTTGATTTCACCACCCACTTTAGGTTCTGTAGCTCCTCTACTTTGTATAAGGGACATTTTGGATGCCAATTATCAAACTAGAACATAGTATTCTCCCCATTTCCAATCTTAATTACTATCAAGCTCTGCATCCACTGTCTTGTCTTCAAGATTTGCTTGAACTTCCATGTCATATTCTGCTTCAGTTCTAGTTGCCATAAGTTGCTTTTCCTGATGTATATATCATGTATCTACTGTACCTATAGATCTTCCTTCTTGCTACATAACCTCCATAAATTCTTGGCCTAACTTACTCTATTTAGTAATCTTGTTGATTGTAGTCCTAAGCCTCCTAGTTATTTTGGTTTGCATATTGTATCCTAGCTCACTTTTGCCATTTTGCTTCCATTTCCTGATCTAGCCCACAAAAAGTTTCTTAGTTTTTTATCCATCTCCTTCAAAACGCTTTTTGGCAGTCACAAGTAGATAATCCAGTAGCTTGCTAGGCTGCTCAGTATTAACTTTGCCAATTGTAGTCTTCCCCCATAATTTAAATTTTTGTTACACCAGTGGTTTTTTCTGCCATCAAAAGAGTTCATCAATGGTTTACAATCAGCAGCCATAACCGTCTTTTGAGAGATTGTTACTCCCTAGATATTTGATAGGAAGGCTTCCTTGATGTAGCCCCTTCTCCGTAGCTTCTAATGCAGCTTCACAATTAGTGTTTAAGGATAGGTAAAAGCAGCTCTTCCTTGGATTGCTCTTTAGTCCGGATATAGCTTTAAATTCCTCCAATGATTGCATGAGTACTCTAATGGATTGTTTGTCTGCCCTGCAAAAAAGTAACAAGTCATTCGTAAATGTTAGATGTGTTATTTTGTCACCTTTGCACCTATGATGATACTAAAGTTTTGGACATTTTTCCACATTTTGTGCTATTATGGTTGGTAGCATCTCCATACATAGCATAAAGAGTAATGGGGATAGTGGGTCTCCTTGCCTTAATCCCATTTTAACTCTTACCAGTTTGGTGGGTTTATCGTTTATCAAGAAAGCTAGAGAAACTGTTGAGACACATGTTTCCACCCATTTCCTAAAGAAGGGAGGATACTCTGCTGCTTGTAAGATGTTAAACAGGAATTTCCAGTTGGTTGAATCATATGCCTTGGCCAGATCAATCTTTATAGTAAAGTTCTTCATTTTGGTGTTGATGTTGTAGCTCTTAGAGAATTTCCTGGCATAATTGGATGTTTGTGCCTATTGTTCTCCCTTTGATGAAAGCATTTTGTGTTGGATCTATAATTTTCCCTAAATTCTTCCTCAATCTATTGGCCAATATCTTCGTAATGGTTTTATAGAGTATGTTACAGCAAGCAATGAACCTAAATTGCACCAACTTGGTAGCATTTTGTTGTTTAGGGGTCAGACTCACAAAGGTTTTATTCCACTCTTTTAATAACATTTCTCTCATGAAGAAATCCTTAACAACTTCTATTACGTCCCCTCCTATAATATCCCAATTCTTCTGAACGAATCTTTCATTATAGCATCAGGCCTCCTAGAGCTTTATCAGGATTCATCTAAAACATGGCTTTCAGAAAAAGTTTGATTGAATTCTGCGATATCGCAACTAGTTTTAGCGTCAACGAACAACTCCAGCTGATCATCCAAGGTAACCGTTATTCATGCACTAGCTTGTGCGAGTTTCCACTGTAAGAGATGGATTTTGGTTGGGGTAAACCCTCATGGGTCACTTCAGCAATTTTACGTTTCAACAGCATGATTGTGCTTCAGAAAACAAAAGATGATGGTGGTATAGAAGTTTGAATATTCATGGACCCAAGAGAGAATATCCTATCAGAAAACAGAGCTCTTAAGGTAAACAAAACTTAAAAGTTTTATATACGACTGATGAAAAAAAAGTGATGTGATATATTCAATAAATTTTAGATAGATATATAAAGCATAAAATTTGATATGAGAACAATTCTAATAAAAGTGACAAATTTTAAGATTATATGTAAATTTACTATTAAAAATTTTTAAGGTAATAAATATTTATTTATAAAATAAAATGAATCTACGAAATTAATAGTAATTATTTATTAAGAATTTTTTATTTTGAAATTTAGACAATTATAAATAAGAGTATATAATTTCTACATACTAAATAAAAATGACTATTATATTAATATCGAATAAAAAGGCCCTCTTTTTTTAAACTGTTATAAGGTCATAAAAAAAGAAATTAGTCATGATATTACCAAATAATTCTCTCTTTTTCCTTTTGAAAAACAAAATCTCTCTTTTCTCTCTCTCTTTTTTTCCCTCCCCCGTCTGCAATTCTCCCTTTCTTTTTTCAGTCCAATCAAACAAGGGATTCATCTTGATGGGTTCCTTACATTTATCTAGAAAATAGTTCTCAAACATACTAATTTATCAATATAAAACAATGCTAAGCTGATATCTTTAATTTGCTCAACAGTAATACTAAAAGAAATAATATAAAATACAAAAAATCTTTTTGAGACTCTCAAATATCACTTAATTTTTTTGAAAAATATATAATTAAATATGATTAAGTTTTTAATTAACTAAAACATATAAACATATGTTTTTATAAATTGTAATATCTAGTGTTATAAAAATTTTATATTTAATAATACAAATTTACCTTCTTATAAATTGATAAAACTTTTTCTGCTTTAGATAATCAATATATAAAGCAGTCCAGTAGTTCCTAGGAACTGCTGGGGCACGTTCAGTTTACAAGACAGGACAGAGAGACACTAAGGGGTTACCCAGTTTAGGGGTTCTGAAGATGGCCATCTTACCTACCGCGAGACAAGGAGGGATTAGAATTAGTAGCCTTTTCGACTCGCGCAGCCTGTCCCCTTAGGTATTTTTCATTTATTTTCTGTTGTTTTTTCTATCACCTGCATCATTCGTATATTGTCTCATTTGCATGTGGGTCCACCGAAAACAGCCTCTCTATTGTGTAGGGATAAGGCTGCGTACTACAGGACCTCTTCAGATCCCGCTTCATTGCGAAATTTCGGACTGGGTGATAATGATGACGATGATGATAACGAGATAATCAATATATAAACTAAAGCAATAGAAGGCAATGACAGTTGTGATGACGTCTTGAATAGAAAGATTACCCACTTCAACCACTACACAATATTTTGATATCTTCGTAAAAAGGACTTAATAGAGTTGAAAATGAAGCTGATTATGAGTGAGAATGCATTTCATATCCCGGTAAGCACATGAATACCTAAACAAAGAAAGGTGAAAGCTCCCTTCGTATAAATAAATGGTGTGCGATTCAACGTCAAACACAATTTCTAAGCCATAATGTAGGGCAAGCAACCAAGCAACCACATTAAATTATCTCTCAAGGAACCAAAAAAGGAATACGTATGTTAAGTAGCATGTCACGAGTTACATATGGATCCATTTTTAATTCTGATATTAAAATTACGTTATTTAATATCAGTATATGACTATCATTAATATAAAGCTTGATAATTGGTTATTTATGTGCAATCTACGATAATAATATTGTAATTGCATTACATTTTGATTGAAATCATGCCAATGTTATAAACTTCCAAGATTTGTTTTTCTTATTTCTTACAATAGATTTTTAAATATTTGGAAACAACCTCTTTACTAGTTAACTTTCACAGATTTCACGTCTCCGTGAAATTTTGTGTCTCAATAAG
Source organism: Erythroxylum baracoense (assembly GCA_025629805.1). Classification (NCBI taxonomy): domain Eukaryota; kingdom Viridiplantae; phylum Streptophyta; class Magnoliopsida; order Malpighiales; family Erythroxylaceae; genus Erythroxylum; species Erythroxylum baracoense. The sequence goes on along the minus strand of JAOTAY010000003.1, from coordinate 1,787,449 downwards.
ATTTCTATTAGATATTATTGTAAAATTTAAAATATATTATCTCTTTTTTCAAATACATTCCTTAAGTAATTTTATTTTTATGAAAGAGGAAGTAATTCTAAATCCTTATTATTTAGACTATACTTTTGTTCAAAGTCCTCAACTTTATTTTGACATTGTTTATTGTAAAACATTTCTTCAAATGGATTTTTATATTATATATATTATTACAGGTAAAGACATTATTAATTTTGACTCAATTTTAGATTATATGCACACGCTCCAGAAACACAAAATAATTATATACTATTTATCTTATGTAACTCTTAGGGAAAAATACCCCGAATCCAACTCCGATTATATTAAATAATCCGTAATAGAGTAACGAAAAATAGAGAAAGAACAAATAAATGGGACACTGAACACAAGAATTTACATGGTTCGGTCAATATGACCTACGTCCATGACTGGGGATGAGCCAAATTCAATAATATATGGAGAATGTATAAAAGTACAAAGGCTGGAACAAAAAAAGATTTTAAAACCTCATCAAATATACAAAAGGACTGAGAAAGAATAGAAGGATTGATTTTTTTGGTGCTAGGGACTCAGCAATTGAAGCCCTCTATTTATAGTACAAAATTTGAGCTTCTGTCTAAGGGATTTTGTCAATTTTTCAACCTCTCCGCAATCTTCGCACATGAAAATTTCTCGCCAAAAACGTGCTTGAGGACTTTTGGCCGAGCATGGCCAAAAATGTCTGCCTTGGCCAATAATGTTTGACTCGGTTGAGGGGCCAAGACATTCAACAGTAACAGTTAAGATTATTTAACTAATATGTTTACAAACAATAAATGCGGGCTAGTACTGTTGGCGGGTGAAGGAGTGGGCGAAGCAATTCTATATAAGAAAGAGAGACAATCTATCAAGAAAATTAGAGCAACCAAACGTGGAATTGGAAATGTCTACAATGAAGCTTGAAATCATCCCAAGAAAACAATCAAACCATCATCTTCTACTATGGAGCTTGCGTGCTCCTCCGTTGACTATGGATATTGGGGAAGCCTCTCTCTCCAAAGATGAATTCCCAGTTCCCAGTAGAGAAGCCCTTCGAGGCTCCCCAGAGAGGCACACTAACAAGTCCCCCAACAGAGGTGGAGGAAAATACGACGGATAAGTCATGACGTAAATTGAACCTAAACAACACAATAAAAGGGCTCTACATCACTATCATAATGTTCTGAAAGATGGGGCTTAACTCCTCCGATTGAACTTCTAAAGGCTGGAGTGAGAGCGTGGTGGTCACCGCTAGTCGGTTTCTTCTAGTCCAAAAAACTGGCCTACTTGGTAGTTAATGCATGGCTCAATTTTATTTAAATTTACTGACGATTCTTACTTGTCAGAGATAGTTGACTAGGGTCCTTGGCACTTCTGTGACCAGCCGCTGTTTCTAGAGAAGTGGAGGCCGGGAATGGATGGACCAAAGCCTGTTCGAGGTCGTCCCTATGTGGGTTCATTTCCATAACCTTCCGTTGGAGTTCTGGATGGTTGCGAGTCTCAGTTATGTGGCTAGCTCCCTAGGTAAGCCGGTTTGTATGGATTCACAAACTGCCTTTACGGAGAGGATAGGTTATGGGAAGTTATGTACAGAAATTCCTAAGTATGTGGTTCTGCCTGATAGCCTCCCAATTCTTAGGCTAGGTGAGAATGGGGAGATGGAAAAAGTGGTAATTCCTATCATCTATCCTTGGAATCCGAACAACACTGTAAGGAAATGGGTTCCCACTAATGTTTCTCGTTATGGTTCCTCAGAAAAGGAGGGTAGTCCGTTGATTAATTCTAGGGAAAAGCATGTTATAGTTGACAAAGGAGAGGAGTCAGGCCATATGGAGATTGTTGTTGGTTCTTCATTGTTGATTGAGGATGGGCAGATAGTAAGTAATAATTTGCTAGACCCATTACAAAAAGATGGATAGTTAATCATGTTGATAGTAAGAACTTTATGTCTTGTAAGGATCTAATTGTGTAATTAGGGGTTGAGAATTTTAAGATAGTTGATTGTTCTGAGATGTCCCCTGTCAAGTCCTTTACTAGTTTTAGATTGGGAAAATGTAATGTTATGCACGAACCTTCGAACCATGAGGAGTTTGACAAACATAGTGATTCTCTGGGTTGTGATGAATAATGTGTGCAGTTGCATGTTGGGACATCTGAAGTTGTTACAGATAGCCTTCTTGCAGAGGATGAAACTACCAGTGTTATCGCGGGTGTGCATATTGGTGGTGGGGATGTAATTACTGGTGATCAAGACAATAGTAATCAAGTAGTTGATGTAAGGATTGAACAAGTTGTCAAACATATTTTCTAGGGAAAGACAACTCTGGACAATTCTAGGGCAGAAAATGGGGAGAATCTAGACAGTAGCACGAATGATTTCACTTCCAAATATTTGGAGCATTGTTGGATTGAGTGGGCCAACATGCTGACTCCAGCTTCAACTGTTGGGCAAACTGAGAATCAAGAGATAGGAGATATAGAACAAATAGAGGACTATGATACCCCACTAGCTATAGTCCATGTCTCAGACATCCCTGGTGATTTTTGTGTGCAACCTAAATCTGCAAAAAGGAAATCTGCTAGGAAGAGAAAGTATAATCTCAAATACCAAAGATGGTGAATGAGCTTTCCCATAAAGAAGAAACTTTAGTAGTGCCTATAATTGTTTCTTGCTGTTGTCTATTATGCAGATAATCATACTATCTCCCTAAGTTTTTGTTCTTAGGTTATATTGTAATATGATGGTAAGCTTTAAGTTTTGAACTTGTTGTAACCTCGATTTAGTTTTAACTATAATAATATTCTTTTTAATTTTTCAAAAAAGAAGTCGAGTAATAATGTTTGCAGGTCTTCCTTCCTTTAAATTCAACTATAATTGATTGTCATAGGTAATCTGTTTCCTTGTTCTTTTACTGTGATAACTGAATAACTGTGTTAAAGATAGAGCGTAGTTCGTGTTCAAGCATTGCTGCAATTGTATCATAACTTTTGGAGTTGTGCTGACATGCTGCCGCACTTGTTCAGCGTGTTCTCTATTCTAAAAGTTTGTGAAGCCTTTTCAATAAATACACTCCTTTGCTTATCCTTTAAGGTGAACAATATAAAAAACAAAAATTCTAATCAAAAAATGATGAATCTAAAATTTGAATAATATATATAATACCTTCTACATATAAAATAAAAAATTATTTTAAATATATATTTATAAATCTAGATATAATATACAACAATGTCCTAATAAAAATTCAACTGAGATGTAGAGTTTGAGGGGATCTAGGGGATCTAATAGTATACTGTAGAGAAAGTTTTTTCTAATAGAATTATAATTTTTTTTCAGAAAAAGATTTGGAAAGAAAAATAAAGCAAGATATAATATATCTTTTTAAATAAATAGCCAAAAACTAAAACTAAATCAAATAAATGCTTAACTTAGTTTAAAGAGTTATTAATAATTAAAATTATGTATTTAAATTCATAAAAAGTCAAAATTTTAATGTAATTTAGACTTAATTACTAAAAGTACAAATTTAATAACTAATATATATTATAATATAGAATATTTTAATATTTATCAAGTATAAGGGATAGTGTAGTATATTAACAGTAGTTAAATAAATTAAAATATTTTCATCAAGTTTTATGGTTGTCATATAATTCTTTTGGTGCCCATGATAATTTCATTCCTGCTTGTGTAGTATAATTCTGAGTCTTCAGGTATGAGATCCTCTCCTCTTGACTATATTTATTTCTTTTGTCAATTTTGGACAAACGATTATCTTTAAACTAATTCAGTTTACACGCTTGTCAACTCTTACAAGTTGTACTGACATCCATTTTTAATTAACCATAGAAACTCGTTAGTCGTCGCTATTATAAATTATAATCACCTCCTAAAAGAAACTGTATATGTTTATGCATGTCATGACTTGCTGAAGGATCCACTTTTAATTAGTCATGTAAAACATGTCAATGTTACTAAAATAACAACTTGAAAAACTTGAATCGTATAAACGTGAATCATATAACTATATAACTACCGAGATGGATAGAAATCTAGTGAAATTTGTATATGTTTATCCATATTTATCAAAGTATAGCGTGAGAACTATCTACTAAGAAGATGTTTCAATATAAGAAAGAAAGTCTATAATACCAAGATGTTGAGTATCCGGCCCTATTTTGAGATTTTGAATAATGTGACGAATAAGATTACAGTAGATAGATATCATCTTTAAAAGATAAAGATCATGTGAGAGGATCATCTGAAGATAGTGAAGATCTTCCCGAATAGGGATGTATCATTCTTAGTTGAATATAATCTCTTATCTTATTAGTACTGATGTAGATAAATCCTAACAGATAGAGTCCTATTTAGATAGGGATGATATCTTATTTGATAATGTGATGTAATCTGATTATAATAAGATGTGATCTAGTTAGTTCAGTTCATTTAAGATTCTAAATTGTAAGCTAGAGTTAGAGCCTTGCTCCATATATGAGATAGAGAAGAGATAGTGAGTACTGTCACAACGTCCAAAAGTGAGAAAAAATAGAGAGGGTGTAAAGAGGGTTAGATTCTTATCCTTGTTTGATTATTTTTAGGATTAGTTTGAGGGTTTGGTAATTGTGATATCGACTTTGGTTTCAATCCTAAAACTTTGTAAGACAACTTGTTGTGGGGGGTAAGAGGTCCACGTTTTCTGTAAATTCTTATTGAGTTTAGTAGATTTATTTATCGGTTTACCCTGTGATTTTTTCCCTCTACATTAGAGGGTTTTTCATGTTAGATATTAGTGTTTGTTTCATCGTTTAATTTCTTATTCTCGTATTGTTCTGTTGCTGTAATTTGAAAAGTTATTTCTTGTTGTTGATATTCGGTTGACTTTTTAGAGAGTTGTGTTATTTTTCTCCCAATAAATGGTATCAGATCCATTATAATGGAAGGTGGAAGCAGCTCTATGGTTAAGTTAATGTCATCAAATTACTCAATATAAAGGCCCATGTTGGAGGAATTTTTATATTACAGGGATCTCTTTGATCCTATTGGTGTGGACAGAGGTGTGAAGGATGATGTTCCTTTAAAACCTAAAAAGATATCAGACAAAGAATGAGAAAAGATAAAGCAGAAAACTTTGGGCATTATAAGACAATAGATTGATATCAACATATTCAATCATATATCTCATGAAATAAATACTTTTGAGCTATGGAAGAAGCCAAAAAGTTTGTATGAAAGGAAGACTACTCACAGCAAGGCCTCTCTAATTAAGAGGCATGTGAACTTAAAGTTGAAGGCTGGAAAATCAATCTTAGAGCATCTAAGTGATTTCTAGGACATAATCAACAAGTTGAATACAATGAAGATCATTCTTGATGATGAGATTCAAGATCTGTTCCTGTTGAGTTCATTATCGAATAGCTGGGAAATACTGATGGTGACAATTAGCCACTTAGCTCTTTAAGGTATGCTCTTTTTGGATGTAATCAAAGAAAATATGTTTAATGAAGAAATTAGAAGAAATGAGATTGAAGTTGACACATGCAGGCTTTCATGACAGAAAGTGGGCAGAGGAACAAGAGTAGGGGTCCCAATGGTTGTGGCAAGTATAAAAATAGTTCAAAGTCTAAAGGTGACAAAGATGTGAAGACATGCTACTATTGTGATAAGTCAGGACATATTAAAAAGTTCTGCTGTAAGTGGAAGAGGGATCAAAAAAAGGAAGCTCATCAAGATGAGGATGATTATGATGATAAGAGTACAACTGCAATTGTTTCAAGTACGGATGATGAGATAACACTAGTTTGTGTAACTAGTGAATGGTTCCATGTCAATAATGTTAGTTTAGAATGGGTGATTGACATGAGAGTGCCTTATCATTATGTTCCAAAGAAATAGTACTTCTCAAGCTACAAGAGCGGGGATTTTGGGAGTGTCAAGATAGGAAATCAAAGCTCTGCCAAGATAGTCAGTATGGGTGATATCCAGGTTCAAACAAACGTTGGATCCCTACGACATTGAGAGATGTACCACACATCCCTGATCTAAGGCTGAATTTGTTATTAGCGAATGTGTTAGATCAAGAAGGATTTAAACACACTTTTTGGGGATAAACAGTAGAAATTATCCAGAGGCGCAATGACAATAGCCTAAGGAAAGTGTTGTTCATTGTCAAGACATGCTTAAAGGTGTGTGGTGGTGGAGAACTATATGTAGCCAAAAAGGAATCTTCATCGAATATGTGGCATCGATAATTAGGACAGATGAATGAGAAAGGATTAATTGTTGGCCGAAAAATCCCTTATCCTAGTCAAGAGCCCACAACCACTCAATCCTTCTTATCATTGTTTGGCTAGAAAGTAGTATAGAGTCTCTTTTAAGAGAAGATCTGCAAAGAAGTCCAAGTTATTTGAGTTGATGCATTTAGATGTCTATGGTCCTATTGAGGATAATGAGCAGGGAGAGTAATAGGATACAATAGCTTAAGAAACTCAATTTCGAAGGTCGACAAGGGAGAAAAGGCTTTTTAGAAGGTATCCAAGTTCTGAGTGCTTGTTACATACTACTAAAGGGGAGCCTAAGGATGTGCAAGAGGTTGCATTTTGTGAAGACGTCAGATATCAATGGTTGAGGTCCATGATAGAAGAGCAAGAATTAATATTGAAGAAGATTCATACGACTTTGAATGTTGTTGATATGCTAACTAAAGTGATTCATGGAAATAAGCATGAGATTTGCAGTAGGCTTATTGGGATAAATCTTAAGTAGATGATAGAGAATAACATGTCTTCCCATATTTGGGTTGGAGGGGGAGATTGTTGAGTATCCAACCCTATTTTGAGATCTTGAATTATATGAAGATCATCTTATAAGATCATTTGAAGATAGTGAAAATCTTTGTGGATAGGGATGTATCATTCCTATTTAAATATAATCTCTTATCTTGTTAGTAGTGATGTAGATAAATCCTATCAAATAGAGTCCTATTTAGATAGGGATGTTATCTTATTAGATAATGTGATGTAATTTGATTAGTATACAATGTGATCTAATTAGTTCAGTTTAATTAGGATACTAAATTGTAAGCTAGAGGAGCCAATAAATAGCTCATTAGAGCCTTGCTCTATATATGAGATAGAGAAGAGATAGTGAGTGTTGTCACTACGTCCAAAAGTGAGAAAAAATAGAGAAAAGGCAAAGAGGGTTAGATTCTCATCCTTGTTTGATTGTTTTTGGGATTAGTTTAAGGGTTTATTAATTGTGACATCAACTTTGGTTTCAATCCTGAAACTTTGTGAGACAATATATTGTTATAGGGGTGAGAGCTCAACTTTTTATATAAATCCTTATTGAGTTTAGTGGATTTATTTGTCGGTTTGCCCCTTTGTTTTTTTTCCTCTACATTGGAGGGTTTTCCATATTAAATCTTGGTGTTTCTTTCATTGTTTAGTTTCTTATTCTCATATTGTTCTGCTGCTGCAATTTGAAGAGTTATTTCTTGTCGTTGATATTCATTTGACTTTTTAGAGAGTTGTGTTATTTTTCTTCCAAGAGAAGATTAGAGCAAACAATCTTTGAAATGTATATAAAGAAGCTTGAAATTATTTAAAGAAAATGACTTAACCCGTACCTCCAATGTATGGAAACTATAGTTTTCTTCTACCAGTCCAATGCCTGTCAAATTGAAGCTTGCATTAATTGCCAACTTTGCACTTTATGTTACCAATCCGATGTCGAGTTTTTGGACCACTTCTTTGCTACTTTGGTTTCGAACAACTTACCCTTAGGTTGCATGTTGGCAATGCAACTTACACTCTTCAGATGTGGGGAATTAAAATTATTGTGACCCGTTCATATAAACTGGTACATGCATCTTCCATGTGTGCATCTGTCCAGAGTTGGGCATCAATAACTACTATCGAGTAGGTTGCAACAAAGTAGTCGCACCTAAACCAGCATTTCTGGAACCATTATTCTCGCAACCGATGGTTTTGGTTAACGTGCCTATACCAACCGCAGTACCAGGAGAGTTCATGCAAAGATGCTATATTTTCACTGCCTCAAAACTAGTAGGACAAAAACAAGTGGTGCCTTATCACCCACAGGACAGTAACATCTCAGTAATACTGATTTGGTGTTGGCGTTAATTATGAAATGTGTCTTGTTGGCTTCAAGATCATTGTCAAAGTCATCTTCAGGTCTATATATATGTATTGTTTCAAGTGTTAAATATGCATAAAAGACTAAGACCATCATTGCCAGCGAGGACTATTGAAATTTACAGTGGGAGAATTGAATAAAAATCGAGGAAGAACATATTGTGAAACTTGGGTTAATTTTTACCAATAATAACAAATTCACCTTGAGCATTATTGCCTAGTTGAATAGAGTGTAAACAATTATACCAAAAAATCACACCAGTTAAATTCCTAGGAAAGATTGGAGGGGTCACTAACAGTTTCACTTAAAACCTAACCTTTTATATAGAATTTTCCTAGACATATAATTTAATAGTACAATAATTCACTACAATTTACCCGACAATGGCTATTAAATAGACAAATAAAGAACACTAGAATTTAACGAGGTTTAGCCAATTATGCTTACTTCCATGAGCACTACTAAATTAATATTTCATTATTTTCATAACATAATATGATGAAATATCGCAAAAGGAGAGAGGGAATCTTGCCTCAAGGAGTGATAAACAATTTTGGGATGTATTTAACTAAAGAGGGGAGACTCTTTTTATGGCTTTAGGAACCTCCACCATTCTTACAAATTTTCAATGTGGGATTGTGGGATGAGCCACAATTTTTGACTACTCAACAAATATTCACCTTGGCGAATTCCACTTTTTCAAATTTCTTACAAATCTCATCTTTAGTATTGTCTTCAAATGCGCTTCAAACTCCCATCTTCAATTTTTAACAATACTGATCAAGTCCAAACAATGTTGGAACTTGACCGCAATCACCACCTTTGTCAACATATCAGCAGGATTCTCAGTGGTCTTAATCTTCTGGATTGCTACTCCGCCTTCTTCCAGAACTTCTCGCACAAAGTGATAATAAACATCAATGTGCTTCGTCCTAAACTTGGTTCTTTGTTAAAAGTATAGCACTCTGACTATAATAATGCACTTTGATGTGCTTCTGTTGAACCCCTAATTCACCAAGCAATCTTTGAAGCCAAATTGCCTCCTTCACAGCCTTTGTAGCTGTCATATTCTCTGTCTCTGTAATCTACAAAGCAATTGTTGACTGTAAGGTAGACTTCCAACTAACTGGTGCCTTTGCAAGAATAAACACATAACCAGTAATTGATCGATGCCTGTCCAAATCACTGACATAGTCGGAATCACAATATCCAACTACACATTGACCTTCTTGCTTATCCCGCTGAAGTACCAAACCAACATTTACAGTGTTCAGAATGTACTGTAGAACCCATTTCATAGCTTGCCGATGTTCCTTTCCAAGATCATGCATATAATTGGTCACAACCCCAACTACCTGTGAAATACCAGGCCTTGTACATACCATAGCATACATCAAGTTACCAACAACATTTGGATACGGTACTTTTGATATGTATTCCATTTCTTCATCATTCTTTGGAGACAAAGATGCACTGAGCTTGAAATGAGGAGCGAGCGGAGTACTAACAAGCTTTGACTTTTAATTCAAGTCAAAACATTTTAGTACCTTTCTTAGATACTGTTTTTGAGTCTAACAAAGTCTCCCTAATTCTTTATTTTTGCTTATCTCCAAGCTGAGAATTTTCTTAACTTCACCTAGATCCTTCATTTCAAACACTATCCCTTCACACTATCTCTCGTCCTCATAACCCGTGAAAGGATTTCACACCTAATAACACGATCGACTCGTGTTAACTTCAACAGAGGATTTTTCTAAACAATCTTTTAACAAAAAGAACACTAAATAAATGACTCAAGTCGTTAAACAAAAATTCAACATAAATAAGAACACTTGAGAAAAAACAGAAAAACAACTCACCTATAGATTCAGTTCCACCGAAACAGGTTTGAAAGTTATGTCACTACAAACTATGGGATGATCCACGTAAATACTAGTATTAATTCACAGTAGCAAGACGAAGTCATCAAGTATGACAGCCCACGCAAATGACCCACTCCAAGATATTGCAGCCACAAAGAAATTAGTCAACAATTATCATTCACCTGTGACAAAACAAGACAAAGACCAAACCAAAATAAGGCAAGGAAGAAATCACGCAACAACCATCACAAAATCTGCAGTTGACTAACACTTTCCTTCTGCCTATGACAACATCTTCCAAAATGATGACTCACGCACACCACAACACACTTTCAAGTATCTCCCAATTTTCTGCACACCTAGCAACATGATCTGCCCATTCACTATAGATCAATCCACACCAAGATGAAGACTAAGTCACATGCAAGCCTCCCTCAATTCAGCCCCCAACAAAAAGAATCAAATCTCAATTTAACCTTTCATGCATACACTTGCCATAACCACCCAAGCAAAAGCATTACCAAGTAACTCATGTGTGTATATAGCAGAAGCAAGATTATGCACACCCTATCAAGTGAACGCCCAACCGAAATCTTTACCAAATCACCAACGTTTTAAGTGCAGAAGTTAGGTCACGCATATAGGAATCTTTTTGACAAGAAAATCATGCACACAGCCACACTCCTTTAGCTATCTCACAGTATACTTCACACAACAGCAACGTGATGTATCTATACACGCTCTATCAACCAATCAAGACACCAAAAAAAATTACTCACACAAGCCTACCATGCTACAGCAGAAAGAAACAAGATGTTTATCCATAATCTGACATAATCCACTTGAACTTCAATTAAAGATAGACTTTTAATTTCACTGCAATTCTTATATTAGAGTTCAACTCAAATAGGGAGTGATGCTTGGTTGCTCCTCATCTTGACTTGAATTTTTTTATCATTATCTTGAAGATCCAATAATATAAAATGCCAAAATTAAATAATGAGATATATAATAAATATCGTAACATATACTCATAACCTTTTGCCAACGTTACTCTCCACCTTCAATTCATTTCCCTGTTAAATATCTTAGTAGTGAAGGTTTTGTCCTATTACCATTTATAACGTTCAAAATTTAGATTTACTTAACAACTCTAATTCACGTTTAAGATAATGATATGTCTAAAAATAATTTGTTTAAAAAGTGATTAGTAATTCTTTTATAAAATTATAAAAACTTTCATCTTTCTTTTTTTTCAATATGAAATTATAATACTAGCATTTTATTTGAGATTTCAAAATTTCTATGTCTTTTTTTAAATCATTGATATCGTTGTCAAGATCTATTCACATTGTCCTACCGACCAATATTAAAGTAGAAATTTTGCTATTACACTATTTGTAACCCTCCAAGTTTAATCTAACTCAGCAGCAACTGTAATTCAAATGTAATGAACTTATATATCTAAAAATAATTAATTAAGAAGTTGACTAATAATCTTTTTCATAGATTAATAAATGCTTTCACGTATCATTTTCTTTACTATCACAATACAAAAATAATTTATACCTAATTTGTAAAAAGTACACAATAATTATTTTATATTTATTAATATCTTAATATTTATTATATATAAATATTATTCTCTAAATTTACTTTTGTACGAGGATAAATCTACTATATTAATGAAAATATAACTTTATGGTAGTTAAATTGAAATGTTCTCGTTAAGTTTTATGGTAGTCATATAATTTTCAGTGCCCATGACAATCTCTGTCCTGGTAGAGGGCGAATCAGTTGTGCACGGTCAAATACAAGCGACATAGGTGTTTGGTATTTGGCTTGCGTAGTATATTTATGGAAAAATAACTAAATTTAGAGTATGCCCTTCAAATATGGAATCCACTCTTCTTGACTATGTTTATTTATTTTTAAGAACTAAAGAAACGTGGTCAATAGAGTAATGCAACATATGTTTGTCAGCCACTTTCGAGTTATATTGGGATCAACTTTTAATTAATCATTTAAAACTCATCACAATTACAAATCATGGCCGAGTCAAAAGAGAATCGAGCATGTTCCATAGTGCGTTGCAACAAAGGATGCATTTTTAATTAATTATCTAAAACATGTTATGATTATAACAACTTTAAAAATGAGAATCATACATTGTAATTGTGATGAGTTTCACATGATTAATTAAATATATATACATCACAATTACAAATCATGGCCAAGTCAAAAGAGAATCATACATTTGTTTCAATATAAAAAATTTCTTTAAATGTTCTTTTTTATATTATATCATTAATAAGAGAGCTGAAATTTTCATTAATTGTGAATCAATATTATATTACATACTCGGAAGAATGGAAAAAAATGCAGAAAGCCAATCACTTATACAATGTAACACGTTAAGATTATTTAACTAATATGTTTACAGTGAATGTCGGCTAGAACTGTTAGTGGGTGAGGGAATACAGATCTTCTATATAAGAAAGAGAGACAATACAGATCTCAAGAAAAGAATTGGAGCAAGCAGGCTTGAAACTGCCTACAATGAAGCTTGAATTCATCTCACGAAAAATTATCAAACCTTCATCTTCTACGCCTCCATATCTTCAAACATTTAAGCTTTCTTTATGGGGGGAACCCATGCTTCCAATATATGGCACTCTAATATTCTTCTACCAGTCCAATGCCTGTCAAAATGATGAAGAAGCCCTTTCAATGTTCTTCCAAAGGTCAAATTCCCTACAGAAGTCACTTTCTCAAGCACTTATTCATTACTATCCATTAGCAGGGAGGCTCAAAGATGCATCAACAGTTGAGTGCAATGATGAAGGGGCTTACTTTGTGGAAGCTCGCATTGATTGCCAGCTTTCCACCTTCCTTAACCATCCCGATGCCGAGTTTTTGAGCAACTTCTGTCCTGCTTCGGATTCTAACAGCTTACCCGCAGGATGTATGCTGGTGATTCAACTTACACTCTTCAACTGTGGAGGAATAGCCATTACTGTGAGCCCCTCACATAAACTTGTAGATGGATCCTCATTGTGCACATTTATCCAAAGTT
>JAOTAY010000003.1:1739843-1774217 GCA_025629805.1 Erythroxylum baracoense | reverse complement strand
GGCAAACAGAGTAGGTTTTCAAGGACTCAACAACACGTTGAGATTTCTTCTGGTTTTTATTCAATATCAAAGAACAACGTATCTCTCTTTTTACAACTTCTGTAAATTCACTCATTTATAACATCTCAATTTCCTAACTGCCATCTAACGACTAACTAACTATTCTTGAAATCTTTAAACCAATTCTTTACAACGTTGCATGGCTTGCATGTATACTGAATACACCTTCTGTCTGAATTTCTGAGACATTCCTTCTATAAATATACCGTAGTTGAGAAGCTGATCTTGACTACTTTGTAGTCTGCTTTGTTTGCCATTTGAGGTTTTTGATCCAATGAATCAGCTCATTCCATGAGCTGGTTGTTTTCTAAATGGCAAGTAGCTTCTGCATTTTGTTCCATGTGTACAATGTATACTGGCATTGTGCTAGCAAATGGTCTTGTGTTTTCTGATGATGGTGACAGATTTCACACTCCAGAGAAGTTATTGGAAACTTTATCCTATCCTTTGTGGGTAGCCTTTCTACAAGCTTCATCCAAATAATGATAGCACGTGAGGGTTACATATCACAGTCCCATACTATATTTCTCCATCTTACTCTGTTGTTTGTCTCCCTTTGTAGGAAAAGTCGACATGCTTCTGTTGTATATGTCTTAAAACCCATTGCAATCCACTGCATTTCATCTTGTTCAGTATTCTGACATGTTGGCATGTTCTCCATCAATATATCTACGTTTCTATTGCTACAGTAAGGCCGGTACCATTGATTGTTTCTAATTAATTTACTGACCTTGGCATTTGATCTCACCACCAGCTTTAGGTTCTGCAGCTCCTCTACTTTGTATAAGGGACCTTTTAGATGCCAATTATCAAACCAGAACATAGTATTCTCCCCATTTCCATTCTTATTTACTATCAAGCTCTGCATCCACTATCTTGTCTTTAAGATTTGCTTGAAGTTACATGTCATAGTCTGCTTCAGTTCTAATTGCCATATATGCTTTTCCTAATGTATATATGATGTATCCACTGTACGCATAGATCTTCCTTCTTGCTACATAACCTCCACAGATTCTTGGCCTAACTTACTCTATTTAGTAATCTTGTTGATTGTAGTCCCAAGCCCCCTTGTTATTTTGGTTTGCATATTGTATCCCAGCTCACTTTTGCCATTTTGCTTCCATTTCCTAATCCGCCCCACAAAAAGTTTCTTAGTTTTTTATCTATCTCCTTCAAAACACTTTTTGGCAGTGACAAGTAGCTAATCCAGTAGCTTGCTAGGCTGCTCAATATTAACTGTACCAATTGTAGTCTTCCCCCATAACTTAAAAATTTGTTACACCAATGGTTTATTCTGCCATAAAAAGAGTCCATCAATGGTTTACAATCAGCAGCCATAACCCTCTTTTGTGAGATTGTTACTCCCCAGATATTTTATAGCAAGGCTTCCTTGATGTAGCCCCTTCTCCGTAGCTTCTGATGCAGCTTCACAATTAGTGTTTAAGGATAGGTAAAAGCAGCTCTTCCTCGAATTGCTCTTTAGGCCGGATATAGCTTTAAATTCCTCCAATGATTGCATGAGTACTTTGATGGATTGTTTATTTATTACCCTGTAAAAAAATAACAAGTCATCCGCAAATGTTAGATGTGTCATTCTGTCACCTCTACATCTATGATGGTACTGAAGTTCTGAACATTTTTCCATATTTTGTGCTATTATGATTGATAGCATCTCTGAAAAATTTCTCAATGATGAAGAAAACGTTTATTTTCATCATGCTAGAATCTGTACAGAAGACGATATTTATACTAGAAAAAGGAGAAAAGCTATTGGCTACCGCAATACATGCAATTCTGTTACAATAGAAGATTCTAGGTGTTTGTACTGTGAGTGAATAAAATGGAATATGTACGTGGTCTGTGTGAGTGGGAGTAACGACTTAGTGGGTCATGTGGGTTAGCCCGAGTCTGTCATTTAACAATCTCCATACATAGTATAAAGAGTAATGGGTATAGAGGGTCTCCTTGCCTCGATCCTTTTTTTAACTCTTATCAATTTGGTGGGTTTATCGTTTATCAAGAAAGCTAGAGAAACTGTCGAGACACATGTTTCCACCCATTTCCTAAAGAAGGGAGGATACTTTGCTGGTTGTAAGATGTTAAACAGGAATTACCAGTTGGTTGAATCATATGCCTTGACTAGATCAATCTTTAAAGTAAAGTTCTTCATTTTGGTGTTGATATTGTAGCTCTTGAGAATTTTCTGGCATAATAGGATATTTGTGCCTATTGTTCTCCCTTTGATGAAATCATTTTGTACTGGATCTATAATTTTCCCCAAATTCTTCCTCAATCTATTGGCCAATATCTTAGTAATGGTTTTATAGAGTATGTTACAGCAAACAATGAGCCTAAATTGCTCCAACTTGGTAGCAATTTGTTGTTTAGGGATCAGACTCACAAAGGTTTTATTCCACTCTTTTAATAAATTTCTCTCATGAAGAAATCCTTAACAGCTTCTATTACGTCCCCTCCTATGATATCCCAATTCTTATGAAAGAATCTTCCATTATAGCATCAGGATTCATCGAAAACATGGCTTTCAGAAACAGTTTGATTTAATTCTGTGATATCGCAACTAGTTTTAACGTCAACGAACAACCCGAGCTGAGCATCCAAGGTAGCCGTTATTTATGCTAGTGTGTGCGGGTTTCCGCTGTAGGAGATGGATTTTGGTTGGGGTAAACCTTCATTGGTCACTTCAGCAATTTTACGTTTCAGCAACATGATTGTGCTGAAGAAAACAAAAGATGATGGTGGTATGGAAGTTTGAATATTCATGGACCCAAGAGAGAAGATCATGTCAGAAAACAAAAGACTTGAGAGCTCTTAAGGTAAACAAAACTTAAAAGCTTTATACATAAGTGATGCAAAAAATTGATGTGATATATTATAAATTTTAGATAGATATATAAAGCAAAGATATATTTAATAAAATTTGATATGAGAACAATTCTAATAAAAGTGACAAATTTTAAGAATATATGTAAATTTACTATTAAAATTTTTTAAGGTAATAAATATTTATTTATAAATAAAATAAATCTACCAAATTAATAGTGATATTTATTAAGAAATTTTTTATTTTGAAATTAAGACAATTATAAATAAGAGTATCTAGATCCTACGTACTAAATAAAAATGACTATTATATTACTTATCGAATAAAAAGCCCCCTCTTTTTTAACTTTTATAAGATCATAAAAAAAGAAATTAGTGCCCCCGAGGCATAGTTCAACCGGCAAAGGTTTGGGTGGTGTAGTGCCTGCTATGCTAGCGACCTGCAGGGTGGGGGTTCGAATCTTGGGGGCAACCTTTAAGATTTGGGCCCCTTGTATGGTGAGATTAGTAGGTAAGCCTAATTCCCTAGTCAGTTAAGGCACATCCCGTGATTTACATCCTCCACCAATCCTGAGGGCACGAGGGTGGAGGCTCCTAATGTTGGAGTTCAACATTTTTATAAAAAAAAAGAAATTAGTCATGACATTACCAAATAATTCTCTCTATTCCCTTTTCAAAAACAAAATCTCTCTTTTCTTTTTCCCTTTCTCTTTTTTCCCTCCCCCCTATGCAATTCTCCCTTTCTTTTTTTCACTCCTATCAGACAAGGGATTCATCTTGATGGGTTCTCAAATAAGGCTTAAAAAATAAAAATCTATTAGAAAGTGCTAGGTCAACCTGGCACTTAGCATTATAAGTGTTTGTTATGTAATATTAGGATTAAATTTATTAATTGATGTAAAATTTAGGGTCAAAATTGATCCTTTCCTCACAAAAAGCGCCAATGAACAAGCTTTTGGTTATAGTATTTGGTAGGTGTATTGAATTAGTTTTATAGAATTATTGACAGAACAATAGGTCGCCTCTTATGCTTTTCATGTTTCCTTTTTTTTTGGCCCCCCTTAAGTCTTCTTTTCTCAAGTTTCAGGCCTCTCATGTCTATCCTGATAGTTTGGGCCGAGTTTAGATCTATACAAAACTGGATTGTTCTGAAATTTTTGAAACCATGGATTATCCTATATTTTTGCTTACGGATTTAGATTAGGATTCTATAATGACAGAGAAAGGTCGATGATGGAGAAGGATTAATGAGTCGTCTCAGATTCAGTTGAAACGTGTTGGGGTCAAGCTTTAGATGGGTTTCAAGCTGTTTGAACTTTGATTGAACTGAAGGTCAAATGGCACGATCTAGATTCAGTTGGACTTTAGCTTAGATTTAGACCGCTCTTAAAGGATTTTGGGTCATATCTGGACAAATCTACTTCTAGTCTAGCCTGACTTAATCTATTGTCGTTTGTAATCTAAAAGTAAACCTTATTATTGCTCTAAGTTGTGCGGGTTTCTACCGTATGGGATAGATTTTGATTAGAGTAAACATTCATGGGTCATCTGTAGTTTTATTATTGAGAAATAAACAATTAGATTTTAATATAATAAAATTTTAATGAGTTTTGATCAATTGAGCATGTCTGCATTCTTAAGAATTCAGTTGATTCATTATTGAATAATAATAATGATGGTTATAGTAAACTAGATTTATAATAATATAATTATATATAAACCCTAGCTTTAATTAAATACCCCTTATCAATTCTGTTTTAACTTAAACATAATTTAAATAGGTTTTAGAATCCTTCTAAAGTTTAAATCTACTAAAAATATATTTTTAGATAAAGGCTATTCGTCACGAACATATGACCTAAGATACGATCATGTATCTTTCAATTTTTTTCGCACATGAACACGGACTGAAATACGACCTTCGCGGATCTTTCAATGTTCTTCACGCTCATATGGACATACTTTATGACACGTATGTGTCTCAAACAATGTCTTTCTCGAAAAATCCGCTACTAGACCAACACGTTGATGTCTTCACTTCTACACTCCAGAGAGGAACACACTCATATTCCATACCATATTCACCTAAAGACTCTCAGAAATACTCATTTTCTTTTTAAAACTTCAAGACTCTACGTCCATGTATATCAATCATACACAATAATCTTTTTTTTTTTTAAATAAATAATGGATTAACTTTAGACAAAGCTAAGTATACAAAACATAGGGTTCAACTTGAATCTATACTAACAAGAATACTAATAGAAAGAAAAAAAACTTGTTACATCTTCAAACATGTTAGAGATGCCATCTACTCTTCATATCTTGCGAGAAAGTGTTCCGAAGATTTTTGAGAATTAAGATCGATCGAATCCAATTTATGAGCATGTCAGTCAGCTGATATTTTTCCTCTTTTTGATTAGCAAACATTTGATAGTTCCGCTCTCTCCAAAGGAAGTATATAGTAGAAGTGAATGCTGCCTTATATAGAATAGCATTTAGCTTACCCTTCTTTGAATTATTTATGGCCAAATTAAGATATTGCCCCCAAGTATAGAGACATCCAGTATTAGGTAACATGAGTAAGATCCTACTCCAGATTGCCCTCGAAAAACTGCATAGAAAGAAGAGATTTGTCATAACAGAGAAGACCAAGATACCACCTGTAAGCCCCATTTTACAAAGAGTACAAGTATGGTCCTCATAACCATACCATTGGATTTTAGTCCTTAACTTGTTTTAATCTCAAGCTAAGAAATAAAAGTTGCTTTCGATTGAAAGGTGTTTTGCCATAACAGAGAGGACCAAGATACCACTTGTAAGCCCCTTATTAGAAACTGATGGCATGATTTGTTTGAGAATTTGTTGCTAAGATCAAGAGACCAGATGATTGAATCCACTAGTAACTCATTGTCCAATTGGGGGAAGAATTGGGCCAAAGAATCAAATCCTCTAAAATCCCCTCTCTAATTCCCATTACGAATCAAAGAGGATACTTTAAGATGAAGCGGAACATGATTTCTCAAGAGAAGTACCTGTGTATTTCAGACGAGGGTATTAGAATTGAGCTTAGGTCAACTATTGCCACAATGACTATAACTAGTCATTTAGATAGTTGGCCTTTACCACTTATAAACCCTTTAATATTTTCATATTTAGTCAATATGAGATACTCTAACACTCCTCCTTAAGTGCAACTGGGATTGGACATCTAGTTGTCACTTAAAATAAGCGTAGTGGTAACCGGACTGAGTTGTTGGGACTAGCCATCGAGAAAGATAACCATCGGCTCTAATACCATATTAGAATTGGGCTTGAGTCAACTATTGCCAAAATTACTAGAACTAGTCAATTGGATAATTGACCATTACCACTTTTAAACCCTTTAACATTTTCATATTTAATCTGTATGAGATACTCTAATAGAGGGGACTCGCGTTCATCCAGTTATCATACCAAAGCCAGGTTTTTTCACCATTGCCAATCTTGTGTTTAATATGTGGGTAAACCAAAGCTCTTAGCTTCATCATTTGGATAAGGATGCAAGAGAACTCTCGAGAACAAGAAGCTTGCCAAAAGTTCACATGTTTAAGGTGATACTCATGAATCCACTTAACCCAGAGAGCATTGTAATCAATGTATAACCTCCAGAGTCTTTTGCACATTAAGACTTTTTGCATAGTAGAAGTAAAAATGATCCCCATTCCTCCAACACTCTTTGGGATAGCCACTTCACTCTATTTTATCTTGGCATTCTTAGCATTCTCAGTTCGACCTGATCATAGGAAAACTTTCAATATTCTGTCAACCACTTTAATAATCTTTCTAGGCAAGGCTATGTGAGCACACCAATAAATATGTAGGCTACTTAATACTGAGATGATAAGTGTTAAACCTAGCAACATAACAGAGAAACCAATTTTGCCAAGCATTCACTCTTGCCTTAATCCTTTCTAAGAAGGGTAAACAATCATAAAGCTTAGGTTTAGAAGAAGATATTGGGGCCCCCAAATAATAAAATGGAGCAACCTGAACATTAAGCCCAACCAAAGTCTAGATTTTCGTACTATTTCTCACATCAGCAGAAAAGTATATACAACTTTTCTCAGGGTTATGCTTTAACCCAACCAATCAGCAAATAATCTCAAGACATGCATCATCACAGAAATAGAGTGCTCATCAATTCTACAAAGAATCAGAAGATCATCGACATACATAAGGTGACTAAGGTTGAGAGAAGAACATTTATAATGGAATTAAAACCTACTATTGCAATATATCATCATACTTGTCAATCTAGAAAATCCTTCCATCACAAGAGTAAATAAGTAAGGAGACAATGGATCTCCTTGACGAATACCTCTAGCAACTTTAAAAGGTTTAGTAGGAGTCCCATTCACCAGTATACTTAGAGAAGGAGATTGAATACATTATGTGATCTAACCAATAAACTGGGTTGGTAACCTTAGAGCCTCAAGACAAATACGGATGAATTTCCAACTTACGGTATCAAAAGCCTTAAAATTTCAACTTTAATTAAGCAGCTTTTGAGTCTTTTTCCTAAATTGTAATCCTTCATCAGTTCTTTTTTTTTTGAAAAATAAAAAAATTTGATTGATAAATAAGAAATGAAGAACAATGTTAGGAGAAATATAACACTCTCCTTAGTCTCTTACAACAAAACAACAACACATTACACAATATAAACTAAATCAATTTGAACAACGACATAGTAAGGATATCGTTGCTTATCAAAGGCAAGTTGATTGTAAAGAGATAAAAGACACTCTCATTTGCACCTCTAAGATGTTAGTGCTTCCAAATTAGGGCTAAGAGAACAGAGATAATCAAGAGGCTTCCCAGCTCTCTTCCATCATCATATTGACATTATGACAACCCAACTCCTTAAGAAAGGCAATATTTGTTCACAAAACAATTCAACTAAAGACATCATTTATACTTCATCTCCATAAAAATGTTGGGTTGAACGTTGCGTGCCAAGATACAATTTCTTATTTAAGAGGGTCGTTTAATCCCCTATTGTTGGTATTTGAGATTTTTCTTTCTCTTCCTAGTTGATTTCCTCTTTGCAGTTTTTACCTACACACAAAAATCTCCCAAAAGGTCAGGGATTTGGTCTACAACTGATGGAGAATTACAATCCTCTACCGTCAAATCTAGACTGCTTTCTCCAGGGGAACTTATTTTCTGTTCTATATTTTGAGCAATGATATTCCTAGTCTCCCTACTTGTCACTCGTAATCACTGGAGTTTACCATTATTGATTGTTCTTCATTCTCCAGCCTAGCCTTAGAATTCTCATTTTGCCCAACAATTGCTAATGGAGTCAACATGTTGGCCCAATTCATCTAACAATGCTCCAAATATTGCGAGGTGAAGTGATGCACTTCATTTTCCAAACCCTTCGGAGAGGTGTGTCCAGATGCTATATTAGCCTTCTCACCCTTAGTATCTGGGATATCAATTACTGAGTTAACATTAGCATCAATTTGTACACTCAAAACCTCATCATTTTCTATTGTAAAATAATCAACCCCCAATAATTCATCTTGCCATCTAGTTTGAAAAAGTTTTCCTATAGGAACTCATTTCTTGATTGAATTATGAGGCTTCCAGGGATATGTCACCTTAATTTGATATTTTTCGATCTCCCCTGTTTCACCTAATTTGAGTATTGGTAAATAATCCGGTAATATGGCATTCCTTTTTACCTCCACAAAGATTTTGCATACACAATTTGCTCAATTCTAGATGTTTGAGCATACATACAAAGAGGTTTTCCTAAAGAGCTTGCTAAAAAACTCAATCCTTAATTTTCCAAAATTTTAGTGGCAAATTATAGAATTGCACCGACGTAGGAAAAAATTCCGCACATGCCGATCCCTATCAAAAACTATCCTAGATTTCCACTTCTGAATAAACATGGGTTGGCCCCCTATATGCTAAGGTCCCATTTCCAATATTTCGTTCAAATTACTATCAACAGTAAATTTAAACAGAATAATGTCATCATCCATGAATAAAGTTTTTTCCAAACCTTTCTTATCCCATCGAACAGTGGCCCAGTCATTGATGATTGGAAATGCGGCCCTCTTACTCCAGAAGGATTCAACCAAGGCAGTAGACCAAGCTCTCACTCTGGTTTGCAGCAATTCAATCTGTGGGCTGACAACTCCATCCTTCATAGCGTTCGGGTAGTATTTCAGATGTGTCTTAGGCTGTTGCACATAAAATGAAGAATGTTATCCTCGATATTCCGTTCTAAAATGAAGGCCCTTTGGACATGATTGATGATGCTAGAAATGGCTAAACTCTTTATAAGTCGAATTGTAATCATGTCTAATACCTTAAGACGTTAATATAAGTTTAAGTAATATTTGAACTTCTATATGATAATTGACTTTGTTAATATATCAACTACATTATTCAAAATATGAACCTTTTTTAATAAGATCTGTCTAAATGCAATCAACTCTCTTTAATGTGAAATCTCTCTCTCTCTCTCTCTCACACACACACTCACACACACACACACACACACACACACATATATATATATATATGAATAGCTCTTGTATGATACACTTATTTTTTGCTAAATAAGTGGCATTTTGACTCTACCATTGATTGATGCTCACTTCCTTCACTAACCTTATACTGGTTCTTTAGCAATCTCATCCATTTTCACGTAATTTACTTAGGTTGTAGATAATATAACCATAGACTATAACAATGATTTCCAATAAAGAAGTCCTAGTACAAAAGTGAAGATATGATTTATGGTAGACTTCTTGTTATATAAATGTTATGCATCATTTGAATCCACATATCTCATGACTATATGATCACCGTATTGATTGCAAAATATAATTATAAATACTTGAATATTCATTTGACTACTTATTAATATTGTCTTATAGGTTTTTCATGTCTACTTAACTTAATTTACAACATGAATCAAATTTAGCTTAGTATAAACTATACCATACACTAAATATCCAACAACATTGGCATATAGTACCTTGGAAATATCATTAACCTCTGTATCTATTTTTATTTACTATCTTAAGGAAAGCTTGAAGTGATTTGTCAATGGAGTACTCATGGATTTAACTTTGTTTATTCTTAGATCAAGTTTGGATCTCTCATTACTAAAAATATAAATATATGCAAGACATTTAAAATTTTTCAAATATGAAAGATCTAACTTAATTTTTGTCCACACTTCCTCTACGATTATCTTATTTAGTGATGTCTATGGTAACCGGTGGATGAGGTGCATGCTATACTCCCTACTTCACTTAGCAAATTTTAAGGAGGCTCGT
Organism: Erythroxylum baracoense; assembly: GCA_025629805.1. Lineage (NCBI taxonomy): Eukaryota > Viridiplantae > Streptophyta > Magnoliopsida > Malpighiales > Erythroxylaceae > Erythroxylum > Erythroxylum baracoense. The sequence goes on along the minus strand of JAOTAY010000003.1, from coordinate 1,763,970 downwards.
GTTCAGACTTCAGCCTCAAACACTTGACCTTTTCGGTTATGTATTTGTTTGCCCTGTCCAAAATGTCATTTTATTGTAGTATTTTTCAAACTTGTAGTACCTCTTAATCTTATGATCCTTCAAGAATCTCTAGAATTGTTGGTTTATGTAAATATTTTGTTTAACTCAAAATCTTTGTATTTTGGTGTTACTTAATTATTAGAAAAAGTATCTATATATGAGTTTGTTATATAAATAAGGAGAATCATATCCTTAAACACATTCTATAACCAATAATATGATATTATTGTTACATAATTAACACTGACAAGTTCAGTATGTTCAAAATTTGGAGCACTTCTGCCATAACTACTATCATACACCGATTGAATTGTTGCAAGTTGGAGAGAGGGCTTGGTCTATTGCCTTGGTTGGATCTTTCTGGAGTAAGAGACTCGCATTTTCAATCATTAATGCTTAGGCCACTACACGATGAGATAAGAAAGGTTTGGGAAAAACTTTACTTATAAATGATGGCACTATTCTGTTTAAATTTGTTGTTGAAAGTAATTTGAAAGAAATACTGGAAATGGGACCTTAGCATATAGGAGGTCAACTCATGTTTATTCAAATGTGGAAACCTGGGATAGCATTTGACAGGGAATGTGTCAAGTTTTTTCCTGTGTGGGTGCAGTTTCATAATTTGCCACTAAAATTTTGGACAATTGAAGGATTGAGTTTTTTTATCAAACTCTTTAGGTAAACTTCTTTGTATGGATGCTCAAACATCCAGAATGGAGCAAATTAAATATGCAAAATATATGTGTAGGTTGAAAAGAACGTTATACTACCTGATCATTTACCAATTCTCAAATTGGGTGAAATAAGGGAGATTGAAAAATCTAAAATTAAGGTGACATATCTATAGAAGCCTCATAATTCAACCAAGAAATGAGTTCCTACAGGAAAACTTTTTCAAACTGGAAGGCAAGATGAATTATTGGGGGTTGAATCTACTCCAGTGGATAATGATGAGGTTGTGGGTGTACAAATTGTTGCTAATGAGAATTTAGGTAACTCAGCAATAGATACCCCAGATACTGAAGGTGGGAAGCTCAATATAGTATCTAGACACACCTCTCCGTTAAAGAAACCTGATAACCAGGAAGATATAACTTTTACCTTAAATTCACAACCAGTGGAAGAAAAGTTAGACGATGAATATGGCTTACTGGATAATGATCCAACAAGTAACCTACTGTTAAGAAAACCAGAGGATAATAGACTTGTTAAGCTAGAAGAAAGGTTTCATAAGTGTTCCCCTAGTCCCAAAAGAAGATCAGCAAGATGGAAAACCAAAAAGAAGGGGTATTTCCCTTAAATGATGATTATCATATAGATTATAGAGGGTTAAATAACCCTCTCAGATAGTCCACGATAAGAGAATTGGTAATGGATAGGAAGCCAATTCTAGTAGGCATCCTTAGGACAAAATTAAAGGCTCCAAATATTCAGAATGGACTGTCCTTTTTGGGTGCTCAATAGAAGACAATTACTAATCTTATACATCATTACACATAATCTACTTTTCAAAACACTAGCTCAAGTAGATAATCCAGTAAATTAGATAAGTGCACCTTTTATTGTCAACAACAAACAACAGACACTTAGGGCGTGTTTGATTGTTAGCTTATCAGCTAAAAAAATAGATGGGAAAACAAATTTAGCTTATTGACCTTATTGACCAGCTATTCTAGTGTTTGGTAATCAGCTGATTGGGTTAGCTGATTAAACCCAATCAACTGATTTTAAAAAGCTCAAGAGGAGTAGCTTTTTACTTCAGCTGATTGAATAAATGACAGAAGATACCCTTCAATCCTAAACGCTAGTTACTATAGGATAGCTTGTATTGTGATTTCTCGTGGTGTCTGCCTCCTACCACCTCTCAACATGGCCTCCACCCATTAGTCCGTGAGTTTTTTACCACTAATTTGACAACTTTCTGTATTCAATCTTCATTAGTTGGCCAAGTTATGCGGTGGGTATACATCTATTTTGTTATAAATCACACTGATTTAGTACAAGTAGTAAAGTAAAAGTAATAAATCACACTAATTTATTATTATTATATGTTATATTTTTAATAAATTTATAAACTTAATTTTTATAAAATTAAATATCTAAATTTTAAATTTTTATGAAAATATTCAAAGAAATATTAAAATATAATACTTATGTCATTATAAATTTTTTTAAAGTCATACCCTTATAAGTTATTTTACACATAAACAGCTAATACTAAACAGCTAATTTTACCAAACATCTCTAACAAACAGTTAATGTAATCTGCTGGTCAAATCAGCTAATAGAATAAGCTATTAGCTAACAGCTAAATACAATCTGTTGATTGTCAAACAGGTTCTTAGTCAAGTTGATTTGCTCAAATCAATTGATGTACTATATTTTGAGGTTTCAACTTTTGTAGCCTGATTAAATGACTCATTGTAATGATGTTTTCTGGCTTTTGCTAGTATTACTACAATTCGTTTTATTTTTAAAAAAAAAATCTAATGAAAAATGATGAATATAAATTTTAATTAATTATGTGTGTGTGTGTGTGTACGTGTGTGTTTTCTTTTTCTTTCGTTAATGTTTATAAATTAAAAAGAATATTAATTATTTTAAATAAATATATTTATAAAATTAAGATATAAAATATCTTTTCTAAGTGAATTTGCAAATCTTGGAACTAAATTAACTAGACTATGTTAATAAGAAATTTAATTATAAAGTGCATAAAAAATTTAAAATTTAAAATTATATATATTTAAAAGAGTTTCTAATAGAAGTATAATTTTGTTTTTTGTTAGATACGTAAACTATTTTTAATTGAATCAATTTTCTAATTTAAACTCAGAATATTTTTCAAGGAATTATTCAAGATATATAGTACTTCCGAAAATTTATTCAGTTCATATAAAAATTAATAGTGACTGCGGATTTATATAATAAAGACAAAAATATATCACATAAGTAATTGCAATAAAAAGAGACGGTGATACTGATCCTCAGTATGAGAAAGAAGTGTCTTTTAAATTTCTCGTTAAGCCTCCAACTTCCATGATAATGCCTTTCAAGCTGAAACCTTTATGTCCAAGTAAGTCTAGCACTTCAGGTCCATTGCAAGTCGACTTAAAACCTCTGCCTTCAGCAAAAAAACGAGCAAACCTGTTGAGTATGAATAAATTAGTCCACTTGTCTAAATAAGGCAACTCGTTAGAAATTTAGAATACAGTGCAGGGTTGCACGTATTAGTGTAAATACTAAATGCTGCTGGTAACCTCTCTGACAAGGGCTCCCCTGTCCAGAATGATTGTGCTCCCCACCTGACATTTCAACACATAAATCCAAAGTTCTCCGTTCTCTCAACATGAAGCTCTTAGTTTACTCCATATCTAGTCGTTTATCTATGTTAGTCATATCTAATTGTTTATCTGGTTGATTGTTTCTTTGCTAAAAATGGCTTCCCTGTCATCCAATAAATATGTAAATTGATAATCTTTCTTATGCTATACGAATCTCCACAAGTTGGCCCAAAGACTTTGCATCATTGTCTTCAACAGAAATACTATACATTAAACTTTAGACAAACCTGACAAGAACTATTATGTCTGAGGCCAAGTAGCAAAATCCTGATGCTTCCCTCGAAGTGTAAAATCTTCTTCTATTAGGATTCCTGTTTTTGATGAATGCTTTCACACCTAAATTAAAATCTGTGTTTGTACATTCATAATGTTTGCAACTGTTGATTATGGCTGGCAAGCCTGATATTTTGACCTATATGACTTGTATCAATTTATGAATGCAGAAAATAAAAACTATTTTCGGGAGAGACAAGATTTTCATTACATAGAACAAAATAGTTAAACAAATGGTAATAGAATTTTACTATCAAAAATAATTTCTCTACTAATTAAGAGTAAAATTGCGAATTTTTAGTTTTTTTAATGCCCTATGATCAATATTATTGTTATTAGGTAAAAGACATTTTGACTTCCACCATTTGGATGTTTTTATTTAAGACTGTGTCTAACATGGGTTCCCTGGAAAACTTGCCTGAGTTCCCAAACAGTTTACTCCGTAAATATTATAGAAGGCTAACTTATGATGATAAATTTCCAGTTCAGAAGCTTGAAATTGGATTAACTTTTAACTTAACTAGAGGTGCTTCATATTAAAAAAGATGCTAATGGGTCTTCAGGCTCAGAATACACGGTGGAAATTCAGTGGTCATTCACTTGCCAAGAAGACAGGACTTTTGTGATAGAATTTTATGGCATGAAAACCAGCTAGTCATGCTGTTTTGATGAACATATCCGATTATGGAAGAGTTAAGACAAAGCTGTGTAACACTGATGCATACGCAAAAGTTCGTCTTTTTTCAGTCTATGAAAGATTCCGTCAGCATCTAATGTTCTATTAAATGCTTTTCTGATATTGTTAGTTATCCAATAAAACCAAGGGATTCCAAGATTTTGTGCCATCTTCTGTAAGAAAATGAATTACAAGTCTTATTTAGTTCAAGAACTGAAAAATTGTTAAGAAAATCCAAATTTAACCAAGTTTCAAAGTAATATAAGAACACAACTTAACATTGACTGTCATTTCTTTTGGCTCGTACAAAGCTCAGGAGACATGAATCTAGCACATAGGAATCATCCATCATATCTTGTTCGATCATGAGCCAGTGACAAGACACAGATTGTAAGAGGTTAGATGTGATTTGATCTTATTCGAATATGACATGAAGGAGAAAGAACAGCATGAAGAAATGGCTCAATTATCCTCTAACAATTTGGCCCTCTTAATAGTGTACAAAATGGTAGCTTAGAATCAGAACATTTTGTACTTTTTTAAACGGTTGTGAGGAATACATTGCGTAAATGCCTGATTACATCAACTAGAATCTTGTGCTTTAGGTGTGGGATAATCGCTATATAATATACTGCAACTGATTTTTCGTATAATAAGTGCAACTACACATTGAAATTGAGTGGAATCAACTTGTGACGTTACTTTCATCAGGTACCCCTTGATGTGCTGTTTAATGTGTGTTTCTTTGCTATTGCTCCTTTAACTCTAATGGCTGACTCCATAAAGGATAAAGATATTCCCATCTTGTTTTAGGAACGTAAGCATATATATCTTGAAATGAATAAGGTCACCATCGGATCTGTGCTTCTATTTTATTTTCCAAGTTAATCTTCTAAGTTATGCAAATGTATAGTGAGATGCTTAAAATTTGCGTATGGTAATTCTAGAAATAGCAATGAGTTGTAAGCTTTTTTATAGATATAAGATTAACTTAACATTTAGTCAAATTCAGAACATCAAATTCGAAGGTTTAAGTTTTTTGGATTAAATTTTAAGTTTTAAATTACACGTAGCCAGATTCGAGTTGAATCAAATTAGATTATTTCTATATAAAATTTAAATTTTTTCAATTTAAATTCAGTCCGAGTCCAATTAAATAAAAACTTATTATTAATTTTGATTGAATTTGGACTATTAAGCAAATGTCAATAGTTTTGCACGCTATGAAGTGGAAAACGGTTTATGGTGAGCAGCAATCACCGAATCGAAATTGTTATAGGAAATAAGTGATTGTGCTTTGACAGCACCAGTAGCCATACCTATTTGTTGCTATTTGGTGGGCAAATATCTAAATCAAGTCCTTGAGGTCTTGGTAGGGTTCAACTAGTAGGGTACCGATTTATAAATTTTGTTCTACCTTATAAATTCTCTAAATAGACAAAGAGCAAACTCCAAAGGGGTAAAAAAGAATTGTTTGTGCTTTTCAAGTTCAAAAGATACATGATATTGGTTAACGAATCATGTTAATATGCCCTGCAAAGAGCAAAAGTCGAGTGCAATTATTTGCCATTTTATAATAAAAAGTTAATAACCACTACAAAAAGTAAAAGAAGCTTAGAAAGATTTGCATCAAATTTGCATGTTAGACACCTAACATATAATTCATTATTAGAGGCCAAACTAAAGTTGCTAGCATCACTACAACATTTATTTTAGACCAACAAGTTCTTAGCCTCATTCTTCTACACATCTTTTCATTTAAAAATAGTCTCTCTTTTAACTTTTTTTTTAGAAAAGAAGTAGAATTAATTAATAAAGAAAAAACAAAATCGTGCAAGCTTACAAAACAAGAAGGAATACGCTTATCTATCTACCTTTGAAGGCAAAGTATCAAGAATAGAAAACCAAGGTAAGAATAAAACAGCGAGTTACATTATAGATGTAGTGAGAAATGTATATTTGAATTACATGCCAAGTGAAGGTTCTTCAACAAAATAAGCTCCCGGACTTCAACGATGATCCCAGATATCAAAGCCTCTTTTAAAGAGAATTTAGTGACAAGACGTCTAAGGTTGCGCTCTCTTCAAAGTGTGTAGATACAACTTTCCAGTACAAGAATATGAATCTGGTTATCTGATTTTGAATAGACTGTGTGAGTTGAGGTTTTCTGTATTGTGTCTATGAAAGAGTCCCCATATTAGACCATGAACATTATCCAGCTTTAACTTGACAATGCATACACAAACATTTAAATACTAGGGCAAAATTTGGGAATTGTCCAAATTTTGCTTCCAAGCTTCAAAGTAGGTGGCCTAGTTGGTGAAGTTATGATTTGGAGCATTAATAATCTTGCATTTTTTGAAAAAAAATAAGTCATAAAAGTTTATTATAAATTTCTTCAATAGAGTACTTTAATTTTAAATTATTAATTGTAAAATTTATTGTATATAAATTTTAAATTTTATTTAAAATATATTAAAATTATATGTTGTAAGTTATCTATTAAAAGAAAAAATTTTAAAATGAAATCAATCAAAGAACGATCTTAAGATTGGGCTGTAGAAGCACATTGAACTCTAGAAACTATCAAAAGTTGATGAGAAATCACAAAGAATTTTGATAAAAGAAAAAGGGTCAACCACTATTGGAACAAATGAGAGAATCAGAATTAGACGTCAGCAGCTGAGAAGATTGACATGAAACAACTCCTTATAGAGGGGATTCTGCATTCTGTCATTTCAGTTTCACGAGGGAAACATCTGCTTACGTTTCAAAGATCCATAACTTTTTACTCTCACAAAAATGAAGTAAGACAAAATAAAAGTTGGAACAAAATAAAAAAGAGGAAAATTAGTAAAATTTAACATTACAAAAAAGAAGAAGAAAAAGCTCTTTCCTTTTTCCTTCCCTTGCATTGCATGGCCATCTTGTAAAACACTGTTATTTATAGTGTTACAGATCTCTATTTTCTCTTGATAGGTAATTTAAGCTTTTGGTGCTTCCATGGCTATCATAGGAGGCTGTGAAATTGGAACAGTAATAGCAATTGTGGGTATGGACACTCTGTTCTCTTGGTTTCTTTGCATCTCTATATCGTTTGCTTCACTTTCTTGGATTGTGGGCAATGCACGACAATTTTCTCCATTACACTTGATGGGTTCGGGGATTGTCTCAGCTTCTTTTTCTTTGTTTTCCTTGTACTTTCCCCATAGAACCGAGTAGAGTCCAACCACAATTAGTACAGCACCAAGAACACTGCAACGAACAGAGGAATGTAATTCGTTATCACTCTGTTCTGTCAAGTGACATAAGTTCGAAAATTTTAACTGTTGTTAGCATTTTAAATTTGGAATATTTCTCAGATGAACATACCCTCCAAGGTAAATCTTCTCAGCAAGAATGAAAGATCCCATTATGGCCACTATGATCATCATCAAGGGGCTAAAAGCAGTGACAAAGACAGGCCCTGTTTTTTGCATGACAAGTCCTTGCACATAGTATGCAATACCTGACGAAACAATTCCCTGTACATGAAAATTACATTGATATTGTTAGCGCCTTCCACAAATTTGATTGATCAAGAATTATATAATATTGGATTTGGGGAGAGACTGATAGAGACTCACAGCATATGCAGCAGCAAGAAGGTTCATGTCCCAGCCAATGGTCCACGCAGAAGGCTTGTGTTCCATCACAAAGGTGACAGCTATGGACTGCAATGTGCCGATGAAGCACACAAGGGATGTAAGTGAAAGCTGAGCAGGGTATCTCCTGAGTGTCACTGCCTGTAATATAAAATAAACAGAGAGTTAATAAGAACTATGATATATTCATGGGAATTATTGTTACTTCTGATTCTTCTTTTATCAATTTGGTTTTCACCTGAAGAATGAAGAACGAGGCCCAAGCAAGAGTGGCAATTATGAGGAGAATTGATCCCTTTACCCAGTCTTTATCAGCTGAACCATTGGTCATAGAAGCAGAGGATGCATGAGTTTGGAGGTGCTCAGACCATATCAAATTGATCACATGACCTTTGTACAATGTCATTAACATAGCTCCTGCCACAGTCACCACAGTTCCAATCACCTTTGCTTGGCATCTGACTTTCTTAATGTCCACTTTTTCCATTCTAAAACACAGAAAAACACATCTCCTTTTCAGTTCAGAACAGACAAAGAGTAGGGATGATGTTTGCTCATGAACTATGATCATTCATATACCTGCAGAGAACTGCCATTACAAACGTCATTGCCGGTAGCATGTTACTAATGGCACAAGAATAGGTAGGCGACGTGAACTTCAGCCCCGCATAGTAGAAGTTTTGATCAATCACAGGTCTGTCAGACCGAAAACTGATCAGTTTCTCTTCCGTGAACAAATTCCAACTCTAATTCAGGAAATAAACACTCACCCGAGAAGACCAAGGACAAAAATTTGCATGAAAATGGGAAAAGTAATCTTTGGCCTCACTTTCCTGCACATAAACCAACCAAATATACATGTTAACAAGACTAATCTTCTTTCTGGTATTGTTAGTACACTTTTTTCACTCATGCTTTATCAGTACCTCTCAAGAAAAATAGCGAAAGGGGCAATAGCAGCAGTGGCAAAGGCGTGCCTATAGACAACCAACACGTAATGACTCATCCCTCTGTTTAGAGAAACCTTGGTGATGATGTTCATACCAGCATAACCAAATTGCAGAGAAATCATGGCTATGTAAGGCTTAGAACTTTGGAGAAAACTCCCATAACGTCCCAACTTTGCCTCCATCTTTTCCTTTCCTGCTTTAGAAGGTCTTAGCTAAAGCTGAGTAGTCCTTTAAGAAGAGAAGTCAGAAGAAAAGGACAAACAATGAAGGAGAGAAGCTGGAGCAAGTGAAGGAGGAAATGTAGGAGGAAGAACACTTCAAGTAATGCTTGTGTGTCTCCTAAGTAAAACCTGGTACCATGGTGGCCTATATATAGGCATGGAGTGTTTTGTTGCGGAGACTCTCAAGCGTGCGAGAATCTCTCAATCATACGTGAGTGTTGCACTATCCTCCTTGGATCAAATTGAATATCCTGATCAGCTAAATAATGGGTACTAATGCATTAAATTATCTGTGCTTTTTAACTTATTTCAAAAATTTGGCACCAAACGTGGCAGCTAATAGGGAGGAGTTGTACATGTAGTGGCGGTCGATTTCCAAAGGTTGCAAAAGGGAGTGGAGTTTGGTGCTTGCTGATGCAACAAAAAAAAAAGGAAAATTTGATAATGTTGGTGGTGGCGTTGGCGGAGGAAGATGGTGGCGTTGGCGGTTTTTTTCTTCTCTCTGCTTCATTGAAATGCGGCGGTTCGACGAATTTTATTGGAGCAGCTAGCTTAGTAAAGCTGATTATACATGAAGATTGATGATTGGTTTAATGATAAAAGAATTACAAGAGATTGGGACGGTAAAGATAAATTTTAATTTTTGTTATTGTATTAATGATTAAAAAATTTAATTAATTAGATTGATTAATTTTTTATTCATTTTTAAACTTTTCAGTTTGATTTATTTTAATATTTTTTATTGTTAAAAATCAGTTAGTTTATTAATTAATTGATTGATTTTTATATATTAATAAATTTTTATAACTAAAAATAAATCAATTAATTTTTATTTAATAATCTTCTTTTTCAATTAAACTTTAAATTTTTTTGATAGTTAAGGAAAATATTTTTCAATCATATTTCAAATTCTTTAATTTATTCAATATTTAACCAATTTTATGTTGGTACAATATCGGTAAAACTTCTTATCTTACCAGTTTAACTTCCAATCTAATTTTTAAAATATGGATTGTAACCACTCTTTTAATGTAAATTATAGAGTAATAACTTCTTAATTATATATTTCAAATAAATTAATTGATAAAATCATATTAAACAAAGTGATAAAATTTATCTAGTTGATCATCAAAACTTTTTAGAATACACACTTAACTCTCTAATATTTGAATTATTTGAAATTTCTTGTAATAATTCAAATTCAGAAACTCCTCCTAATATTTTTAGGTAAATTAAAGGATGTATCTTTATTTAATTAATTTATTTCATACAATCGGAGTTGTTCCATAAAAATCTTAATATTCATTTTACTTAACATCAGGTCCTGAGTTTAATGCAGCATTTCTCCATCTCTTATTGATTAAAAAGGTTTATCTGCGGGCCAATTCGATTAGCTGAGTTGTTAAGCAAATCCAATAGAGCAGGTACTTTGTAGGTTACTTATTTTAGGCCTAACAAAGTTAGGGTTCTGGGGGAATCACTTTCCCTAACAAAGTTGATAATGGCAATAATTTGATACCTTCAAAATTTTATTTATGATGCATTTTAATTGATCACTCAGTTTATGTAAAAAAATTAATAAGAAATCAGTTGATCGATATTTTAAAATTGTTTTTTGCACTTTAAAAATTGTATAAATGATAAACACACTAAAAATAAGCTTTCTAAAACTTTAAAATCATGAATTATGAGCAAGAATGATCAAAATTTTGAAAGGAAAACTACCTATTACATTATGTAAAAGAGCTTATAATTAATCAGAGAAATATAATATAATTCAATGCTTTCTCGTTCTTCTTCCACTGAAGATCAATGGAATTTCTGTTCAGTATCCATTAACTTATTCTATGCCACAATAGTTATTGTTTATGGTATTGTTTTTGGGACACTCATCACTTTTAAAAGTTACAACTTTTCCTCTCCTGTTTCTTAAAGGAACAGAATGCAATTGTTTGGTGTTGATTATTAAAACCTTACAAATTGTGGATATTGTAAGTTGGATAGAATTGATTCGATATGTGACAACTTATACGACTTGGTTAAGGTTTAGTTACGTTCCCTGTAATTGATATGCCTTTTCAGTTGTTCATGTCATTGACGAAAATACGTCGTGGATGAGTATATATGTTTTTGAGCCCTTAACCAAAACATCTGAAATGACTAAGCACATCTTTTGCAATTGGTATACACTGGAAGAATTGTGGATTGCTTTGCTAAAATTCGTAAGCAAACCTGTACCAGTGTGACATGTGTTTTGGGGAATTTCAACGTAGGGGGTAATCCACTGATGACATTCTCTTACACAAGTATCAGTACTTACTAATTATTATATCACCGCAATAAATCTTTTGATATTTAAACTTTTCATTTTAATAATTTTTTTAAAGATAAAATTATATATTATTGGATTTTTCAAAATTTCGTACTTAAGCGAAATTTTTATTAAGTATTATTGTATTTTTCAATAATTTTCATCACAAATATGGTTGGAGGTATGAAATTATGCCTTCTAAGTTTCCTAAACATCAAACACATTCAAATCAAATGTTTGGAGAGCTTGAGCAGATGAGCTATTAATTTACATTGGAAATTAAATAAGTTGGAGATGATTCCTACATATTTTGCTTGTTAACTAAAAAAGTCTATTTTCATCTTCTTTATTAATCTTATACGCCATGATGAAGAATGTTCTCCATCTTTGAGACTTTACTTTTAATATGCTTCTTTAATCTTCTCATTATTCGAAACCATATGCTTTTTAACCAATTTTGGAACATCAAGTGACGAAGTCCATTACAGTTCATTGCCTAATCATATCTGTGGCCATCGAATCGCTGCACCAGAAGAGTGCGCCATGCACATCTTTTTAAATAAAAAATATAATATAGGATTTTCTTTTCAGGTTTCACGTTCCTAATTTCTGAATTTTGACGTGGCATGCACACACAAAAAAAAAGTAATGATATCCACAAAAATATGTGCAAGTTATCAACAAATATTCCTTAATTTGTTCCATCCTATTCCTACCCCGATTTTGTGTGACATCAGAACATTTATCGAACAGAAAAACAAAAAGAGGGAAAAAGGAAGCCTAACAAAATCATAATAATCAAAATTAATAGCAGAATATTCATATTCGATACCAATTTTTAGTTCCTGTGCCAATCACGTTTGTATGTAGAGTCTAAAAAGTTTAGGGTTAAGGGATTAATTCCATATTTGCGAATATTACGATTAATTCAACAAAATCATATAAAGAAAGAAAAGGTTACATCCGAATTTTGTTGGCAAAACCATATCTACAATTTTTTTGTATTTCATTTAACTTCTGAATGATCAAATTGATGTGCATAAATCCATTGTGGCCATGATCGCAACTAGACCATGATCTGTAAGCAAGTTGCCCTCTTGTATACAAGTCCACAACCACAAATAATAGATGATAACGTTCAAGAATGGTGTGACTCCCTAGTTTCACGTATCGAAAGTGAGTAAAAGAATATAATAGAACAGATTGATTGATTAGACTTTGAGTCATAGTCTGTATACCCCGACTAATACATATTGTCCTAGGCGTGTACGATCTTTTGTTATGAAATGTGATGAGAAAAAGATGACAACTCGATATTGCTTGTATTGCTTTGGTTCACTACTTTTAGGATGCATAATTAATCATATTGTAACGCGTTCTCATTTTTTGATAGTGGTCACTTGAGTCACTTTTACTTGTCTTTAGTGTTGGGAGCCAAAGACCATACATTTCTTTGTACAAACGTTGCATTAACCGATACCACAGGACTAAGAAAGTCATGTATCGATGTTGGAAACGAACTCTATTTGGACAAAAAACTCCCACCATACCCATGTAATAGGTCTTGATAACTATCTATACTCTACTTTCTACACTCTAAATGATTAGCGTGGAGAATTGGGACAACCACTATGAGATAGGGCATGCAGCATACCATTTTATGAGTGTAAACAAAGAGTTACCCAAGATTTTATGTAATAATGAGATTGAAAAAGGATTCATCATTGTAATTTACTGTGATTCCATTTGCATTACTTACAATTACACACATCATTCACAATTACTTAATTATAATTGCGCATAATCTGTAAGTGCAATTTGTAATTTAAAATTTTAAGATATCAAAGCAAGAAAAATCTGTTTAATTAAACTACGCCAATTTTGAAAACAACATAAGAAAATGACAAATAGTTTCTTGGGGCGTCACAGAGGGCCTCGGACAGTATCATGGACTAAATCAAGCACAGGAGCCAAGTGGAGCACCAAATGGCTGAAATGGGCATCTAATCACCCCTCAATCATAGCAGATGTTATGACGTATTACATCGCAGGTCCGACAGAAACTGGTGCAAAAAAAACTTGCATATATCCAACTAGGAATGGTCTGATCGTATTCACAATCTTTTCTGTGACAAGAAAAAGTTTAATGAGAAATGGCAAATTGCTGGGTCAATTATATGAGAACCAAGGTTAAAGGCAGACATCGTGCGTTGGTTTCCCAATCAATGGGGTCGGCTAGCGTTGCTTTGGTTGGTGGAATCATATGGCTGGACTACTAACTCGAACTGTGACCACTGGAAAGCAATAATCGTCTATTGATTAATCTAGTGATTAGCTACTTCGGTTAAAATCGTCAAAATTTCGATTCAATATTGTCTCATTCACTTGAAAAGCCTATTATGACAATAATGAAATTATCCGTATGTGTTTCTCTAACTAAATTGATAATGGAACACGAGACAGTATCATAGCTAAAAATCTCATGAAACCTATGAGCTTAAGTTCAGTGATAAATGAGGTTAAGGGTCTCTCTGTATTAAGGCTTAAATCCTCATGAAATCATTATGTTAAATTTTAGTCCCTAATTTGTAGTTGTAATCAATATATTTTTCTTTTTTTTATCAAGATTAAAGAGAACTCAACAGAATTAAGCTGCATTAATGTAAGGTTCTAATAGTAATGGTTGGAAATTAAGAAGCAATGTTGAATTTTTCTTTTTTTTTCTCAAATATCATTCCTTTTTCTCTCCGTTAATTTTGGAAAGAATAGAGTATGCGTGAGATTTCACTAAGGGAAAGCACGATATTCAATTGTAGTGGATTCGATTTTGTTTTCTTATTGCATGGTTTGCTTTGTCGGTTTCTCAGGTGAAGTGGGTTTTAACTTTTAATGGATGCAGTACGAGCACATCTGTACATGGGGTGTCTTTTATTAGCAGGTAACTACTTGGGTCGTTTTTATATTTCAGATATACAGTTTCTAATGTAGAATATGTACTAATATAAGATACCGAATTATTATAAGGGTTTCAAGTTCAGGTGTCAGATAATACAATTTAAAATTTTGTTTTTATAATACAATATTTTAGTAGAAAATTGAATTTATAGCAAGAACAATGAATATTTTCTTGTTATTTGCTGTAACAAAATTTGCATGATTAATTTGTTATATATATATCTAGTAATCCAAAATATGCACTGTTTTGGTTCATAATTCACATAATACATATGTAGTAACTTTTACATAAGATAAGAATGAAAATTAAGCCACTCCCTCCATTTCTTACTTGAACATAGAATTGTAAGAATCTGGCTACAATGTACTAGCTCTAGCTTGTAACTGTCCTTCATACTCTATTTCTTCTTGGAAGAAAATACAAAATATATTTCAAAATTTTGCCACTTGCACCATCGACTTTTTTCTTTTTTAGAAACTTTATATCCACCATCAATTGCTAATTGTTATCCATTTGGTTTGTCCTTCACGACACATTTATCTGCAAACTGAGAAAGACATCGGGCCTTCATTGTTATCTTTTCAACGAGCAACCTTTATAGTACATAAGTAACATACAAATACTACTGTTCTATTATCTATTGGTTTTCCCTATCAATTTCTTTCTAGGGTGGGTCTTTTGCTTGTTCCTGAAATCTTCGACAATCACGGGGGCAGCCTTTTGTATCATATTCCTCTGCATCGATCTAACCAATTTTGAGGTTAAGTGTATGAAACAAATTAGTGAACTTGTAGTTGTCACTCTTTTAAACTAAAGCTAGCATTTCTTTAGATGAGCATGAACTGTGTAGCAGTAGTGAAGGACTTTGCATGATTGATACAAAAGTGAGATCATCAACATCTACTACATTTATGCGCTGGTCAAAGATACTTAGTTCTCCACGGAACCTATGATATGTACCTTTTGAAGACCCTTTATGTAAGCTCTGGCCAATTAAATTACAAAAGGTGCTTAAGAGAATAGCAAATGCTTTGGCTTTTGGCTTTTCTTTGGCTTTTCGATTGAAAAGCCAAGTCTTCAAGCGAAACAAAACTCTATTAAATGCACCAAAATCATTAATATCTCCCACAAGCTGGCGATTGATAGAATAAGCGCAATCAGATTATAAAAGGGTCATCGTTCGATCGTCTAAAGAAAGGACCAGTGGTCAGTATACAAAAATTTAGGCTTTCTCTGTAATGGTTTGGCTTTGAGAGAATTATTTTAAGATAAACTTTCATGCATCAACGCTAGTGGCTTATCACGTATTACATTATTGTTGAAGGACATGTCTTTTTCTTCTTCTTTATTAGTCTTTTTTAAAACCCTTTTCACGTACTCACAATACCAAGTAGCATTCTTTATAAAAGATGCAGAGAAGGCTAAACTTTCGGTAATTTGACCAAAATAGTTTCATATATCAGGTTTCTTTATGGATTACATTTGGAAAAGATGACGTACGACCATAATACAAGGAAAACTTTGAGAAGAAAACAGCTGGATGAATGGTATTACAATGCTTTAATTACGATCAAATAATTCAAGATGGATGTTTTCAGCTAAACTAAGGAATTCAATAATTGATACTGATAATAATAGTGTTTTAAATGATGATTATTATCCGTAAGCAATTGTTTCTATATCGCTCACAATTATTATAACAACTTATGATTATAATGTAACTCACAATCCATAGCTTAAAACTACACCTCACTCATTGATGCGTATGAAAGGTTAGCACGAGCTATAATGTCTGAATTTGGTGTCAACACCTAGAAGTCTCTGTATCAATCTTAAAAGGATGTGCGAGAGCTTACCAGATGGAAGATGAATGCATACACCGTAGATGGCGTAAGTCGTAAACTAATTAAGCATCGTATGGATGAAGGAACACAAGCCATTTACGTAATCTAAATATTGTTTCAATTTCTCTTTTAAAAAGAAATATAAAGTAAGCAGAGTTCCAGGTCCCCGTCACTTCATAAATAATTACCGATCTTTAAGCCTATCATCTATGCATTTTTGTTTCATTTTATTGAACAACCACTCGATTAGTTAAAAATAAATTTGCATATTATTAAATCTCTTTAAATATTGCGTATTAGTAAAAATTTTATTGAATTATTATTGTTATTGTATTTATATATTAAGATTAATAATAAGTCTTTTTTTTTCAATTTAAGTGCATTCAAGTGACTTTAATTTTGAAATAGTTTTAAATTTTTAATAAAATCCATTCGAACAATTTGAGTAGGTTGAGCTGTGTTAATCTTCCTGAACTCAGCCCCCATACGATTCAGATCAACGAGTCCCATCTCTAGCACGTACTAAAAAAAAAAAAGAAGAAGAGAAAAGATAGATGTCGATACTAGCATGCGTTTTCTACTATAGTATGGCAGTTGATAGTGTAAGAGACTCTAGTCGTTGTTTCCACCATACGTGCACAGTTTGCTTTTCTATTCACAGCCTAGCTATGGCTTTTCTCGCTCTCTTTTTTTTTTTTAAATAACTGTGACTTCTATCCTTAAATTTCATATTTTGGCGAAATTTTTATTGAATATCGTTATTGTTAGCTATGACTTCTATAGAGTGTTGTGAATGAATCCATTCTCTGGTATTCTCTTTGGATATTTAGCCATGAATTGACATCAATTTTAAATTTGAAGAAATTCGCAAAATGTGTCCTACCTAATTTCACATTAGTTTATTTCTTAAAAGTGATGTAATAATAAAATGGTCCCAAATGCTTAGTTATCAAATAGTTTGACTTGAGATACTACTACACGCTCATAACTATTTGAGATCGTTATATCAATCTATAATTTAGTGTCAGAAAGTTTTGGTTGCCTGTGAAATTTTACAAGTTGAGCTATTTTATATTCAAATAAAAGTTGATAAAAAAGTGAATTATTTATATACCAAAAATAATATATAACCAAGGCTTTGAGTGAAAGTAGTATCTTATTTTTATATAAATTTCATGCCGGAGTTGGACCCTTAACAAGCACATATTGGTGTCTCATCCAAGTGTACAGCACATACAACTCAATGTCCAAGTAGTAACAATTAATAATATTAAGATATAAAAACCTATGGTGCGTATATACTGAAAAAGAGAACTTTGTGTGAAAGCAATTGAAAAAAAAAAGCCAATTGGTAACCAAAACTTGCTAGAAAGAAGAATGAAGATATATAGGTTCTGGTTTGGTCAAAATCAATTTACTTGGTTTCTTTTCCTTCCTTTCATGAGTTTAATATTCATTAATATTGAAACAATATATCCCTGTAATTTAAGAAATATTTTTAAGAAATTAATCTTTAAAATTTTTTAATTTTTTTAAATTTTTAATTCTCTAAAAAAATCTCTTCTTTTAAATTTCGGTTAAAAAATAATGACAAAATACACATAGTATGAACATCATATATGAATTAATTAAATATTATTACTAATATAGTAACTCTACTTAAGTTTTAAACTTGACTTAAACTAATAATTTAAATTAATTATAATAAACTATTAATTTAATTCGGATTTAATTAGTGAGTTCAAAATTAAGAGTTGACTTAAATGAATTTGTAAATACCATTTGATTAGTGTATGTATGATATTTGTATTATATGTTTGTTTTAATCAAAATCTATACAATATATGGATTTTTCTTAAAAAGTGAAAATTAAAATAAAATTTTCAAGAATTTTAAAGATATAGAAATTTTGGTATGTTAAATTACAAGAAATATTTGTATCATTTACATAACACAAGAATGATACGCATACAATTTTATTCTAAAAATGATCTAAACAATTTTATTCTAAAAATGATCTACCCTCCTGTCGTATATTACCAGAAAGTCTAGGAATAGAAGCAACAAGAAACACAAAATTAGGCAATCATTGGTGGGTGTTATGTAGTATAATGGTATTATCAAAGGAAAGTACTTTATCTAGGTGGTAATGCAACGAAAAGAAAGCAGTATTAGTATACAATTAGGACTGTTCTTTGCCACATATAGATTAACTTAATATCCCCAGGACCCGAAGTTTTAGGATCTGAAGCAAGAAATAATATGCAGTTGCAAATCAATTAAGTATACTTAATTATCATGCTGAAACGGCAAATTTAATGTTTCTATTTACGTGCAAAGAAACATATTATATGAATTTCTAGCCATAACAAACACTGATGGATGTTGCTGTTTTCACGAGATGCATGCCAACGTGGTTAAGTTTCTTGCATGAAGAGTTGGAGGACGTGATTATATATATACACACACACATATATATAAGGATTCATGTGATTCCGATTATCCAGTTACAGGAAAATCAAGAAAGAAGAGTTTTATCCCCTTTTTGCTCTACTCAGGTGTCTTAAAAATGTTGGTTTAAAAATAAATGATTGTTCTTTTTCAACTCTTATTACCCAACCTCTTACTATCCAACTTGAGAGTGCACAACTAATGAGTTCCACTTATTGAAAAGGGTATATATATATATATATATATATATATATATATATATATATATAACTTAAGTTGGAATGTGAAACCTTTATAATGATTAGTACTCGCTTTGCCTTGTAGTTGCGAATTGAATGGATTGAAAGACGTTTTAAATTAAGATCCTTATCGTAATTGTGCTCATTTTATTTATATCGTTTGTAATAATCATCTGCTTCAAAATATTATATAGTTTGGACAATTATAAAAAATTAAAAGGTTAAAAATCATCATTTCCCTTTAAATTTTTTCAACTCTCATTAACCTATTTGACGTCTAAAAGCAAAACCGGCATAGATCTTAAGTTCTTGACTCTAGTATTATGACCTTGTTTGATAAATCAACTAATTTTTGGTAGATTGAGAAGTATTTGTCGGTTAAGCTATGTCAAATAGCTGATAATTACATTTGGCACTCTTATTTGCTTACTCATTTGACATACAATACACAACAATTTGTCTTCTTTATTCATTAAGAGTAAACCTTTCACAACTTCTGTTTTTTTTAACTTGCTAATGAGCTTATATTTGAAAGCTTTTGATGCCATAGATCTATATTATTGTTGTATGAGGCTGATTGCAAATAGTAGTGACTTGCAACATATAACAATTGTCTGTTAATCATTTGCCGCTCATAATACATTCTCCTTATTTGGTTAGCACTATGTATTTATCACTTGTAAATTTAACCAATAAACTATCATCGCAAAGTTAGCTTATACTCACTAAATTGGCTTTTAATCCATCAACATGAAGTACATTTTTGAGATGTGACAGTCCATCCACGCATAACGTCTCTCTACTAATTACTGAAGCCTTCTTTCTATCTCCAATTGTCACATTTCCATCCATACAACTTTGATAATTGGATAAGTAACTCTTTTCTCCTGTCATATGATGTGAACATCTATTGTCAAAATACCAACCATTATGCAAAGTCGCCTTCATTGATTTAAGAACTACGGAGCTCGCAATTGACTCTTTCTAACTCAAGTGTGCTTCATAATTATGGACTATTGCTGGAATTTTGTGAGGAATGTATGCTCTTTCAATTTTGGGTCCTTTGGAACAACGTCTATAGTAACTTGTAGCATCTCAGCCTTATGTGTCCGATAACACGACAAAAATAACATGTAGGAACAAACCTCCAATTCTTCCTCGAAATTTCTCCTTAGACAAATCTAGATGCATTATTTTTCTCATCATTCATCTTAGAGTATTCACCTTTATAGCTAATGTCTTGAAGATCTCCTTTGATCTTACCGATTTCTAAAAAATTTTCTAACTTCTTTAAGCCACCATTTAACATCCTCAATCTCTTTTCAGTACTGATCAATTTTAGTTTTGCTTCATCAAGTTCGTCTAATATAGACATCAATTTCTTCTCTAAATCTCAAATAATGTTCTTCATAAATAAGTTTTTTTCATTCAACTTTTCATTCTTTTTATATATTTGCACCCATTTTGTATACATTAATTCATAAACTTCGTAAATATTCTCCTTTTATCATTTGAATCATTATCATTACCATCATAATCTGATATTGAGTTTTGAGCTGGTTCATCTGTGTTTTTTCCTAAATTTTTTTGATTTTCTTACATTTTCATCATCGATTACTTCCTTCTTGATTGTTGTTAAGCAAGCAACTGAACTTTTATTGTATAAAGGAACTAACACAGCACTATTTGCAATTTCTTCTTCACTACCATATTTAATTTTAAATTCATTCTCACTCTAAGTGCTCATAAAGGATTTCCCTTTTCTCTTTTTCAAGGTGTTAGCACGTTCCACTTGCACAAGTCCGAAGCCTTGGCACTCATGACATTGAATTTTCTTCACCTTTCTTTCACACTTCTGAGTTTTGACTAGTTGTTTAAAGTTGTTCGATGATCTCCCACCGTTTTGCCTAAATTCGGGTATGTCCTTTTTCACTCTTTTCAGTCACTTACTGAAATTTCATGTTAATAATACCATATCCTCATTCTCGTCGACTTCATCTTCTATATCATTCATACCTTTTTCCAGTTTCAGCTTGTAGTGCCAATCCTTTACTCATTTCTTATTTTCCCCTAACAAATTCATTTCGAAATTAGTAAGAATTTCAATTACCTTCTCTAATGACAAATAATTGATGTCATGAGCCTCCTCAATTGCTACAATTTTTGGAATAAACCTTGAAGGTAGTGATATCAACATTTTCTTTACCAGTTTCAGGTTAAAGTATTTCTTCCCGAGTTGATATGCTTGGTTTATTATATCACGCAATCTCTCATGGAAGTCTCCAATGGTTTTACCATCATCTATCTTCAGCTCTTTAAATCTTATAGCCAACATCTGAAGTTTTGAGGCTATCATAGATTTTGATCCCTCATGTATAGTTTACAAAGTATCACACGCTTCTTTAACTAATTCACAAGTTGATATCATTGAAAAGAGACCTTCATCAATAGCACTAAAGATGGCATGCATGGCTTGACAATTTCCAAGTGCTTTCTCTTCTTTAGCTCTTGTCCACTCAGATGGGTGGTTTTTCAATACTACTACTCTCTTGTCATCAGTTATAACCGAATTGTCCAGCATCGAGTTCCATGTCTTAGTTTCCTGTGCCTAAATAAAAACTTTCATATGTGCTTTCTACACAGGATAATTGGAACCATCTAATAGTGGTGGTCTGGTAATCGATGCACCTTCTCTTGTAGTCATATTTGTGAAACGCGGATCTGCACCAACTTGCTATACCAAGTTCTAATTTGGTGACTAGGCTCTAATACCAATTGAAAAATCAGAATGATGTAATGGTTTCATAAATTTTTAGATTTTTTCCAGTCGTTTCTAACACAAACAAAAAAATAGAAAGATTAAATGCATTAAAATAAATCAACACCGAAATTTGTTAATGCAGTTCGGCACACTTTGCCTATGTCTGCGGGGGCTCACCCAGCTTAATACTTTCACCAAGGAACAACGATAGTTTTATACAAGACTTTGTTAAACTAACATCACTCAACCCTTGACACAACCCCTTGTCCTCACTACTTGTGAAAGTAATTCACATCCAATAACACGACCGACTCGTGTTAACCTCAACAGAAGATTTTTCTCAATGATCTTTTAATGAAAGAAATATAAATGAATAACTCAAGTGATTAACTAACTAAGAACAAAACAGAATACACTTGAGATAGGAAAGAAAAACAACTTTCAGATAGATTCAGCTCCAATGAAATAAATCTAAAAATTGTCATCACAAACTATAGGCTAATTCATGCAAATTGCAGTACTAACTCACAGCTGCAACAAGAAGACATCAAGCATGACAGACCAAGCAAACAAGCCTTCACACAAAATCCAACAGAAACCACACCACAATTAACCTTGGCAGAAGACACACACAATATGTAAAACAACCCAGCCGTGAGCCACACACCAAAAGATCAACATCCAGTCGTGAATACTCCAAGATGTCGCACTCACAAAGAAATCAACCAACAAACGTTGTAGCCTAAGATAGAATTATACCAACATAAAGAGCAGCACATCAATCTTTCCATGCACTTTTTAATCATTAAAACTGAAAAACCAACAAATTCAACCAAAACAGATAAAGGAGTCACGCACGCATACAATTTCCAAGTTACTCACGATGTCCTTTTACCCACATCAACATGACCCTCACACACATCTATTGAAGATAGAATTCTTTCACACTGAAGCAGTTATCCAAAAATTCAATTCCAACAAGAAGTGTTATTTGGTTACACCTCATCTTAATTTGGATTTAAGATGTTCATTATTTTGAAGATCCAATTATCAAAAATGTCAAAATTAAATAATGAGATATATAACATATATCTTAATAACAATAAACACAACTCTTATCCAGATTATGCTATGATCCACAACTTGATATTTATCTTCAGCAACGCCCTTGTACAACCTACTATTCTTTTGTTTCCACAGTGAATAAATGATGGTTACAAAGCAATTTTGATGAGAATAGCATTCGGTTATCCCGGTCTAGTTAAAGAAATAAGCTTGTCAAGAGTTTGCCTCAATCTAGTGGTTGTACAACTATTCCTAGCAATTGTTGGATGCGTCCCTATACCACTTTAGAGTAGGCGCAATTAAACAATAAATTATTCTGATTTTCCACTAACACTCTACATAGTTCACAAATAGAGTCATGTTGGCCATCTGTTCTTAGTTTGCATTATATTTTTTATCACAGGCTATGTACTGATAATGGAAACTTTTGGGTTGAGAGAGTTTTTCAAAAGAAGATTACGCCAAGCAACATCCGAAGGGACAGTATTGAAAAGTGAATGACATGAAGCATTAGTGAAGATACCTTGCGGATTTGTCAACTTTCATTAACCTATTTGACCTCTAAAAGCAAAACCGGCGGTATATATTGACTCTACTATTATCGAAGCAAGACAAAGTAAGGAGATGGACATCAAATGGATTAATAGGAATTGACGGTAGAAAATAATATGATAATATAGCGATACTTCTTAAATTTTAAGGGAGTTTTTAATCCTTTTCCCTCAAAATCAATAAAATTTAAATTTAAATTTAAAAAACTAATTAAATAATTTGAATTAGTTTGAATTGATTTGATAAATAATTTTATTTTAATGTTGATCTGGATCTGATTGAACTAATTAGCTCAATAGCTTGAGTTGGTCCAAATTAATTTGATTAAACAATATTGATTTAGTGTCGATTTTAAACTAGATTAAACTTTAATTGGATTTGAGCTCTACTGCACTCATCCAACTTAATCTTATATTTACATATTTGTAATAACCCATAATTGCAATGCAATTTGCGCTTTTCAATTCAAAACCTTGAATTAAATCGCTAGTCAATATGTGACACCTCAAATGACATGTGAGTAATCAATGGAACATCTAATATAGTCATAAATGAAAGCCTATTCGCATCCTTCAGTCAGCTTCTACAGGTCCACTCAAATTATATGTAATGGAGTTAAATGTGTTAGTTTAAGTTTTGGACATGATTACAAAAACATGATTATGAAAACGATCTAGAAGGGGGTTGAATAGATCTTTTAAACTTTTTCGTAAAGTTCTACAAAAAACAAAGAATTAGAACACACACAAAATAAATAATCAAAGTTAAAATGTAAACAGA
>JAOTAY010000003.1:1698548-1739743 GCA_025629805.1 Erythroxylum baracoense | reverse complement strand
ATTTTTTTTATTAAAAAAATCGGCCGGGGGCCGGGGCCAGCTCGCCCGTGCCCAGGGCCGGGGCTGCTTGCTATTCTTTATGCGTGAAGAAAAATTTATAATTTTATGAATCAGGCATAAAACATTTCAGTATTTCACGAATAAAGAACTCGTACGCAGGTAATATTTAGATTAGTTTAATAAAACATGTTATATTCATGTCCACTTGACGACCACTTTCTTTTCCAACTTTTCAAGACAGTGTTCATGGTTTTTTTTTTTAATTATATATCTAAAAAAGATTTTAAAAAAAACTTGTGATGTATATAGTTGAACTCGTGATGTTTATGATTGAACATCTCAAAGTTTCAACTTCTTTACACTTATTGGATCGATTAGACCTACCCACAAATATGTAATGATTTTGTTGCTTTTGCAACAACCATGAAAATTCATCTACGTTTCTCCACATCGATCCCAATTGATGAAATTAGCAGACTTCATCGAACCTATCACTAAAACCATATAAAAGAAAAGGGATGTGATCTGGTTTTCGTTTTTCTTTCCATTGAAGGAATTACCTTTGCTCCTCTTCGTTTAAACATCATTACCATTTGAAGATGAAAATCCAGTAAATTGAAAGAAGAAAGTGGAGAACGCATAATCCAATATTCTTAGTTTGTTTGCTTGTTTGTCTTTTTTTTCAAACGTTTGTTATAATCAAAGTGGTACTCTTTGGTGCATGACAATCGCAAATGTCAATTTATAAAGTTGAGCTACATCATCATGAGAGTGATATTCAAAACTTTGCAAAATGGATCTTTCACTCATCTTTGTCAATGGATATCTTTACGATCGATAATTATTAATTATTTACAGATCTTTATAATTAAGGTTCATCACAATTTATAGATATTAATTATAAGGATCTGATTTCACCAATGATATGCATTTTGACTACAATTAAGAACTTAATGTAAGCCATTAGACATTGTAATCAAGAAAAATAAACGTCATAAATGATGTGGTAAGACCTTTCATATCTAATTAACGATCTGAATAAGATTAACTCGATAATTAAAAAAATAGTTAAACATGATTAAGTGGTGAAATTAACATTATCAATGTCAGATTCCACTTAGATATGAACCAACAATTTCAATTTTTTCTCACCTAGAGACAGCAGGTATGTTGGCTGATCAAGTTTAGTGGAATCCATTCACAGAGCAACAAATGTTAAATTAAACAAGACATATTTTTTCTTGATGCTACTCCTTACCAGAACAAAGTCGATAGACAAAGTAAAAGTACGTTAAAGCAGCATGTGTGATTGT
Source organism: Erythroxylum baracoense (assembly GCA_025629805.1). NCBI lineage: Eukaryota > Viridiplantae > Streptophyta > Magnoliopsida > Malpighiales > Erythroxylaceae > Erythroxylum > Erythroxylum baracoense. The sequence goes on along the minus strand of JAOTAY010000003.1, from coordinate 1,738,430 downwards.
GGAATTGAAATTTGCACGCCGAAGCAAATACATATATATCTTTACGATGGATTGCAACATGAAAAAGATGCAAAACCCTTTTTCTCTAACTGAGATTTCTTTTATCGCTAGACAGCAACTAGTGCCTACTTCGTTTCATGGTCCTAATGAGCACAACGCATGCAATTGTCATCAGCCTTCCTAATTTATTATATTGTCCAACACCAGACGGAAGTGGTCAGATTCTGCCATTGGCTGCAAATCACTATATAACAACGGCTACGGTTTTCGCATCTCACTTTAGTAGTTTGCCATTTAAGTATTAATCAAATAATGTTTGGGAAACGCACGTCTTCAACTTTTGTCAAGCATTTTCAGATTACTAATAGCGCTTAGTTTAGTTAAATCATCCTTATTATGCACCTTAATCTAGAAGAACCTTCAATGGCGTGTATATAATCGCAGAGGAAAGTGGCAAACACGCACGTACATCATTCACTTTTGTGACCGACAATGAAAGACAGCTACGATTTTCCACATCCAAATTTAAGTTGACACAAAAAAACACGATAAGATCATGCCTTATTGCAAATGGCGCCTTCTGTTCTGGGGTTGATGGGACTTACCAACCCATTAGACTTCTGACGAAGCACATCATCTTTAAGCTTTTTTTTTTCTTTTTGTCATTTCAAACGTTACGTAATTGTTATTTATTTGGTGTTTTTATAGGATTTGAGTTATCATAGGATCGTCTAGCAAGTATCAAAGTTCTAAATAATAATAAGTTTTGAATAAAAATGTCACATGCAAAAGAACACTAATGATTATTGTTGTTGCTGCACGCACTATAATGTTGAAAATCAGAGAAGAAGCTCATATAGACTACTACGTCAGTATCGCATGGACCTTTTTTTATTCGAACTAGTGGATGAGGCATAGAAGCATTAGTCATTTAGTAATACAAAATATTGCAATTTATTGGCGGTGTGAATCACATTGGAAGAACATGAAGAATGCTTATTATTCATGTATTTCTGTACTGCAAATTCAAAGTTGTAAAGGTTCAAGTATGAGTCGTGACATTGTAGCAAAGAAGTATCATTTCTTCCACATCTATGAAAAATTATCGTCCTGATGGCTACATATCAACAGAATTTTCTCTCCATATATGAACAAGTGTTAAAATTTTGATGTTACCGGTCTGAATTATTTTTGGTTTCTCAAAAATGCTTTGTACATATCTGCTAAAAGGTATCTTAAGTTATTGCAATACACAATATTGATTTGTATATAAGTGTGAATCAAATCCATCATCTAATTCTAATTCTAGGTGACTAGTCATCAAATAATTTATCTTTGAAGTGCTAAATTATTAAATAATTTTTTCAATATATATATTCATTAGGTACGTGAAAAATAATTACTATAAATTTCACTTATATAAAAGAGAACACTCAGACCTTGATTAGACGACTCTTCAAAATAATGCCACAACGCTTAGTCTTTCTTTTTCTGCATTTGGGTCGATTTATTTACAAGAGTATCTTAGGTTATGGGGTTAATGCAAACATTGGTGAGATTCACATGCTTTGGTGAACTCGGAGACATGCCTTACATGCATGAGGCAATTTCAGAGGTTTATGACCGGGTTGTTAAAAGGGATGGTTTCTGATCTACGTTTAGGCAGAGGTAAAAAGCCTTGGTCAATCAGGCTCAAGTTAAGGTCTTCGGTTCTGATTGAACTTGAAAAAAATTTTCAAACCCGATCAGTTATAAGAAATCGAACAATCCGGCTTGAAGTCAACAAATTAAAACAAGTTTGATACAACTTTAGCTTGGTTTGAGCCTAAATTTTCTCGGCCTCAAGCTTGGACTTTGGAGGTCCAGGCTCGATCCATTGCCACCCGCATATGGCGTGGGGAGGATAGAGAATCTGTGGGGAGAGAATTGCCGTGAGTTGCCTAAAGGGTGGCTTGAGAATGGTTATATACAGGCAAAAGAGTTCATTTCAAGTTCTTTGCGCGAGACGCTGGCCCGAGAATCTGTCTTGGAAAGGACTTGAGCATGCAGACAGAGAACGTGCATTGCCTAAAAGAAAACCCGATGTCTATATCCAACAAATTCTCTTGTTTAATCACAGATCACTTCCTGCAAGTGAAACAAACAACATATGCTTCTACTTGATTTTTAAGTAACAAAAGCCAAATAGAATGATCAAAGATGACCAATTACAACATAAATTATAATAAAACTATTGAAGTCACTAGATCACCATAACCATCCTGATAGTACCAACCATGTCTTACTTCTGACAGTTTTCTGTGGGCTTCGACTATGCAGTTGTATCGATTGTTGTGTTGTAAGCAACCATCCAGTGATCAGTTACATGTTAAGAGAACAAGATACTTATGAGGTCCAAGCCTTACTGCTTGCAAGAAAGTAAATCAAACTATGAGTGCCATAATAAGGTTAGTCTAAGAATGTATTCATGTTTTTTTCCAATGACTCCCCAATCCAAGGCCGTATATTCTAGTTAATTTATACAAAATGTGAGCACTCATAGTCCAATTTCTTCTCTCTCTGCATCGTTAAATTGCTCAATGATAAGCATGCCAATAAGCTTCACCGCTTATAATGCCTCACGGAATTGCTTAGAATTCAGAAGCTGAAGGATTGAACCACCTGTAACTACAGATAAAAATAGTACAAGTTCCTCATGCTTGGAATAAATCAGTTCTTGCACTGGTTGGAGCACAATGATGTCTCTACTACCACTAGTTCTGTAAAAAGCTTGGAATCCTTTTGCCTGTAAAACCAAATCAATCATAAAAGCTTAACAAAAAAAACTTCAGGAATTTAAAAAGGAAGCCATAACTCGTGGTGCTTAGTGAGTCACTGTTCATTATTATTTCGATGTGAACCTAATTTCCATGGAAACCTCAAAAGAAATTTAGTTTCCATTTTCTTCCTATGGTTTGATTTTGTAGGTTCAACATATATGGAGATGGCCACACGTAGAAATCTACCACTAGTTTTCAGTTTTAACAGCAGGATATGTCAATCCAGAGTGTCTTTTTAAAGAACACAAATTCACTGAACGTTCAGCTTGTTTTACAAGTTGTGATTCATATAAGAAAATTTTTGTGCAGACAGATGTTTTGTCTCTCTCGTTATCAAGATTGTCGAATTCAATCTTCAATGCTCGCAGATTGCAATAGAATGACATCAAAGAATAATTTGAACATAGAAAGAAAATTTTCAATTTTCAAAACTTTTAACTAATTAAATTGCCATTCTAAAAATGTGAAACAGTTTTTTGAAGTTGTACATTCTTCATAGTAATTTAGATACCTGAAAACGATTGTTCCAGTGTAGCAATATACATGCATGATCATGGAGTTCACTTGTGGGATGACCCATTGGAATAAGCTGCATCAGGCTGCCCATTACTAGCAGCATCAGCACACTTCAGTCTCCGATAAAAGAGAACATATGCAGCAGGTGACCTTACTTCTTCTTCATTTATTGGTGATATGTGATTGTCATCAAAGTTATACCACCTATTCTCATCAAGGAGCTGCACATTAGACAGAACATTAGATGGTAATAAAAAAAACTATGATTTTAGACTAGTATTACTATTTTTAGTTTTGTTTCAGCATTCATGACCATGAAGTCACAATGAGTCCTACACTCACCTTGATATATGCAGTGTAGTGTCCACTCCCCATGCCACCATAATGGTTTGTTAAGGCATAGAGTTCATAGAGTTGACGTTGGGTGTTGTTTTTGTTGGCTACATATTTTGTCAAGTCAAAGTCATGAATGGGAAAGTTCACAAATGTTTCTAATTTATGCTTCATTGACCTACTGTACGAGAACCTCTTCAAATGGATGACTAAAACTTCAGGAAGCCTCCACAAGTCAAGCTTCTTGCTTGCTTGACGACGTTCTTTGCATTTTGGGCATAACCTGTCAAATTCAATACATTAGTCGCTTTATTGGAGTTGTTTCTGCTCCTTGCATTAGAACAAGATTAGTTACTAGAGCTGTAGATGATGCTAACACATAATTCATCCAAATGAAACAGGATTATAGACTACAACACAAGAAAAGAAATGTAAAAGGAAACGTAGAAAGCTTCAAATGGGCAAGATAACCTGAACGTATGCAACAAGGCAATATATATGTCAAGAAGGAAAAGTCTGCTTTCTAGGAAGCAGTTGATAATGGGAACAATTGGACACTAACCACATATCTTCTGGTACCAAGGGCTCTTCTCGGAGAAAAGCTTCCAAACAAGTGTAAAGGGAGAGAGGTTCAGTACGAGCTTTCTTATTCACAGGCCCATATTTGCATACTTCAGGTAAGCTTTCCAAGAAATGAGTGTCATACATCTTTAATAACTCTTGCGACCAATCAAGATATACTAATATTGAAGTCGATGAGGAAGAAACCTTAATGGCTTTCTCTTCTCCCACGGTAAGGTCAACGCACTCATTATTTTCATCAACAAGCTGAAGAGGTAGTTTCAATGATTCTGTGGCTTTTGAACTATTATTATTCTTGTTGACTGAATCTGTCAAAGGGTCACAGCATTTTTCAACAGACTTGCTGTCATAGCAGGTATTTGATGGTGTCAGTGAGTCAATAATATCACCAGACTTAGCCCGTATCTCAGACTTCAACAAAGGTGAGAGCATTGTCTGAACCACTGTTTGAATGTCACCTCTTGTAAGTTCATCACAAGCAACCACTGAGACAAATGGAGTCCAGTTGGGATAGCACTCTGATCCATTCTGGGTACCAATTGTTAGCCTGAAAAGTACATTACATCAATATACATCAAGGCACATCAACTGGGTGTTGACGATGATGATGATCATCATCATCAAGGCACATCATTTGCCCAAGAGGTAAATTAAATCAATATAAATCAAGGCACATCATTATGCATATAACTATATTTTCTTTTTTTCCTAAATAGCTCGAAGTGTGCTGTGTATAGGCAAAGGACCACATGCCAAACAAACTATTACTTATTGGCATTTGCACATACCTATAACATACATGCACAAATGGAGAAGAGAAACATCACAAAGACCTAAACACCAAACTCCTATGAAACCCATACCAAAATGTCACATGAAGTAATTAGGACAAAATTATAAATTTACTGATACGCACGGCTCTTGCCAGCGATGGATCAATCTAAGTGAAAGAGTCTTCTTCCCTGACTTTGGAATCTTGTATGCAACAAGGTGATCATCATCTTTGATTGTAGACAATGAAATTAATGGGTCTTCTAAAACTTGTTGAAAAGTATGGTTCCGTACCTAGAAACAACAAAATCAGCTAAGATGATCCATCGAAAGCAATATTCATAAGCACATTATTCATAATGTTCAACTAAAAACCTCAGCAAGTTTAAGCTCCTCATTGTTCTTCAAGGAACAAGAATTGCTGAGTGCTTGAATCAAGTCCCTGCACCTTCCTTGTTTTGGAACATTCAAGTTGCAAGCAAATGGGAGGGTGCTTCCATCGCAACTAAAAACTGTCACAGTCATAGATCGTGTAGTGGTGGACTGAAGCGGCAAAGAAAGATACATGAAGGGATCAAATGTCACGGAGATTTTGTTGCACACAGGGCAAACCAACGTTGACTTGTATTGTCCCTGCCCAAAAGTCAAATGGATTGAGGGACATCTTCCAAATTTAAGCAGGATCAGATACGGGAACTACTGCAAATGGTATTCACACAACGTATATAAGGAAAAATACACCAATCATTCGCGTCTAATAACCTAATGGAAAAGTATTAAGGTTCAAATATAAAGAGCTTCAAATAATAGCAAGGAATCTCCAAACAGTTGACAAAGAGCTGGATTCACTGGAATTTATATACAATAGGTTGTTAACAACATTAGGTGAAATAAGTTTCCTTGGCAAGAAGTTAACAGTAAACTTTATGAAAAGGGATATTATTCACGGCTCCAGCTCTAAGATACAGAATCTATGCAGAGGTTAAAAGAGAAACGAAACCTAGAACAATAACTGAGCAATAACAGATTCACAATAAATACAATGTGCAGTCCAATGATACTCCAAAAGCCCAAATTGCAGAAGTGACAATTATTTCACAAGATAAAAGACACTCGATGTTTAAAATCATTCAGTGAACTAAGATTACCCGCTTTAACAACTAAACAAAAGCATACTTAGTTCTAAGACAAGAAAATGAACATAAAGAGTCATGTTTATACCATAATTCAGCATGTAGTCTATTATAGTGAGTAAAAACTTAAAAAAAATCATGTCGTCAATCCAGAAATGAAGCCAAAGAGTAAAAAGCATAGTCAAGCAAAATATTGTTAATAGTAAATGTGTAATTTTTTACGAAACACAAAATTTGTTCAACATATTCAAACAATATCACCAATCACCATGCAGAAATAATAAATACAATGTCAATTTGCTAAGTCATGAATCAAATTCTGAGGTAAACAATTTATAATATGTAAAACTCACTTGGCACACATCAACAATTATCGAGTCATTGCGAGCAATGTGATTTGCCCAGTACTCATCAGCAACTTCTTCATCTGGGCGACCATCAGCATCTCTAGACTTAATATAAGGTTTATGCTTGACACGATTCAAATCTTCATGAAGACCATCTAGAAGAAATGCTAAAAGTTCCTGAAAACATTATAATAGGTACATGTAAGCCAACTTCAAGCAATTTACATATCTACAAACAATTGGATGATATTAAGAACCTGAGAATCATGCTGATTATATCCACTGAACTGTGGGGCAAAACGAGCAAGTTTTGCTTTAAATGGGCGAGGAGCAATTGATGTTCGTCCTGGTGCCCATAGCTTGCGAAGTAACTCACCAAATGCTAGGGCTAGCTCACCCTACAAAAAGGATTACATTCATTCAATAAACAAAAGGCAATAGAGATTCAGTCATAGTCTACTAATTCCAGAACAGCTGCAACAACTTGCCATCACAAATTCAATTGCTTCAATAAACAAACAACGTTAAAATAAATCAACAATAAATAAAATATACTCTCAAAATTACTAGGCACATCTCCTAAAAGATTCACTCGAAGGGTAGATAGGTAAACTTCAAAAGTTGTATTCTGTAAGAAATATAATCCAACATTAGGTCCCACGATGACATACTTAAAAAGACATCTATTTCCACTTCTGTTATTTGGAATATGTTCAAATGGTGAAACAAATAACAGATAGAAGGCCTTTTTTTTACAAAAAGAATGATAAAGATGGCATCCAAAAAACAAATGCTGAACCTGCAGAAGTTCCTCAGGATCCAAGGATAAGAGAAACTCTTTTTGTTTGGAGACAGATAAAGTGAGAAAAAGGTAACCAGCTTTAAAGTTATCCAAGATCATCAACCCTTATTCAAGCTTATTAAACTATGAAACTCTATTATGTAAATTGATGGTAACCCCTTGGAACTAAGTCCAGTAAAAGTTCAGTGAACTATTCCACCACAAAGTCTTCAAGAAACCACACTAAAATTTTCATACAGCATGTTTAATTACTTTTTGCAATCATGATGACACAAAATTATGGCAAATGGGATTCACATCATTGCATCCCCAACTTACCACCATACCCAAGGGATTTTGCCAATTTATCTCTTGGTGATAATCCTCCCGAAAATATTTTGCAAACTCTGGTGTATGAACAAGACACTGTATTGCGCTATTCATAAAGCAAGTGTTCCCTAAGTTCAACAGCCCAATCAAGCCACCAGAAGATCCCCTTGTGGTAACACCACTGCTCCCATATGTGTTATCCAACTCCCTACCCAAAGTTATTGGGTTCTGACCTTGTGAAAGCTCTGAACCACAGCTTTTTGAACCACCTGTGCTTGCAGATAGACCTCCTGCAATTGAGAAGCTTGACTTAGAAGGCTCTAAAAGAATAGAACTAGCTTCCTTCTTAGAAGATCCATTGTCTTGAATAGAACTCTTATAACCACTCAACGCAGTACCATTGACATTGTTTAGAACCTCCACCAGTATCTGTATATTTAATTGTAGAAGAAAAGAAAAGCCAACTGTTAAAAAGAGAAAAGGCATCATTTCTTGAATACTATGGCAGCAGCATTCACGAAGTAGATGCAAAAGGTTGTACTCGATGCTAGATTATATATCTTATAGCAATGAGACAATAAAAACATTGAGATTTGGCACCATTAGTTTGAGGGTGATTATATGTCACTATGGAGTCAAAGTTTGAGGGTACAAGCTTGTCCACAGTGGAATGGAAAACAATGCTGAATGCAAAAATTGTGCAAGTAAAATGTAGCAGAAAGTATCAGAATGCATTAAGCTACAATTTCAGACCTCAGAAACTAAGGTTAGAATGCCATCAATTCCATCTAGAATTTTTTTTTCTTTCAAAAAGATAACTTATTGACTCTCCCACCTCATGTTGTGTGAGAAGACATTTCTTTGCAAACATTACTTATTTTTTTGCAATGAAGAAGCTGCTATAGTGCAACAGAACTCAAGGTGTTGCCATGCAGGTTCAATACTTTGCTATTTGACTAGACAATGACTTCATAGAGAGTACCAATTATGAAGGAGATGTGGAATCCAAACTCAAATGGGCTACAACTAATACTGGATGTAAGAGTAACCAAAAAAGGTAAATATAAAGCAGAAGTGATAACTCCCTAGTACTTATAAGGCACTGTAGAAAAATTGAGCATTCCAAATAAGGTTTTGGTATTGCTTTTAAGAAGACCAAATAATTGTGGCAGTGGAGAGTAAAATCACTATGGTTTTCAGATGAGGTGGCAATTTCACTCATATTTACACAACACAGTATGATTTGGAACCACATATAATTCTTGAAACTATCTTTTCCGTGATACACATGCAATAGACATGTACATATTGTTCCAAAACACAGGGCAATCAATTTATCACTCACATCTTGATCCATCTGTATGTTGGCATCATCAAGTGTTCTATCCATGTCATTCATCAAAGCATGCTTTCGGTGTCCGTAATAATCCCAAATGCATACCTGTCAAGAAACAATGTGGACATCAAAATAAGAAAACATAATGATTATTTAGAGGACATGCTGCAAACTACTAGAATTGCCAAATATATTTTGTTCAAAATATATGAGATATTTGACCTTACTTGTTCTAAACTCAGATCAAAGATCTCACATGCCTTTCTATGAAGCTCTCCAATTGTCTCCTGCCAAAATAAGTAGAACTTAGAGATCAGTCATTTCAGTTTCTACATAGCAATAAAACTTCAAGTTAGTGAATGAACTTTTATTGATTTTACTATTAAAAACTTGAACATGGAATTTATAATCGCTAAATACAAGAGGTGAAAAATATTGGTTGTAAATGCTGGAAATTTTGAACTACAGATTGATAATGCTTAACCAGAGGGAGCTTTCCAGTGCTTATGAACTAAGGATTCCATGTTGGAGATTTCAAGTTCAGATAACAGAAAAAGCTTCAGAGGATGAGCAAGGGCTACTTATTGACATGTTTCATGGGCTAAGCAATGATCTAGGTTTCAAAGTTTTTCCAATCTATGACTATTATGGTGGCACTGCCTGTTGTATATCAATTCTGAACATACTAATGAGCCCCAAATAAAGATAAAAGGAGTAACAAAAAGTAAAAGCTAAAACTAATGTGAGCTGGTAGCAACACTATGTATATAATGGTCAAACTGTTTTAGGTAAATATCCAGAATTTCATCACTTGAAAATTTTATAAATGTGTTAGACCTGTCAATGTCAATACTGTGATGGTGGCGGAACTGGTACTAAAAAGAGATGCCCATGGTCAGGCTGGTCTTTGGTGTCGATAGACTAGTAAATAAACTGATAATGTACTGGGGTAAGGTGTCATGGGCTGTGTAATGTACTTGATGTTTTCGGGGTATATATCTGCTAGTTTGTTTAACACGCAACAATATTGAGATTAAACGTAACCTAAGAGACCAAATATTCAAATGGCTCATCGAATATCTCACAAGAAATACTATGCAGTCCCCATTACAGCATGCAGAGATAAAAAGATATGTGATATCAAACATGTACCTTCTTGCTTATTCTTATAGTCCAACGGTCACCCTTAGGCGTAACAAGAAGTTGAAGACGGAGAGGATAGACCTCAACTGCTAATTCAGTCTGCGAAAGACCAGAGCTAATCACTTTCCGTGCCAGTGTTGGACCTCCTCCGTACCTATATATAAGAACACAATGATTGCTACCTTTTAAACCACAGTTTATCAGAAGCCATAACTATAAATACAAAACCCAAATTCCCATTTTTGAGCTACTGGCTTCCTTTATCGGAGTTCTTTATTAAAGGTCATGCACTTGGTTCAACACCTCATTGTCGACCAACCAAAGGTTCACTGACTTTGACAATTGGACTACTTGTAGAAACCCTCAATACAAGACATTTTCCCCAAGATTGACAATGTCTAAGCCAATGAGAGTTATATGATTGAATAGCTAAGATTGGACCTTAAAGCATGCAAAAGCACACAGCAACAGCTCACCAAGAAAGTCCCAATCAAATGCGGCATAAAATCTGACCCAGTCCTTAACCAACTATAAAGCATACAATCCTCTGTTGGAACTAGATCTTCAACATGACAAGTAGACTAAGAAATGCTATAAACTTTGAAGCTTAAAGCCAACAAAAACAATTTGCGAATGCAGGTGTAGAAATTTCACAAGGGTTCAAAACGTTCAAAAGATGATGCTCAGGATCATACGAAAACCATATTACTTACCATGAATGCAACTGGTTCCAAACCTCTTGTGGAAGCAGCACATAGTCACGTCCTTCTAAAAGACTATCCTGAATTTCAATGCTGATATTGGAGTCCTCTGATGTGCCATCATAAACTAAATCAGAATTATCAATACTAGCAGGCCTCTTTGAAGAACAAACAGGGTCAGAATGCTCTAAGGAAGAGGATCCATCATTTATGCCATTTTGCTGCTCTTGATTCACGTACTCGATCCAACTTTGCCACCATCTGTTCACCAGGAAGTAAAATCATTTTTACGAACTCCCTGGCAAAACAAAGGGGAACAAAAAAAAAAGCGCCACAAAGACCATATCTGCTGTATTCCAAAGTTAAATACTTAGCTTCCAAATCATTAGAAGTTCAAAGAACTAAAGAAAGTTACTTGCTTTCCAGAAGAAAAAGAATCAAACCTGAAATTTAAGCCCGATTTCTTAAAAAGTTAAAACAAAGCCAACAAATTTTCACACCAAACAGAAAAATAAAAAATTTCATCAAACTTTAGTTACCCAATTGGAGAATCTATATGGGCCTATGGGGCTTGTTTACCTTTGCGTAATTAAGTAAAAGGAATCGCCTTCGCTACTATTAGTTTCGGCAGTCATCGCAATGTCTCTGATTAAAACTCTCTCTTCCTCCGGCGACAGCTCTGAGCTCCTACTGTTACTGCACGTTGCAATCTCACCCATCTCCCACCAGCAACAGCTCTCTGTTTCTACCCAGATATTTTCTCAGATCTAAGAGGACGATAGGCTCAAAGACAAGATCTGGGTGGGTTTGTCGTAGTTTCCAGGATTTGATTTTCTCGGCGAGTGTTTTTTGTCTTTTCTTTTTTATTTTTTGTTCTTTTTTACCGGTAGAACATGAACCGCTGGTGTGTGGTTGGAGGGTTTATTGGAACTCCCCTAAACCCTCTCCACGGAACAAAGACACACAAAACATGACTTTCTTTCCCCTTTTTTTAATTCTTCAACTTTAGAATTTTGCTTCACAGAGCATCCAAATCCAATTTAGTTAAACTCTGGTTTTGTTCATTAATTAGGAAAGGTTAGGGGATGACAATCAGTTGAGTCGGATTGACCTGCCACGATATTAACATCTATTGCTTGAGTTTGAAAAGATTTATAAGGCCAAAACTTAAAGAATTTGAATTAATCAAATTTTGAGTGTGTATTTTTATACTAGAAATTTGATTTAAACTTTAGTAAAATTATATTTGTATTTTAACAAATATAATATTTCACTTCAAAGAAAAAAAAACAAATATAATATTTAATACACTAAAATTTTAGTATTTTAAAATTATTTTTAGAATTAATAAATGATTGATTTGTCGATTTTTATTTTAACTTTTAGTTGAAAACATATCTATTTATTCAACAGAATTAACGAAAAGAATCAAGTTTTAAATTATTTTTACAATAAATTAAATTTTGTGTTATTTGATTGATATTTAATTAAATAAACTGTTGAATTTAAAACTGAAAGAAGAAGGGCTTTAAGCTATTAGTTTCTACACTTGGACCATTTAAAAACATAATAACTTATAGTACAACAATGTGATCTTACAAGTTACAACAAGTCTAAACTGATCCAGATGTACCATTCTCTAGTACCCTGCCATTCTTAGCAGCTTCACCTACAATTTCTTCACCGTCTATTTTCTTAACCTCTTCCAAAGGTTTGTTTGTGTAAAACCAAGCACAGACTAAGTAATACACCAAGTTTATGACTTGAATGCCAGTTACAAGCCAATAGTAGTAGTCTAGCTTCCCTCTATTCAGGTTTCTGTCAGGTAACCAGTTGTTCCTGAGGCCTGTATACTTGTGAATCAGTGAAACTATTAGAGTACCTAAGTAGTTACCTACAGAATTTGCTACCCAGTAGAGTCCTATGGCTATGCTTTTCATGCTTTCTGGTGATTGATCATAAAGGAACTCAAACTGCCCAACAGTCTTGAACACTTCTGTTAATCCATGAAGGCAATACTGTGGAACTAGCCAGAACACACTCATGGGGATGATTGCTTTGGGTGAATCAAGTAAATTGTAGTGAGTGGCAACTGATTTTCTCTTGGTCTCAACTAGTGCAGCTGTACTTGTTCCAATGATGCTTAAGAAGAGGCCTATCCCCATTCTTTGCAGGCACGTTATGCCCATGGGGTTTCCTGTGAAGCGACGAGAAATGGGAACGAAGGCACGATCATACAGTGCGAGTCCTGCCAGGAGTGTTAGGATGCTGAAAACAGACAAACTTGCTGGTGGGATTTGGAAGGAGTGAGATAGGTGACGGTTCAGGGTGCGAGCCTGCTGGATTTGGAAGCTGCTCTGATGTGAAGTTGCTGAAACAAGAATTACTCCTGCAGCCCAAATTGGCAGGATTCTGATGAAGGATTTTATCTCTTCAATTCTATGCACAGTTGCAAGTTTCCATAGATTTGGTGGGTTTGTTTCCTCCCCATTTTTCACTATTGCCGCCTTATCAAGCCACCTGCAATGTGTCAAAGCCTGCAATTCAGAAACTTTCCTACTTTTTCTGGGGAGGAGAAAAGAAACAAAGCTAACCTGAACTGATCAGTGTGCAAAAGCTTTCCATGCACAGAAATAGGAGCATCAAGTTCTTGATTTTGGTACAATTGCCCTGCGTCCCTCGGTATCAGGCCGTTTCTTTTCCTTAAAGCTGCAACTATCACTTGAGCCAATCTGACAATTGGGCTACCTTCAGGCTTCACCTTCTTGTAAAGCGACGAACCGCATATAAATACTAAAAAAGCCACAGCCATGGCCATTGCTGGTATTGCCAGACCCCAAGTCCAACCGACATTGTCTTGGATATAAACAACAATAGTTACCGCTGTTAATCTGGCCACCCCCAAGCTAAAGTAGTACCAAGTGAAGAAATTCCAGCCTCTAGATTCAACACTTGCTTTGTCCATGCCAATTTGGTCAGCAGCAAAAGAAAGTACACAAGGCCTAATACCCCCCAAGCCAATAGATATGAGTAGGAGACACAAGTATAGGATTCCAAGTTGGAATCCTGATGCTTCCTTGCAGTTCACCAGATTTGGGCATGGCGGCGGGTGTAGTGACTTTAGGACCGCAGTTATGGTAAGGCAAACCAATCCCTGCAATAAGACTCATAAAAGATCCATTATGTATATATGAACTGCTCAAAGTTTACCTGAAAATTGAAACACATATGGGGATAAGAGATGGAAATTTACCAGTTCATAGAAAAGGCAGCTCACAAAAATGGTCCAATATCTTCCAGCAAATGAGTCAGCAATCAGAGCTCCAATTATTGTTGTCAAACTGGCGGTTCCATCAAAATTACTGACAATGTTGGAGGCCTTTACCAATGGCAATTCCAGCTTCTGCGTTAAGTAGGATATCAGGTTAGCATGGAAGCCAACGGTGGAGAATCTGTCACATACTTCAGTTGCTGTCCAAGAAGACAAAGAAAGATGTGATTTAAACATAATTTCTGGCTTTGTCGTAAACATCTGCTTATGAAAATTAAGTGACTGGATTCTGCAGACATTGGAAATGGGATTTAGCAGAAAACAGCAAATCCTTGTATATTTGAATGTTGGAAAAAATTGTAGCTGCAGATGTAACTCATCCATATAAAAGTATCGTAATTCCTAATCCTGACATTTTACCAGGAGGTCTTCTATAATCTCAGAAACCTGAAAATCACATCACCAACAACAGCTCCAGATCTTATGAACAAATTATTTGAAGATAGATTTTTCTTAATGATTACATAGAACACACAACAATATAAAGGCTGGGAGACTCGAAGCTGACAAGTATGTACTGAAACGCCACTAATCGCCGGCTACATAATGTTTTCCTTAATTTACCACAAGGGTAATGAATTTAAATGTTCTATCATATATATATTCAGTCTAACATGCTGACATACAGCACTAAGTTACTATGTAGCAGCTTTAGCATCTAATCCTACATACTCTGCTTAGATTTATGATTAGTTCGATGCCCACTAACAAGGCTCTGTCAATGATTGGCACTAACTTGTTCCTTCGCTAGAAAAAGGAAGATGACTATCCTTACTTACAGAAAGACATGAAACCATTTCATAAGGTCATCTGACGATATGTCATGTTTAACTACAAAAAGATATTAAACTAATTAAACCAAAAGGAATTATTTATTGAATAAGTGATTCTGAGACACCAACTTGTCTCCTTTGACTTGAAGGCAACGGTGAAGGACCTTTTTTTTCTTCGCAGCCTATCAATTATTTCATTCTTGAAGACTGTCTTCATGGCTTGGTAAGCTTATAAATCACCAACTTTGAAGCTTTTCTTTTCTTGTAGACCCTCTTAATTCGGAGACAAAAGGAAAAACCCTTAGGCTTATTTGCACATATATCTATCTTTTTCTTTATTAGTTTCTAGACCAGGATGTAGGCTCGAGCTCATGATACTAATCCTTCTTCAGACCCAGTGCAAAACGGTTTAATTCCTCCTTGAACACCTCTAAGATTCAAACACTAGAAATAGTTAAGCTGTAACTAGCTTAAAATCATAAGCTTCATATATTGCACATATCTATTAATTATATATAAGGTATTTTTCCGCTAATATTAGACGATGTAAGTAGCCGCCAAAAGAGCTGGTATAATAATACTATATATAGATTTCTATTCCCTATGTAAAACATTCACTCCCCAGCAAGCCGGTGAGCTAAGTCAGTGAATTGATCTAACCTTTTCTCTTGTGAGATCATATATAGACAACAGAAGTCACATGCATAGATTCCTCTGCATACAAGTGACTCTGATAATGGCGCTATAGCTTGTAGAACGGATAAAAGTTTGCAGAATAACATAATCTATAATCTATATACATCAAAGGGCTCAAAGAAAGTAAAATTAAGTGATGTTATTAGCTTAAAACATGAATGAAAAGTTTTTAAAAAAAAGAGGGAGAAGAAAAGGGAAGTTACCAAGAATGAAGGGTACTGCTTTCATGCCTCCAACCTTCTTGTTTTTGCCATTTCCTATCTTCTTCTTCTCCTCCTCCTCATCCTCCAGTTTGTCCTTTCTGGGTCTGGTTCTGTTCTGCAACTCGATATTTGCTTCCATCTCCTAACCTTGCATGTGATATACTGTACTCTTGTGAGGAACTAAGAATAAGAATCAAAGGCAACTTATAGGAGATGGGTAGGACCCATGTTTCCACTCCATTGACATCTAGTTGGTATTTAAGTATGAATACACATACATATAGACCATGTGTATGATCACTCTTTTTACTTTTCTCACATCCACTAGTATCCAGTGTTGGTATTCCATCTTTTGGTTATTTGGTTATACCAATGTTCTTTTCAGTTTTGAGCTTGATCATGTGTTTTACAGCTAATCACTACCTTATAAATATAATCTGTTCATACAAATACATGAACCCAATATACCATTCCATTGATATTGTAACGGTAACTCATATACTACTTTACATTAACCATGTAGAGTATAAATAGGTATGTACAAGATACGGGTACAAGAATAAGATAAGGATGAATACAAACAATAGATAATGATAAACTCTATCTAAACAATCTAAAATCAGTTTAAGAGATAAATGGGAATATTTATCCTTATCACCCTCCCGCGAATTGATCATCATGAAATATGATGGTCAATTTGGTCTTCAAAATATTGAAGGGTAACGGCTTGGTCAGAATATCTGCAATCTACTTATTTGAAGAAAGATACCTGACCTGTAATTTTCGATTTACGACTAGATTACGGACATATTGAAAATCAAATTCCAAGTGCTTTGATCTGGAATGAAAAATTGGTGTTGTTATCAAATATGTCGTGCTGGGATTATCACACTATAGAACAGAAGTTGTGGCTTGTGCATAACCAAGTTCTTAGAGTAAAGAAAGTACCCATTGTAATTTGGATACTGTGGAAGCTAAAGCACGATACTCTGCTTCAGTTGAAGAGGGAGCAACAGTTTGTTGTTTGCGAGAGCCCTAAGCAATGAAATTTGAGCCAAAAAATATGCAATAACTAGATGTTGATTTTCTGTCATCAATAGAACTTGCCCAATCGGCATCACTATGGGCAAAAACGATTGGATTGGAGCTCGGTTTCAGAAGAATCCCATACTGCATAGTGGAACGTAAATAACACAAGATGCATTTGACAACTTACCAATGATTTTCAGTTGGTTTATGCATAAATTGAGATATTTTGTTCACTGAATAATAGATATCTGGTCTGATAAGAGAGAGATACTGTAATCCACCAACAATACTGCGATACAAAGTTTCATCAGAAAAAGGAGTGGCATCAATTAACATCAACTTGGATTGTGAACTGGCAGGAATAGAAAATGAATTAGCTAAAGACATATTCGTTTTAGATAACAATTCTGTGATGTATTTACGATGAGTGAGAAGAAGGCCTATAGGTAATCGGTTGGCTTCCACACCAAGAAAGTAATATAGGCGACCTAAGTTTTTAAGCGCAAATATGTCACTTAAGGAAATAATGACTTGTTGAATATGACCAAAGTTACTTCTAGTGACTAAAATATCATCAACGTAAATTAGACAATATGCTTGAATTCCTGCATGGTTGTACTAATAAAGGGAATTATTGATTTTTGAGTTCTAAAAACCAATAGAACGAAGTGCTTTAACAAGACAAAGAAACCATTGTTGTGGGGCTTGTTTTAAGCCATATAAAGACTTTTTCAACTTGCAAATATGTTCTAGATATAGAGAACTGACAAAACCCTGTGGTTGTTGCATAAATACCTCTTCATCAAGGTTGCCATGTAAAAAGGCATTAGAGACGTCCAACTGATAGACAGGCCAATGATGTGAAACAGCCATGGAAAGAATAAGTCGAATGATAGCAGGCTTAATAACAGGACTATAAGTGTCCCTATAATCAATACCTGGGTGTTGATGGAAACCTTTTGCAACGAACTTGGTTTTGTATTGTTCAATAGAGCCATTTGATTTCCTTTTGATTCGATATACCCATTTGCAGCCCATGACATTATGAGAAGAAGAGGGAGGAACTAATTCCCATGTGTTATTAGCAATTAAGCCATCCATTTCGACAGCCATAGCATCTCGCCATTTGCTTGATTTTACAAGTTGTTTATATGAGATGGGTTTAGAGTCTTCAACTTGTGTATGAAAGACACGTGGTTTTAAGGATCCAGTTTGGGAACGAGTGACCGTCAGATGGGTTTTAGGTATATCTAATGATATGGAGGCAGGATGCGGTACAGTAGGGATAGCTAAAAGTGGAGGAGATAAGTGGTTAGGTGGAGATGATGGAGGAGAGGAAGACTAACACGAGGTTAGAGGCTGAGGAGGTGACAGGTTGAGATTGGAATTTGGTGGAGAGGTTATATTTGGAGTAGGATTGACAGGTATGAATGATCGAAGTAAAATGGTTGCTGGTGATGTGTCATGGAAACTGGCAGGAGCAGCTTGCTTTCACGAAAAGGGAAAGACCTACTCCTCAAAAATCACATGGCGTGATACAAGTATTTGGATGTATTGATATCAAGACAAATATAGCCTCTGTGAAGTTTGCTGTAGCCAAGAAAAACACAAGCTTTGGACTTTGGAGCAAGCTTATTAGGAGCATAACGTCGAAGCTAAGGATATTATAGACATCTAAAAACTTTTACATATGTATAGTTTGGCAAGGAATGAAACAATTTCTCAAAAGGAGAGACATGCTGCAGAACATGAGATGGTAGTTTATTTATGATATAAACAAAAGTATCAAATGCGTAAGGCCAATAAATATTTGGGATAAAGGAATATTGTAATAATGAAAGAGTAATTTCAACAATATGTCTATGTTTACTTTTAGCAAATCCATTTTGTTTAGGTATTTTAGGATAAGCACTATGTTGAGTGATTCCGTTCTCAGAAAGGTATGTAGTAAGGGCCTGGAATTCCCCACCCAAATCTGATTGAAATATTTTAATTGGTTTATCAAAAAAAAATTCGACAATGTGATGAGATTTAGTAAAGGTATTGAGGACATCATATTTCTGTTTGAGAAAATAGATTCAACAATAGCGACTATAATGATCCAAAAACAGAACATAGTATTTATTACCATCAATTGAAGGAACAGGTGAGGGTCCTCATACATCATAATAGATTAAATCAAGGAGTCCCTCAGCAATAAAGGATGAGACAGGAAAAGGTAACCTATGACTCTTACTAACACTGCAGTCATAACATAGATCTAATTGTTTATTAGACATCACAGAAATATTAGATTTATTGAGTGCTTGAAGAACAATACAAAAAGAGGCATGACTCAAACATTAATGCCATGTTGAGAGAGAGCAACGCAATGCAAGCTTTGGAGGAGTGTGATCATAAACTGGTGCAAGAAAGATGGAATAAAGTCCATTGTCATTCGACCCTGTAAGCAACCAATGCCTCGTGGGGATATCCATGATTTCAAAATTAGAAGGAAAAAATTCAATAGACACATTATTAGCGTTAGTGAAGGAAGAAACAGAAAGTAAATTATGACGAATATCAGGAACATGGAAAATATCCTGTAAGTGAAAAACAGAATTCTTAGACTAGCAAGAAGATGATCTAGAATGAGTGATTGGTAAGGAATTACCATTGCCAACTTTGATGTGATCTTGTCCCTGGTAATCATAATGAATGGATAGATTTTCAAGATCAGGAGTAATATGATGAGTTGCGCCAATATCCATGATCCATGACTGAGATTGGGTTGGCTGAGAAGAGGTGTTGGCATAGTTGATCCACGACTGAGGTTGGGTTGGCTGAGAAGAGGTGGTTGCATAGTTAAAGGCTAGTTTAGGAGTGGTGGACGCATTAGCCCTATTGAATTTCGGAGAAGAACAATTCTTGGAGAGATGGCCAAAACTATGACAATTGTAACAAGTAATTTGGGTAGGATTCGATTACCCAGGCCCTTGCAAATGGGATTGATGCTGAAGAGAATAATTTGGATTAGAAATTGAAGGTCGGACAGGAAAATTAAAATGAAAACTTTTACCTTGTCTGCGATATTGTCCTCCTTGACCCCTTGTATTTCCTGTATTGTGTAGAGAATAAGACTGAGTAATGGCTACAAAGGTTGTTGAAATGACTGTCTTAGATGAGTTTTCAGCATTGAGACTAGCTTTTTCACTCAGTAATAAGTCATAAAGATCATCAAAATTAACAGCATCAAGTATGTTTTCAAGAGAGCGTACAAAAGGACGGTACATAGGTCCGCGTCCATTAGTAACTACCTTCACCAAATCATCTTAAGGTATAGGACTGCCTAAGGTTGCTAATTGATCAAACATAGCCTTCGCACATCGAGTATACTAAGCAATACTTTCAAACTGCTCTTTTTGGAGCTTAAAGAAATTACTTTTAATCGTACGAATTTGGGCTTTAGAACCTGAGACATAGGATGTTGTAAGCTTTATCCAAGCATCCTTAGCACAAGCGACGCCAACAATTTGTAGAATAAAGGTTTCAGAGATGGAGTCAATGATCCAGCTCAATACCAACTGATCACGGGCAAACCAAGTGAAATATTAAGGATTTGGGTCTCCCTTAACAGTGGTTCGTGATGGTGGAGAAGAGTTGTCATCAATGTGTGAAGCCCAATTGTAGTTGTGAAGCAATTGCATTATTTGTGCTTTCCATAGGAGATAATTAGTGGAGTTTAGGTTGATTGGGAGCTGATGAGATATGTTTGATAAAGTGGTTATAGTGGAGGTAGGTAAGGCGAAGATGGTTGAAGCAACAATATGTTGATTTGATGTCATGATAGACAGTTGGTTGTTAGGCCGTAAAGATTTCTCTAAATTGATGAAGTTTGGAAAAAAAAATCAAATGAAGGCAGGTGGGTGTAAAGAAAAAGACTCTGATATTATGATATTGTAATGGAAACCCAGATACTACTTTACATTAACCATGTGGAGTATAAATAGGTATGTACAAAATACGGATACAAATATCATATAAGGATAAATACAAGCAATAGATAATGATAAACTCTATCTAAACAAACTAAAATCAGTTTGAGAGATAAATGAGAATATTTATCCTTATCACATATGCCTATAAGTAGTTATATTTTATTATGTGTATGTAATTTCGAAACTTCGGATAGTTGGAAATTAAGAGAATTAAAATTTTAAAAATAATTAATAAATAATATTTTTTATAGCTTACATAAATATTAGCTTTTATATCACAATATTCTTTTTTCTTGAATTTTTAATATCCTCATCAATTTTTAATCTACAATTCAGAGTTTTTTATTTTTTTATGTAGGACCAAACTAAAAATATGTTTAAAATATGTATTATTCATGATTTTATTATTTGCTCAAGTCCGCGTACTTTTTCCTAGTGTAATATCATATTTGTAAAATTTTGTTTTAATATTATTTACAATGTTTTAAAATCAAATTAGATACATCAAGAATTCTAATTCGAGCTTAAGAGAATAACGTATTTAAGAATAATTTTTTATAAAATTATAAAAAAATTTCTTCTCATTATGATATGGAATTTGACACCCACCTTACACGTAGGATAACACTATATATATATATACACAAAAACATCTATTGACTATCTTATCTATACAACAAGTTGTTGAGAGAATATGTTTTCTGTTGCAATTGACCCTTTACATAAGTTGAGGAAACTCAGTTTACTCTAGGTGTTTCGATATCAAGCCTTTCATTGGTCAGATTCATATTGTTACTACTTATGACTTTTATATGAGATGATATATTGGTAAGCTTCAAAACTATCAAATTATTTTACTCAGATTGGTTTGATTTGACGTGAATGGTTCAGAATAACTTGAAAAGTTTACTTCTCACTGAAATGGAAGTGTCATCTTCGAAACTAGGCCATCCTTTTTTTTTTCCCCAAATTTTAAGAATTTATTTTGCTCTCTAGCAAGTTTTCTCTTCGCATGAAGCATCATTTAAGTAGAAAATGAAAGGCAAACGGCCAATAAGATGTTGACCTTTCTTTGGCTTTCGATTATATAAAAATACTCTTTGTATCTTAAATTATTTATAAAAATATTTTATGATATTTAAAATTTTAAAAATATTTGGTTAAATTTATGTCAAATTATTCTAATAGAAATTTTCTTGTAATTAATTATTATATATGTATATCATACCTTATTTGACTGACCCAATTTGATCTTTAATAAGGATTTTTGTTAAAATAATTCTGGAAATTTTTCTTTTTTATTTATAAAATTACAAAGCATATTTTTGAGTAATATCATTGGCTCTCTCAATATCAATCTCTCTCACTTTGACAAATATCATTCCGTTTTTATATGTTAAATTCTCACTACATATAGACTCGGGTGAAGTCAATCGCTGGCTTGATGGAACTGTGTTAAGAGAGTGTATCAAGTTTGATGGAAAACTGAAAGCAATTAGCTGATGAATTTGGTCCTCAAGTTCGATGGGAAACTGAAAGCAATTAGCTGATGAATTTGGCCCTTTCTTCTTGTCCGGAGAATCATATCCTGAAAAACTTGAACACAACCACAACTTTTTCTCTCACGCCTAACCCTCTTTTCTCTGTTAGAACTGACATAACTGAACCATTGACTTGCCTAGTGGTATCGTACAAAAATAAAAAAGGTGGTGAGAAATTATACAATGGAATACGAAAAAGAGAGAGTCCTGATGTTGTAGTGTAGATATAGAAAGCTCATATTCAAGTCTGTATAAGGTTTTCACCCTTATTAAACAGTTAAAATAACTACAAAATCATTATAAGTGGAATCACACAAAATCACTTAAGAGTGAACAACAAACTCGCCAATTAAGGAAACATCAAACAGGATAAAACAAACTCTAAATGAGAAGAAAAAGTTCACAAAATCAGCAATAAAGAGTTTGTAGATAAGGAACCTGTTTGCGTACGGCAAGTATAGATAACAAATATTTTATATCAGATGACAGCTTCATAATCCACGAAGAATCCACACAATCATTCAGGCAACACATTTCTTGGAAGCAATTTATGTTTTCGGGTCAACTGACGAAGGTGCATCCTCTTAACGTATTAGTTGATAGATGGTATGTTAACGTTTAGCAATCATACCATTTTTTTAAATACTATTGCAACAAAAGGGATTACATTTGAAACTTGCAATGATTCCAATTCTTAGGACTATCAACCTCCTAGATTATTCATGTAACATATGATAAACTTGTTATAAGAATTGTTAGATAAATTGTAAATATGTAGATGCAACTTACATTGCAAAAAGAATTCATACAATAACTTATAAAAATGATTGGTAGATTCATTTTAATGATTTATTGCAATCAAAAGATAATAATTATAATTTTTATAAAAAATAATTCTTAAGAGCTAGTAAGATGATTATTTATCAATTTAAAATTAAAAAATCAACAATAATTAAATCAACACCTTACTAATCTCAATTCTGATAACAAGTTGTTGTGATAATCCCATCGTATCTACATTTGTAGCACTCTACCAAACTCTCACTAGTCATTTTACTAATTATATGCATATTTATTTTTATTGTTGAAGTTGATGCTAATTAAATAATTGAGTGCTTTATGCTGAAAGCAATTAGTATTAATTAATTAATTATATCATGTTCGATTAAATTATTGCTTAATTATGATGTTTAAAAAGCAGAAAGTAACATATATTAGAATCTTTTATCTTGTTTAATTATATATGTTATCTTATAACTTGGTTAAGACAAGGCTATTTACACATGAAATACATGACTTGTTGATTAATTAATGTGCATAACATATACCGCGAATAAGAAGTGAAATTGAACATTGTGGAATTATTATAGGTTTAGGTCTTCTTCTTTTTCTTTCTTTTCAAGGATTTAGGTGACATATGATGCATGTCAAAGGCCAATTTTTTGTTTTTATATCTAATTTTATATAAGTTCATCTAAAATTTGAGAATATTGGTTATGTATATTGGGCTTAGTACTTAGATTTGAATACATTTACACCTATTCAAATCAACCTATGTATGAGAACTGACAGAATGGTGAGAATAGTGGGAACAGAAGGGCTGAGGATATGCCGGACGAGATGGAGTGTGAACCTATGTTTCCCGAAGCAACACTTTCTTCCACTCCTCTCATTAAGATCATTACACTTTCTTCCACTCCTCTCATTAAGATCATTAAAAAAGCGTGAGCCGTTATTTGAGTCGGTTGGTCTGGCATTGGTATGAGAAGTAAGTTAGGGAAAACTCCAGAAATGATTTTGAAGGAAGGTCAACTTTCCATGAAAAGATTTTAAGAGTAAGTGAAATTATGCATCGACCGGAAAGATTACGAATTTCATATCACTAAAAGATTAAATATAAACGGTATAATTTATAAATTTATAGAATATAACTGTCAAATCAAAATATTATTAAGATAATTTAAACATAAATTATTATAAAAATGTAGTTAAAAGATAATACAATTTATTATTGATCGTAGTTTAATATTGATTGAATTTTTAGCTCATATAAAAGGAATTATTGTTCCCATAAAAAATGTGAAGTCATCCATTGTTATGTGGTATGGCCAAATTTGCTCTCATTGTACTCATAATCAAGGGAAAAGAAAAGGAATAATCTTACATTTTTAAAATAAAGATAAATAAACTTTATTTAATTTTATAATTCAAAAATTCAATTTGTATTAAAAATAAATTTTCATTAATTAATAATACTAATCTAAGATACCATGTTAACATAATTATTTAATAAATGACATTTATGTGTTAAAAATCAACACATTAAATAATTAATTAAAATTAAATAAAATTCATAATTTTTATTTTAATTTACCTCAGTATCAAATAATGAATACGTTCAATAATTAATTTCAAATTAAATAAAATTCATAATTTTAATCATAATTTACTCTGAAACAATTTATTGTTCTATTACGATAGCCATCAGAGAAAACTAATTGGTACCAAGTATATACAACTTTTTCATTAAAGTTATTGGATCAAACATAGACTTCCTGAACACTGCTCTAGCAATCTTTCCGGGCACATGATGTACTTTTCTAGTCGATAATTTTATCTTCTAAAAGGGCATAAAAAATTTACTAAGAAGTTTCATCCGAAAACAAATCTAAACTGGTTCAGATTTTCCATTCTCTACCATTCCATTCCTTGGAGCATCATCATCAATTTCCTCATCTTCCTTACCGACTTCTTCGACGTGTTTGCTCGTGTAATTCCGAGCACAAATCAAATAATACAAGAAGTTGGCAACTTGAATACCAGCTACAAGGAAATAGTAGTAGTCCAGTTTTCCTACATTCAGATTTCTGTCAGGCAACCAGTTTGTTCTGTGGCCAGAGTACTTGTGAACTAGTGTCACCACCAGTACACCTAGATAATTTCCAACAGAATTTGCTACCCAGTAAAGCGCTATGGCAATGCTTCTCATGCTCTCTGGTGATTGATCATAAAGGAATTCCAATGTCCCAACAGTCCTAAAGACTTCTGTTAATCCGAATAGACAGTATCGAGGAACTAACCAAAATCCGCTCATGGGGATGATTGCTTTGGGAGAATCTAGCAGATTGTAGTGAGCGGCCACTGATTTTCTTTTGATCTCAATCAGTGCACCAACAATGGTTCCAAGGATGCTTATGACAAGACCAATTCCAATTCTTTGTAGGCATGTGATTCCCGCAGGATTCCCAGTGTAGCGACGGGCAATGCCAACGAAGACACGATCATACAAAGCGACCCCTGCTAACATAGTCAGGATACTGAAGACAGCAAAACTTGCAGGTGGGATTTGAAAGGAGGGTGTTAGGTGCCGATCCATGGTTCGACATTGTTGGATTAGAAAGCTGGCCTGATGTGTAGTAGCAGAAACAAAAATTACTCCAGAAAACCAAATTGGAAGTATTCTGAT
Source organism: Erythroxylum baracoense (assembly GCA_025629805.1). NCBI lineage: Eukaryota > Viridiplantae > Streptophyta > Magnoliopsida > Malpighiales > Erythroxylaceae > Erythroxylum > Erythroxylum baracoense. Next base: position 1,712,622 of record JAOTAY010000003.1, on the reverse strand, counting down.
AATGGATTTCAACTCTTCCACTCTATGAAGAGTTGCCAGCTTCCACAGGTTTGGTCGAATTGTTTCCTCGTTTCCTTTCGGTATCGCTGCCTTATCAAGCCACCTTCAAAGGTCAAAAGCCAAACTAAAAGCATCAGATTGGTTGGTAAGAGTATAAAAAAAAATCACATATTTTAGGAACTGACCTGAACTGTTCTGTGTGCAGAAGCCTCCCATGAACAGATATAGCAGCATCAAGGTCTTTATTCTGATACAATAGCCCTGGGTCCTCTGGTACCACAGCTTTTCTCTTCCTGAAAGCTGAAACTACAACTTGAGCCAATCTTGTTAAAGGGCTACCTCCTGGTTTTACCTTCTTATAAAGCGGTGTGGCACCTACAAATACTATAAATGCAAGACCTGTAGCGATTGTCGGTATTGCTAGACCCCAACTCCAGCTTATGTTGTCTTGGATATAAACAACAATAGTAAGTGCTGATAATCTTGCTACCCCCAGGCTGAAGTAGTACCAACTGAAAAAGTTCCAGCTTCTGGATTCAACACTTGCTTTGTCCATGCCAATTTGGTCTGCTGCAAAGGATAGGACACAAGGCCTGATGCCCCCCAAGCCAATGCATATGAGGAGGAGACACAAGTATAGGATCAGTAATTGGAAGCCAGAAGCTTCCTTGCAGTTCACCAGATTCCGGCACGGCGGTGGGTGTAGTGACTTGATTGCTGCAGATGAAGTAAAGCTAATCAACCCCTGTGAGTGTCAGAAAGTCTGAACTTAGATGTGTATGGAACTGGGAATTCCATTGCAGAACAGATGAAGACAAGGTACTAGATAGCCATTACCAGTTCATAGATGATGCCGCTAATTACTATGGTCCAGTATCTTCCTGCAAACGAGTCTGCAATTAAAGCCCCAGCCATTGTTGCTAAACTGGCTGTTCCATCAAAGTTGCTGATAATGTTAGAGGCCTTCACAAGGGGCAACTGCAGATCCTGAGTCAAGTATGATATCTGGTTGGCATGGAAGCCCACGGTAGAGAATCTGTCACATACTTCAGTTGCTGTCAAAGAAAAGACATAAACGTTGTTTAATCCAAGGTTCTTGGGTAGAGAGAGGTTCTAGATATGCCTTCTTCGACCCCATCACATCAAAATCCTGTTTAACTAAAGCTCTTAGATTGAAACAATGAAGTTCTTGTTCTACAAAAACCTATCTATTTCTTTCTCGGCCAAAAATCAGCAGAACCCATAGCTCCAACGTCATTGCCTGATTAGACTCACTAACTACGTCCTGTAAGAGAACTTGTTTAATATGAAAAAACATGGTGATTGACAAGGTAAGCTTTCTTACAGAAACCTGCACGAACATAAAAAGAAGTCGAATGATGTGAGGAAAATGAAAACGAACCAAGAATGAAAGGTACTGCTTTGACGCCTCCAACCTCCTTGCTCTTGCTTCTCGTCTTCTCCTCATCCTTCTTCTCATTTTCCTTTCTGGGTTTGTTCTTATCATTCAACTCCATTGTTGTTTCCAATCCTTAAGAGTGATCCAAGGCGAATCAATACTAGGGCTGCAGAGTTTTCTCTTTTTCTTTAAGATGACGACTTTAAATACAGTCAAAAAATTAATAATAAGATATTCAAAGTTATCAAATCCTATTTCCGTTCCAGTATCCCATGAACATGTACTTCGTGTGTTAGAGTGCTGACAAATCCTATAGGCACGTGTCTACAACACTTCTCTGTCTACTTCTGTTCGATGGAAATGCATGTCACGTGTACATTCATTTACACGCATGTCGGTTTAGTTATATTTGTCCACGTGCACATGTCCACAACACACTTTTTCATGTGTCTCACGTATGCTTACGTTGCTTGACCGATATTTAGTTCTTGTCTCGGGTTCCAGGACTGCATGGGGATGTGGCCTAACTGAATTTAATGTGAGTTCCACCTTTCGAGGAATCCGTTTTTGTTAAAAATTGGAAAGGATTCGATACCCCAAATAATAAACAATATGGTTAGTTGTAAAAGAAAGAAAACCTAATTTTATTCAATTTTGTAAAATAATTTTAAAATAATCTAATTTTTAATTTTTAATTAAAATAGTTATACACTATTTGTTTTATTTCATAATTATTTCAAGATATTTAATATTTTTAATTTATTAAGTAATAAAATTTATACATAACACAAAGACAATATGTTAATCATACAGAGAGAAGAAACTCATCTAATATGAATTTTTTCTTATTCTTTATGTTTATTTGCTCGATTTATTTATTTTACTTTACTTTTTAGATATGTATGTACATTCATTTATAATTTTGTAATAATTTCATGATATATTATATGTGAGTCTATCAGAAATAATCTTTCTATTATATAAGAGTAAAGTTGTATGTTATCGAACTTCCCTGTACCTTGCACCTGAGTGGGACTTCAACTAATTATTAAGAATGACGACAAAAACGACTCATCTAGCATGGCCGTTAACAAAGAATTTAATGTCATTATTTTTTCTAAAAATTTAAAGTTAAAACAATTACAAAATTAAGTAAAATTTGAACTTTTTTATGATCTCTTTTCTAAAATAACATTTTTACAGAAAAAATACAAACCTTTTTATGGCTTCAAAAAATAACAACATAAATAATTCATATAAAATATTATTTTAACATGAAAAAGATTAATTTTGGCATCCCGTAGAGTGGATAGATGCTCCACAGCCTCTCACCTTCATTTAATAAAAAAATCACTAACAAATTTTCTTGACATATGGAGTTTGGATCGTAACTTAAAATGGAAAAAGATACCGTGTTCATGGGCTAGTGGAGCCAATCTAGTTGTTTTATCTGAATAAACCAACACAAGCACATCATGGTGAAGAAAGGATTTAGTATAATTATTTCATGATTTTTTTCCGGAATGATTTAGAACCAGAATCTAAGTCTGTTGGTTCATGCCATTCCACTAAACTGAACAACTAAATAACTATTTTCAGCTACACTCGGGTAATTCTGCAGCATGTAAAGAGACTTTCCATTGTTAAAGTACCTTATAGCATCGAACTGAGAAGTTTAGAAGGTTTGAGCTGTTCCACAAAACCACAGGAATGAGGGGTGTTGGTGGTGGAGTACAAAGATCCGAATCTAACATGGAAACATTGACGCAGTATCTTTCTTTCACCGCTCCTGAAGTAGCTTAACGGTATTCACCTCTTTCTGCAAAAAGTATCCGAATCTCCAGGCTGCTGATAAATTCATGCAGCTTTTAACAGTAGGCCAACTTCAATCACCTGACCTTGAAACCAAACACATTGCATGAGATGCACCAATTGCGACAGACAAGACATTATACGCTCCCAGTCCGCCATCATCTATCAGAAACTTGACTTCTACAGGACAAGGTTGTACCTCTGGCAGACCAGGAACTCCCAATTGATGATCTTTGGCGTTGCCCCACATGTACAACTTTCCTTCATCTTCAGAAATTGGAAACAAGGTTTAAGAGATTTTAACAAATAAAAGAAAAGCTCGTGTACTTAAAATGTGTAGGCATGCATGAACATGGACCTGATTCCCAACCATGCAATGAATTCTGTAATGATAAGGAAATGGGTGTATTAACAATGGAAGTATATAATCTTCTACCAAGGATAAGTCACAAGAAGAATGTGTTGACAATTATATGTAGTCTGGTGCTATAGTATTGTAGGAATGAATGTGGTTACGAGCAAGAGAGACATACACCATAGAGGAACACTTTTCACATAAAATATTTCGAGTTACCAGTTATTGCAGCTGACGATGAACCCCCACAGGTAATATACACAACCCGATGATCAGCCAATGCATCAATCACCCTTGGTACTTTCTGGCTCTCAATCGAAGAATGGCCAAGTTGCCCATGTCCACCAAAGCCCCACGAAAGTACTTTACTGTCATCTGATTAAACAATCAAGAATAATTGTGGCTTAAAATAAGGAAATGAGACAATAAAAGAAATGTCACAGATGCCGTAGTGATAGTATGATGCCGCTATGTTTTACCTGTTAAAGCAAGACAGTGATAGCCACCACTTGCTATCTGTACTACACGAACATTTTCAAGGTTAGGAATTGGTTTTGGTTGCCAACCTCCAATCTTGTCACCCCTTCCAAGCTCATAGTTCGAGTTTGCTAAGTAGAAAACAAAGATTCTCATTGAGTAAACTAAAATAAGGGATCAAAAATGACCTCAAGAGCCCAAACTAGAAGTTTGACACACTTTCATCATTATTTTGATAAAAGAGGACTTGGATTGTGAAGCATCCACTTTCAAAAAGAAATGGAATAAATATAAACAATATACGGTTGAAGGTCTTACAATATTTCAAGATTCCAAGTAAGAAACATAGAACAGAATGGAGGCAGACAGAACCATGTCCACTATGATAATAGAACTAGGGACGCCCGGCCCGCGGCCCGATAAACGGCGCCGTTTTGTATTTTTTATATTAAAAAAAATATAGACGGGCAGGCCCGCCATTTTTGAGGCCGGGCCGGGCCGGGCCGAGAGCGGGCCGGGCCCAGCCCGGCCCATTGCCATACCTAAATAGAACTGACGGAAACTAGCTATATGACAATCCAAGGTAGTTGGCAAATTTTCATCGGAGTGAATAAGAGAAGAAGCATAGCAGCATTTATACTGCAACTTGTAGCAAAGACTTTATACATCTCAGAACCTCATAGATAATATTTCTGTTATTCCTTCAAACACCAAAACCAGGTATCAAAAATCACCTCTAAATCCCTTCATCATACTAACTAAGATAAGATAACACCTGCATCCTGTCAAATGGACTGCACGCAATCAATTTTCATAAGGACGCAAGACATAAGTACCTCCCCAGTTCCAAATTTGTCCTTCCTCTGTCAGCACCAATGTGAAAAAGCCACCACAGGAGACAGCAGTGGCAGGCACTGGAAAAGCTTTTACTTTGCAAGGGATGCTAAGGCCACCTCCTTCATTGGGGCCTGGGTTAGGACCGAGGCCCAATCTACCATCCCCTTGATCTCGACCCCAGGTATAAACTTCACCTATGTTCACGTACAGCAAATCAGATGCAAGGGCAAACACAAGGCTTTTTTTTTTTTTTCTGGTACAGATTAGTAGCTTCTTGGTACAAGAAAATGGAATAACTAACCAGATTCAGTGATAGCAGCAGTATGTGTCCCACTGGTCGCGATGTGGCATATTCTGCCGTTCCAATTACCTTCAACCAATCTAGGAAGTAGTTCTCTATGATAAACAGAATGTCCTAGTGCACCAAAGCCACCATATCCCCTGCAAACTTTAATCAAAGTCATAAAATCAAATTTTCAGGTAAAGATATGCTTGCAATAGCAATATACAAGTTGTAGACAGAATAAGCAGCAATACTGTGATCAAGCAATTAGTTTGTTAACTTGGAATCATGAAGGCCAAAAACATTATCACCAACATGTAAAGTTTTCATGCTTGAGTGTCAAAACATAACTACATAGTTCCCAATTAGGAGTTTAACCAAAAGAATAAGACAAATTAAGAGGTGTTGATAGACTTGTGGGTTTAATTTTACAAGCAAGAATGTGGATACTCACCATGTAAAGACTTGACCAAGGGAAGTGAGTGCAACAGAGTGTACACCACCGAGAGCAATACAGTTTACAGGATCCAAATTAGGATTGAGAGTTGGAAAATAAGCAGGATTCTCGTGGCCCAAGCCAAGACGGCCACCTTCTCCTTTTCCCCAAATCCAGAGATTGCCATCCACAATAATTGCAGAATGAAATAACCCACAAGATATGCCCACTTCCGATGATCGACCTTTCTCTTCTTCTTTAACAAGGCGAACTTGGCCTGGAGTTGGAGACAGATTGAAAGAAGATGGCAGCACATGGAGGTTGGCAACTGGGGCAGGATACAACCGAATCTCTTCAGTGCCACCGCCAAGCTGGCCTGAGGCCCCTCTACCCCAAGATAGAAGTTGGAGTGTCAGAGCCTCATTCTGTGTTTCCTCATTTATTTCCTGGCTTTTATAGATAATAGGAACTTTAATCTTACTACCACTGCTGCTAATGGCTGACGAGGAGATATGGCGAACAAGGATGGATGCAATTCGTTGCCGAACAAAACATGTCATTTTCCCAATTGCTTCAACTTCGATCGTGAGATCACACAATGCTGTGTCTTCAACTAAATAACTTCCTCACTTCTACTCAACAGCGACACTGACGGATCTCAATAACTAGAACCTGAGATGAAGGATGGAAGTACATCAAAACGATATCTTTTCAGTGGACCTGCAATTTCAGCAAGTGGGCTCTATCAAAGAATCCTTTTTCTAGGTTGGCAAAGTATAAATTAAACGCTTCATAGATACTGCAGAACTATCGATCCAATACAGTCTCGTGAACATATTAACCATGAATAAGCAAAAAAAAAGAATAAAGATGAAAAGAAAACAACTTTATGCTTCGTTGCAGTCTTAGAAACACATGAAGTAGAGAAAATAGAGGTTATATGAACTCCCACGGTAATATACTAAAATAGCCAAATGAAAATCCCATAAGCCATAGCATATCCAGCACAAAGACTACACCTTTTGTTCCCTCAAGATAGAGAGAGAGAGAGAGAGAGAGAGAGAAGGTACCTTTATATGTAGTGCGGTGGCCGGAGACAGCGGCGACGGTGGTGAGGGAAGAGTTGGCGAAGGCAGGATAGTAGCGGCTATATAGTAAGTGAAGAAGAGGGGAAGTGTGTAAGAGAGAGCGCAAACTGACTATACAATAAAAACATACATTTTCAGTATGCAAATTATTTATTAGTGTTGATTAATTTGGAAATATTACCATGTTTTAAATACCGCGGCAAATTTAGTATCATATTGGTTTCTAGTATAGTATTATATTAGTACTAGTTAATATCGAATATCGCTTTAGGTAAAAAATTAGTTACTATTTTATAAATTTAAAAAATTAGTAAAATAGTTCATTGTCATATTATATTGTTATACTATATACTTTTAATCATATCTCTAAAACTTATAATAATAAATAATAATCATAACTAATATTAAATAACAATAATTTTTAGATATTTCACGTATAAATAATAACCACAATTTATATGAAAAAGAAAATCATCATCATACAAATATAATTAAGAACAACACAAAGTATTTAAAATATTACAATTTCAATTTTCATTATATAATAAATAATAATTACAACAAAACATTTATTAATAAAAAGAACAATAAATATCCTTAACTCTCAAATTATTACAATTTACAACAAGAGTTCGTGATAAGGAAACAACCAATTAGAATTGAAACAAGAAACAAAAAAAATATTATTTAATTTACTATCAATTAAATATATTATATATTTAATTAATTAATATTAATTATTACTAAAATTATAAATATCTTAATTTAATTTATAATTTAAAAATATTTTTAAAATATATAAATTTCAAATAAAATTTGATTTAATAATTAAAAATATGTAAATAAATATTAGTTTATAAATAATAATTTTTAAATTATTTATTTTAAAAATAAAATTTTATTAATACTTTATTAATAAATATTATATAAAAGATTAAAATAAATTTAAATAAAAATAATTTATTTTTAAGTTCTATTTAATTTATAATTATTATTAGTAATAAAAATATGTATTTTATTTAAAAATTAAAAAATTACTTCAACTAAATAATTAATTTGGGGCTGGGGCTGGGGGCATAGGTGCCAGTCGGTATCAAACGAAAAAAGTCGTTATCGACCAATATTTACACTTGGTACATGAGCATCTCTACTTCGTACTGTTTTTCTGCCAATACGATATGTACCATTTGATACCAACCGGTACGGAACTAGATTCAAAATCTTGAATATTAAATTGGAAGATTAAGTACTAAAATTTCAATTTTGATAATAATTTTTTATAATTTGAAAGCTGTTAATAATTGCAAAATTTTAATGTCAAAAATCATTATTCAAATTCATTTTCACACGTTTTAATTCACCAAAAAAGTGTATGTATCTTTTTCTAAAAACAGTATTGATCACTCACATAAGTAATTTTTAGAACTTTTTTATGACAAAAAAGCAAGCTCAAAGCAATAATGCAGAAGAGTAGGATCGTAATCTGAACTATGTATGTTTTAGTTTATTCATATTCCTTTAAATTTGTAATGGAGTTTTCCTGTGTAGAGATTTTTTCCATTGCAAAATCAATCAACTCAATCACTTTTTTCTCTTTAGATCTTCTGATTATAAAGCTCTGGTTCTTTATTGCACCATATAAAACACTGGCAGAAAACACGAGATTTAACGACCTTGTGAAATGAATATAATGGATGTTTCTCTACAAGAACTCAATCAGCATGAAATGAAAAAACTCGTTGAGTTTTATCCCTCAGCAGATAGAAAGACTAACCAAAAATGTAACTAAAAGAGATATTATAGAAGAGCAACGATTACTAGGTGATTCAGATGTGGAACCCTTGTTAATTGAAGTCCTTCAACCTCTTCTTCAACATATCCATTGATTTCTTTCGGGCACTTTGCTTTGTATTCCTATTGGAGAGGCTACCAAATATTCCATCAGGGGAATCCTTGAATTTCTCACAGATTGTAGCCACCTTCTTGTAATCCAATGTATAATAGTTCCTCTGCCTTATCACAGGATTCATGAAGTTCTCAGGCTGACTGCTTGACAAAAGGTTAAGTAATTGTCGTGCCTCAATTAAGCAGTCTTTAAAGCTGCCCTCTTTGTATATCTCACTCAGACCAGTGCTGTGAAACCTCTCATCAGCAAAATTTTCTAAGATCTTCAAATCATTGTTGAGAACCAGGACTGCATTAGCATTGAATCTTTTGACACTATCACTAAGAAAGGCTGCAACAAATGAATACGAAATGTGCTCGAGGGCACCACTCCCAACCTTGAATAAAGCATCCATAGGTAAAATCTGTTGAGCAGTTGACATAATGGTGTCTAGGTATATTAACACCTCATTTACATAATCACTAACGTTCTGGGATGCCTCTTCTGCAATCCAGTTGATGTTTTCTGTGAGTGCCATAAACTCGTCTAATTTAATGTTCACCAAATTCAGCAAAGATAGGTAAGCCTCATCTCTGGAAGTTTTCAGCATCACCTTGGCCGTTAAAACAGCTTGTGGCCTCTCAACTGACCGGAGAGGAATCCCACAGAGTTGGGCAGCATGTCGAAGGAAAAAATCACAAGCTCTTTCAAGAACAGATATGTTAGCAGCAATTTGCATAGCTTGAGACACACCAATAGAACTGCTCTGAACTGTAGAAAGTATAGCTTCATTCAACACATCAATCAAGAGCTTGTCTAAATACTTTCTAACAGCATCAAAATATTTTGTGTGCACCCCATAAGACAAGTAATCAGCGGACCCTTTGATGAATGATCTAACAATACGGCAAGTATCAGGTACCATGGAGGAAAAAGGTGCAATAAAAGGAAAAGCTGGCATTATATCCGAAGTCTGAAGATGAAAATACAGGACGTTATTTTCGTAATCAGTATCCTTTTTCATTACCATCTGCTCATAGGTGTCATTGCCAATGGCATTCATGATTTGTTCTCGACACTCTGTCAAAAGAAGATCATGATACTTGTCTCGCGTATTGTCAAGCGCCTCAAAAATTTGGGCCACCTCATAACCATACTGTCTGAGAGTTGTCCCAAGGAGAGTGACATAGTCCTTCACAAGGAGAAGATGGGTTGCGGAATCCATATGGGAAAACTGATCCTCTAACATGGATCTGATTTTAGCTACAGCTGATTCCCACATTGTCTCCAGTTGATCTGCTGACAAAAGACCCCCAGCAGTCCTCACGACTCGATCCTCCACTATAAAATATCCTGCAATATGAGCCAGGTATGTCTGATAAGTCTCAATGAATGGCTGAGAATAAGAAATTTGTAAGTCTGAACTAAGTTGCAACATCCGATTTCTATAATAGTATTCTCGAAACTGCTCTTGAATTCCAAGGCAAGCATGGATATGATGAGCTCGGTAAAGAGGAGTGAGATCGAACTTCAGAAGAGAATCTTCATCAATTTCCTCAACATCTAAAGTATATACAAAATCTCCTGATCCTGAATTGTTATGTTCCTCGGCTTTCCTCTGACGGTCCAGCATTTCTTCATCCCTTTGACGAGCTGATGCAGAAAGACCTATTGCCCTTTGTCCAATATCCTTTGCTGAACTTCTAATGTGAACTAGCCATTCATTAAATTGACTAGTTACTTTCTTTTCAATATGAGTTTTTATAACTGGAATTGTCTTCTCTATTACTGTTCTAAGTGCCTTCATAGGGATGTTCTGCAAGTAGCTCCTCTCAATTACATCCACTGTTTTCAATGCAGGATAAAACTGGCCTTCTGACATGTGATTATTACACTTAACACAAAGCTCCAAAACCTCGACACAAATCTTTGACAACTTAATAGCTTCAGTGACATTCCTCTTGATTGAATAAGATTCAAGAAGGTCTTCTAGTTTGATCAAGAGAGCACTGCCGACCTCTTGCAACCTAAAATTATCACTTGCAAGCTCACTTTTTAGCTCTTCAGCATCAACCAAAACACCACGAAGCTCATCTACTGCAAGAATAAAGTCTTCGTAATGGGCCTTGCAAAGGTCTTCAATTTCAATTTCCTTCTTCTTTACAAAAGATTTGAGCTGTTGAAGGAGTGCTTCAGGGCGCCCCATTTCAAATGCATGCCTAACAATAGGACCCACATCTTCCCCATTTCCAATCAAAGTGGCCAGTACTAAGTCCTCTCCAGTATCTCCGTTCTCTACAACAGTTCTTCTTCTTGGCTTAGAATCCATTGAGTTGATAAAACCCTGAAACAATCAAAACAAACAAATGATGTGAAGAACAAGTTTAAACCAATTAAACAAAAATTTCCTTCAAAATATATAACAGGTGTTTTTGCTTTAGTCCAAACGGACTCTCTTAGGAGTAGCTTGTTTTCAATAAGGCCAACACTATCCACACCTGAATTCCTAGCTTCACATTGGATAATATCAAATTGAATTACCATTTAGCGATTGCTTAATTCAAACAAGGAATAGGCCTCTACATAAAGGAATTAAAGACCCATTACCAGGAAAAAGGTAGTTTAACGTAACTAAACCGAAAACACCCCATAAAAGTTTACATTTTCCACGAAAAGAAAAGAAAAGCCCTGACGAAAATGACTACAAGAATCGGGAAAGGGCAGTCTTTATTCGGATATATAGCCAAATAAACTCGCAGATCACATGACATCCAATTGCGAAACAGAACCCAGTAGCAAAAACTAAGAAACAAGAGGGTCAAATCAAAACACACCGAACCCACAAAAACCCAGATAGACAAACAGATAAAGATCAAAACTTGAATGTGAAATGGACTTACGGAGAGATACTGAGGGTGTTAAGTTCGTCCAGAGTTGAAGCAAACAAAGAGCTAACAAAGCCTCCCCCTGAAACTTTTTCCTTTATCAAGAGTCTCGTTTGTTATTAGAAAACCAAACCATGTTCATCTGCACTCCATATATCAAAAACTCGAAGTTCTATTCGGTTGTGTGTCCATTTCTGTTTGTATCTGCTTTGCCTTCTGTTGCCGATTCCGCTTGTGCTAGCTTATTTTTTGTCAAATTTTCTTCTAGCGAATTACAATTTGCCCTTTTGAAAATTTCATTTATGAATTATGAATTTAAATATTCTATTTTATTTTAGTTTCTAAAATTTTGCTACGTTTTAGGGGAAGCTAGTGCAGTAATTGTGGGGTGTATTAATGGAAATTACATGCAATGAAATTAAAAAAAATGAAAATATAAGTAGATTATAATTGTTAGAATATTGATATAATCTTTACAATTTCAAGTTTGAATCTTTAGGAATGCTGGTGACGTGGAGTTTGAAAAATAAAAAATATAAACTGAAAATATTATATTAGATCTTTTGAAATATTATGCGGCACAAATATTGCCATGATTATTGATGTTATTAATTAAAAATTTATAGTATTAGATTAGATCTTCGGTTTATAAAGTAAAAATAAAATACAAGATATTCAATATATGATTTGATATAATTTTTATTTAATTATTCAAAATAATAATCCTATGACATTTGTAGATTAACTATAACGACAATATATATGTAGTTTTTATTTTATATTTTTTATAAAGAAATTGTTTTCGTAAGTCGAACTTCACGATTATTGATTAACTATAAAGGTTAATCAAATTCCTTGCTGTAACTAAAGTATGATGCAGCAACCATTGATTTGGTCTATTTTGTAGAGAAGTAAGAGCATTCCTTCTTTGATTGAGTCAAAATCAAATTTAATGAATTAACTTAATTTATAGTTTGAATTTTTAATTAAAATAACATTATTTTAAAGTGTTTTTATACTGTACAACTCGAATGCAATAACTAACTCGATTGAGTTTAATTCATCTTATATGTATCATATAGTTTAAATTCCAATAATATTTGCACAAATTTTAATTTATACTTAACATTTTAATAATGTATTTATAGGTTCAAAAATGATTTATTATTTGTAAAAGAAAAGGAAGAAAACAAAAGCCTTATCATCCGTCTACTTTACAATATTTTTCTTTTGTTTACAAGGGAGAAAAGAACAAACTAAATCTAAAGTTATATACACCGATTGTAGGGAATGTAACTCTTGACATATCATCGAGTAGGATATCTATAATCTCAATGGGTGGTGAATGTAAAACAATAATATTAGTACAAAAAAAAACACGGCAATTGCAACTAATCGGTCTACACAACAATTTTCTTATATGAGAAAATGCTTTAAAATAAGACAAATCTAATTAGCAGATTATTCTAATGAGATTCAAATCTTACTCACTATTGAATCTTAGAGTCTAGGAAATAACATATACCACCTGTATCGTTATAATATTGTAAATAAACTGTAAGAAGTGTCCAAGGAAGTTTCTATCACTTGCATTGATTATATACAAAGATCTATATGTTATTGGTATGATTAATACAACTGTTTATGAGGAGGAGTAAATGAGTTAAGAATCGGTGTCTGACTTTGGTATTGGTGTCATCGAGATTGGAATACTTCAAAGCCATGGTGATTGTTATACATAGGTCTTTTTAAGTCATCCGTTTGTGGTTCTTTTACTTTGATTTTACGTTTCACATAGATAACGTATTAATATCCTTTGAAACACTTTTCTTGGGAATAATAAAATATTGTTTTCGTGTGTGATGTATATAAACCCTACAATTTACTTTATATATGTATATATCTTGATACTCGATAGTTAAATTGATAAAAACTTGGCATTACATTAAAGTTGAGAAATTAATTACTTCATTAAACTTTATTATAGTTGTGCGGTTGTGCCCCAAGCTCACACCTCTTGAGTGCATTCCAATTTTATGGTAATCAAATAGCATCTTTAGGTATTCGGCAGGTTCTCCTCCTCCCAATACTCCATTGAAAACACTTGTTTTGAACTATCAAGTTGGTTGTCTCATTCCTCCAAGAACTTTGTAATGTTCTTCTCTTATGGAATTTCCATTGGAGAAGAACCATGGAATTAGAAGCTATGACAATTATATATGGAGGGTTTTAAGTTTTAAGACTAAAACAAAACTTACCTTCAAAATACCATTAAAAGACAATAACACATCAAAGTTGAATGAAATTTTTTTTTTCATTTGAAAAATAGAGTAGAAGCACGATAGGAAACAACCGAAAGATGGATATGGAGCAGCGACAAATGAAGCAGTCTCTGTTCCGATTGTTGTATTTTTTTGACTTTAATGGCAAAATTTATATCCCATATTGAAAGTTTATGTATTTGTGGGGGAGGATGGAAGTTATAAAAGAACTCCTCCCCCTCTCATTGTAAATCATCCAAAATAATTTGCTCTTCTCCTACATAAGTAAAACGAGCTGCTTTAGTGGTGCTCCGGAGACGTAGGCACATTTGGCCGAACTCCGTTATCAAATTTCC
>JAOTAY010000003.1:1680561-1694745 GCA_025629805.1 Erythroxylum baracoense | reverse complement strand
CTTGATTATTTCGGTCAGATGGCAACATCCCCCAGCAGGTTGGATGAAGTTAAATACGGATGGTTCACCCAACCGAGCCGCAGGGGGGTCCAGTGGTATGTTTTGCAACTTTAGGGGATTCCCTCATGGTGCTTATGCCTTTCCTATCTGGGAAGCCTCTTCATTAATTGCTGGGCTCAAGGTGGTTTTCTTCGGTATCGATATAGCTTGGGGCAAAGGATGGCACAATCTTTGGATTGAATGTGACTCAACCTATGCGATTAGTATTTTCAAGAATCCTCCCTAGTCGATCCCTTGGTCTATTAGACAGGAATGACTCACCTGTTTAGCTTACATAAAGAACATGAATTTTCGCATGACTCACATCTACAGAGAAGGTAATAGAGCTTCAGATGCTCTGGCTAAGCATGGTCTCTCGTCTTCTCAGCTTAGTTGTTGGTCTTATTGTCCGGACTTTTGTAATAGGTTTATTTTTGACGATTATTGCTCTAGAGAGCAATATCAGTTTACATAGTTCTCTTTTGTATAAACTCCTCCTTTTAAGTTATTTAAATTTAAATTTTCGGTGGACGGTTCTGGGAGGGGATGGGGGTGCCAACATAGTTGGGATGTCCAGCCTCTCTCTTCCCGTTCTCCTGCCTTATTTAAAAAAAACCACACTAACAAATCATATAATATATGAATGCATCTCTTTTTTTATGTAGTTCCACTAACTCTATGCTTGTTAAGGAATTATTTAGCTCTATTTTATTTTTAGTTTTGGTAAAAATTTTCAAATTTAGTAATTTTTTTAATTTCAATATTTATGAAAACATTAATATGGTTTTTATTTTCTGTTGTTTATATTCCATAAATTGATTTTATTATTCATTAGATAAATATCATTTAGTATTTAAATTTAATTACAAAAAATTTTGACCATTATAATTTCTTTATTCAATAATAAATATTAAATTTACACTTGAAAATATTTACAATTTTAAATATTAGACTAAAATATCCAACAATTGAAAACTTTCAACATTAGGAAATTATTTAATAATTATTAAAATAATTAATTGATTGAATAAAATATAATGAATTTAATGTTATTATTATCAATAAATATTAATATAAGTTTATGTCAAAATCTTGCTTATTGGTGTATTATTGTTAACAACAGAAGTCTAATTACATTACTTTTAATAATAAATAAATAAACAATCAAACCAAAATTTACATAAAATTTAAAAATAAAATAAAACTAAAAATTATAATATAAAAACATAATTGAAACATTTATTTATTATATTAATAAAATCTTTAATTATTACTTTTTTTTACGTGCTAAATAAAGAATTGAATATATATAATAATTCATCAATTATGTGTTTTAAATAAATTATTTGATAAGTCAATAATTTAAAATTAAATAACTTAAATAAATGACGATGTCTTCACTTTCAATCAGCCGTGTTTTTTCAATATTGAGATGAGTCGCGACTCCTCTGCATTTCTGGAGCTAACTTCACCGTTTGAAACATCGTTTGGACTCGAAAAATGTTGGTAAAGGGCAATTAAAAGGATAAGAACAAATAGGGGTTACGTTTTTAGAGAAAGGAAAGAACCACCTAGTTAAGTTGTACTTATTTTTTTATATCTCACTTGTATCTTAAACTCCTGGACCGGTAGCCGTTCAGTTATTTTACAAAATAAAGAGTTATATAAATATGCATTGAATACAACTTGTTTTAATCACAAATTTCCATCAAAGTAGGTTTTGCTGGTATTGGTTATCTTGATTCTTCAAATTCATCGAGGAGTTTGTCGTTAAAGCATCCCTCTTGCTGATTGTTTTAGTTTTAGCTATACTTCCATTGGCTACACCAGTTTGTATTCACATTCAAAACCAAATGCTTCCACAAGAGCAGACCTTAAATATGCATTGCTATTGCTCTCTTTCATCTGCGACATGGGACAAATCGATTGCAGCATGGGCGGAGATGAACTCAAGATGTGTTGGAAGAAAAATACTTTTTGTCCAGTCTCCTGCACCTTGACAGAACCTCCTAATAGACAACTTACCTGAGACAACTTACCTTATATCCAGCTCAGTACCTTGTCCATTCCTTGATCATGTGCCAGAATTATTTTCACCGTTACTTTGTGGCAGCAGAAGGTGGTCTTTGCTTGTGGAATGCTCATACAAATTCTTAAGAGAATCCGCCGATTGGATGGTCAAATTAATGGGGTGAGTTGATCAGATCCCAGTATAAGTTCATTACTGTACCCGAGTAATAATATGGTTGTAGCGCATGCATCCACTCCAGTCTCACTTCCTCATTTCCATTTTCTTGACATTTGTTATAGTTACAAGAACTAAAGGGAAGTTCTGAAATATCCCTTTTTCCATTAGGAACGTAATTTTGCTAATAAAGAAAACTAATTTTCCAAAATTTTAAGTTTTTATTCTTCAATATCTTATGAGTAGAAAATGCATCGTATCTCACTGTATCATAACGTGTGGCAAACCCCTAATGTGTGTTAATTTCACAATGATGGAAATGACAAAGCAAGCAGTAGAACAATGAACAAAGGAAACACTAATGACTAACTAAAATTGAATAAGGGAAAGAAGGATGAAAACTTTGATCCCATGTATTTTTCCACAAAAAATAGCTTGTATTATGTGAAGTTAGATTGGTTTCACCAGCTAGTGATTTTTTTTTGGTTAAATGTGACTAATAACTGTGAAATATGCCAATTAATTAATCTTTTTTTTAGTTAAAAGTGCATTAAAAAGGAAAGCCATCTAGACTAGAGGCTAATACAAGAAATTAAGACAGGGTCCAACAAGTAAACAAAAGGAGAAGCATCTGGAACAAATAAAAATCAGAGCAAAAGAAAACCAGCAAGGCACTGAATTGGGGACATTCAAGAGAATTAGATGTTCCAATTATCAGTCATTTTTCTGGTTAAGTCTACACTGAACCCCTTGGGGATTGCTGTTTCTCTAATCTATTGAATGAGAAACTGTAATCACTTGCTTCTGGTTTTTTGAGTTAACCTTGAAGAGTATGACGTTTCTTCCCTTTCAAATAGTGTATGCACAACAATTAAAGCAAGTTTGATAAAACATCCAAGCACTCAAAGAATAGATGTTACGAGTTTTAAGGGATAGGAACATAAGGAGCATTAAATGATCTATCAATTTTCTATTCTAAAATTCACAAGATTTTTATATTAATTCCAACTTAAACAAGTAATTTATTTCAAATTTAATTCATAATTTTTAGAGTATTCCATATTGATTAAACATGAAAATATTAAAGACTTTATAAGCGATAAGGATCAACTATCCAAATGACTAGTTCTAGTCATTTTGGCAATAGTTGACCCAAGCCCAATTCTAATATTAGTTAACTTCCTTCAAAATTTTGATTACGATGATACCTATAATGATCCCACTAATTGTTTTTAATACTGAAAGTTATAATACTAGGAAATAATTAATAACTAATTAAGGAATATCATTATTGTATTCGAACTGTATTGTAACTTTCACACCGTCACACTACCACGTAACGCAATGTACTAATACATCTATTTTTTAAAGCTGCGCTAACTCTGGGTTTGTAAGTTGATTATGCAGTATAGAGAGCGTACGTTTTAGAGAAGGGAAACACCAACTAGTCAAGTTTTACAAGGAGAGAATAATATGTAGGGAGATTAATACTTTATATAAAATCACTTTTATTACCCATAAAACTTTATGATTAATTAGCTCAGTTGACACTGACATTGACAACATTCTTTTTTTGTTTTTAATCAACGTATGATCTTAAACTTTTAGACCGGTTGCCGGCTGGGTTATTCCATTGCATGAAGTCTTCTGCGTCGCTAATTAAGAAGGTGAGGCCTCCATTCTCTTCCAAAGAAAACTTTATAATTTTGTGTCTTTCTTCAATAATTAAGCTATCAAACAAGATAGTGTTTCCTCACTTCATATATGGAAACTACTCAAGATATATAAGAGTTTCAGTTTTATGTGCAAAGGATGTTCATCTTTCTTTAACAACAAGGAAACTCGAAAGAACTACGCTTACGCCATCTCAAGGAAATACATATTGATCTCTCCAACTTCAAGAGGTATATAAAGTGTAAATTGAGTTGGTATTAGTTATCTTGGGTTTTCATGTCAATGGAGAGTACCGCTAAATCCTCTCTTCTGCTGATTGTTTTAGGTTTAGCTATATTTCCTGTGGCTATGCCAGTTTGTATTCATTTTCAAAACCAAATGCTTCCACAAGAACAGCCCTTAAATATACATTGCCAGTGTCCTATGACATCTGCAACATGGGACAAGCAAATTACACCAGGGAGCGACGATGAACTAAAAATATGTTACGTGAAGTACGACACTTTGAAGACTGTCATCTGCACCTTGACAGCACCTCCTGATAGACAGCTTTCCTTAAATCCATTTTCATACTTTGTCGATTCCTTGATGAAGTGCCGTAATTCTTATGACTGCTACTTGGTGGCAGCAGGCGGTGGACTTTTCTTGTGGAATAATCAATTTCATCATTACGACATATCACCGATTGCATGGGGCAGCTAGAGTGAACTGATCATATTCCCAGCATATGTTCATTACTATACCAAACTATTAATGTGGTTGTAGAGCATGCATACATTGTAGGCGTTTCCATAAAGAACCACTGCAATAATACTTTTTCATTTCCATTTTCTTCTTTTTTTTGGTTGCAAGAACTAAAGGGAAGTTCTAAAATGTTGAGGAACAGATTATTCTGTTTTGCTGTTAATCGGTGCATCATGCATTTTATGTATGGTTCCTCGCCAATGCTTAATTAGCCAAGCAACTAATTCCACTGTTTTCTGATTTGATATAATTCTTCGACGTATCAATTCTACCGTTTCATGTAGGTAACAAAAGGATGTAAGTGATTCAATATTATGGATTTATTCTATTAACACAAGTTATATTTTTTTAGTTAGATTTGTATGTGTAGGCTATTTAATATGTTAAGTATATTTCATAGTAACAAGATTATTAAATATCAATACACACAATTATTATTAAATCAACTTATTCATATACTATACCTATTTTAAAATATTCTTGTGAAAAGAATTTAAATTTAATATTGATTCAATGATAATTTTACTTTGTACTTGCGATAATGACAAGGTTGAAACCATTTCGTCCTTTCTTTTCCTTTTAATATAAGATTGGACTCTAACCTTTTATATGAAATGTTACAATTTCTCCTTTTTAAATTATAATATCTTTATTAAATATCAATATATAATCTACAATCTCCTTTCTTTTTTCATGTAGAATTGAACTAAGAGCTTATTCTCGATCTATTAAAGGCTGAAAACAATTAATTAAAATTTGATTAGGAGTCTTAAACTCATAAACTATTTAACACCCAACTCTTGTAAAAATGTCACATCTTAACATAACCAACTGATTTTTTTTGACTAATCAAAAGATGTAATAATATAATTTTATGTTGTATCATAATGCACGTGAAACTGCTAATTTGGGTTTTATTTTTATAGTACCCAACTCTTGATGCAAGTAACCAAAACAACTACATAATCGAAGCAGTTTTAAAAAAGGCAAGAATTATGACTAACTGAAAAAAAAAAAAGAATGGGAATTGGGAACTTTCATCCCATGTATTTTTTACTTGACCTTCACTCGTGGCTTGCTAGTTTTTTCCCCACCTTTCTTTCTTTTTTTTTTTTTTTCAGTTTGTATCCTCACTCTTTATAGTAAACATTAAATCCTTCCTGACATTCATCACGCTCACACAACCTAATTACTAAACAATCCATTTATATTTAAAACCAAGTCTACAAGTTCTGAGTTTCCCTTTGTTGAATTCTTTCGGTTCAATCCATCTTCACTTTCCTGGGACTATAATCTCGGCTATTGATATCCAATTTTGGCCCTCTTATTTTTGGGCTCATTGCTCTGTATCCTGCTTGGGACAGAGCTACATAAACGTTTAAACATTCAAGACTTTTTGTTTTTCCAGATTAGTTATTTTTTGTCAGATTCGATTCGGTTCAATTCAATGCTCGGTATTTTTAAATTCTTCTACAATATATTACAAGGTTAAAAATAGTTAAGAATAGTAATAAATTTTAGTAACGTTTTTATATCATTAAATTGATCAAGTCTTAATTTTTAAAAAATTTAATTTTTATTTTTAATTAATTAAACCGTTCGATTCTAATTAAGGTGGACAAATTATTCATCTCTTTTATGAAAGCCTCCATTTTCTTAAGAAGAGAAAATTTTTCTTTCTTCTTTTTTAACTTGTTAATTCGATGAGATACAATCAAACACGACATGTAATTCCTAACTCTTATTATGTGGAAATTATTCCATAAGCGAAAAGCTCTAGGAGAACAACCTTGGTTTATATTTCCAACTTGTTGGGCGATATAATTAATAAGTGCAAGTTTATTATGGAGTTCTTAAAACAATCCGATTGGGATCTTACAATAATTCCGTTTTATGGCATAGTACAGTAAAAATTATTAATAAAAAATTATAAATTTATATCACATCAAATATTAATGTGATATTAACATTTTAATTTAAATATTTTATAAAAGTTAAAATTCATTCAAATTGTTCTAAAATATTAAAATTTAATTTATATTTAAATAATAATTTTCCTTCATTGTTACACGAAAACTAAGGGGCTTTGACAAAAGAAAACAACTTTCTCTGTTCCTTTTCACTAATTAATATAGAAAAGACGGGTTTTCTTATAAAGGATATTTGGAAAGGCAATTTCAATATATTGAGCATAGGATACATATATAGAGTTGAGCATAAGATACATATATAGAGTGTTAAGATATATGTTATGATATTTTGTAAATTAATTTTGATTATTATTTGTAATTGGACATAGTTGGATATATTTGAAAGTTTACCGTAGTTGGGACTCTTGAAAATAAAATTACATGAAAGATAAAATCCTAGCGATAATAAAATTTATTTGAGATAATATCATCATATCCGTGGAAATATTTTAGTAATTTTGGAGCTATCTTTGACATCCTATTTTGGTGATTGTTCTTATCTATGGCAGCTGTAATTTCAGTAATTTAGGCTATTGTTGGCAGCTGCAAATTTGGTGGTTTTTGAGTAATTTTTTTTGCCATATTTTATATGCTAAAGTGTGGATTTTTGGACAGCTGTTCTATCAGTTTTTAAATAGGAAAAACAAGCAGAATATTAGTTATGTGTTCAGTTGGATTTTTTGAGGATTTCATCTATGTTGGGCAGCAGCGTTTTTCTCTAGTGGGCGTGAGCAGAATATTAGTTATGTGTTCAGTTGGAATTTTTGAGGATTTCATCTATGTTGGGCAGCCGCATTTTTCTCTAGTGGGCGTGATTTTTTTGGGTTATCCAGTTACTGTTTTTGGTTGGAGATTAATCTCCAGCAATTGTCGTCGGTGATGTAGCTCCATTGGTTGTAACATTTCGGTGAATAAATGTATATTTTGATGGTGATTTTGTCCAGATTTATTGCTGGGTTTTCTCCAAGGGTGTGTGACTTTGTTGGGCTGTCGAATATTATGTTTGTGTGAAGAATTTCCAGAAGTGATGGAATTGTTGCAGCTCTTGTGTTTATAACGTTTTAGTGATGACACGTTTCTTGTTTTGTTGAGTTTTCTTGGCTGCATCTTTGTTGATATGAGACTGCTAGTTTGATTGATGATTTGGGACTGTCCAGATATTGTTTTTATGTGAAAAATGTCCAATATAAGCATAGTGCTACAGCTGTAGTTTTGGTGACGTTTTGATGATGAAACATTTATTCGATTGATGTTATTTTGATACTGCTATGCATGGACTGATCGTGATTCTTCTTAATAATTCACAACAGATATTGTTCTACTAATTTTCACGATGAAGTTACATATTTAGGGAAGTGTTTTTATTTCAAGTATTTTTCTTTGTTTATGTCCTTTATTATTTTAATTACTTGAGTTGTTTATTTCTTACCTTTAATGTCAAAAGTTATTGAGAAAATTCTCTATTGAGGCTAGCACGAGGTGGTTATATTATTGTGAGTGATTTACTTTTACGAGTTGTGAGGATGAGGGATAAAATCAAAGGTAGGGTAAGCTGGCTTTGAAATGCTTTGAATAAAACTATTGTTATTCTTCGGTTAATGTGATTAAGCGAAGTAAGGGTTCTATAAACATAGACAATGTATAAAGATCTATGTTATAAAATTTTGGGTGTTAATTTGTTTATTCTATGGAGTAACTGATCACGGAGCTCCTAAGTTTTATAGGTCTATTTCAGTAAAATTTACTTTTGAAACTTTCCTACTCAGACATACCATACCAGTTGTGGGCTTGGCGGCTGCACACTAATCCAATAAGTATAATTACACTATACTATTGAATAAATATATGCCATCTCTTGCTAGCTACGTGTTTCAAATTCAATAAATAAAACAGTCTAGAGGGATGATTCTCTTACATGTATGGCTATATCCAGTGATAAATAAAACATTAGACTTTTTTTTTCTATTCTTGGATAATTAAACACTTATATTTCTCTAATTAGATCACAGCCATACCGTTTGAAACGACTTTAAAGCCTCTTTGTTTCAAACGAAGTTAAATGGCTTGCTTTACATTCTAAATTAAAGAGTTTAATAAAACAATATTAATACATAATTATTATTTTATTCTGTATTACTGTAATTTATGTATTAAAAACTCCTGAATATTCTAAAATATGATACACTTATCGAAATGTTCAATTACGATATGTTATTATGTGTCGATAAATTTATTTTCTCCTCATCTTAGGAATCTATTTTTGTGTTTGTTTTTTACAAATAGCTCCATCTTGTCATACCTCTTAGTTAATAAGATGCAGACGTCATCTTGTACGCTTTGCCTTAATACTTTGTTTCGACTTTTGGTAATTTCTCATAAAATTATATATGTTAACGGGCTATTTTTGTTCTAAGCCTGGTCAATTTCCTTCTAATTTTCGTAACTATAACATTTGTACGTACACTGAAAATGGTTGCTCCAAGTATCGATGCTTTAGTCCAATACTAAATTATGAAACGTTTTAAGTTTAAACTAATCTAACAACATTTCTAATTTAAGTTTTAAAAAATTTTAGACTTAAAAATATTTAATTATTTTTATTTAACTATTTTTAGGTCTAAAATTTACAATCTCTTTGTCTTAAAATTTTAATATTCTCATTAAACTTCAGTTCATAATCAATATTTCTCTTCTTCTTTTTTTCCTTGATGAACTCAAGTCAACGATCGTTAAAATCGTACGTCCAGACTCATGACCATGTCATCAACATGACTTTATGCCCTTGTCGTCCTGAGTTAGCATTTTACTAACAAAATTTTTATTTTGATACAATTTACACTGTTTGCTTCAATACCATTTATTATATCTTAAGTCTTAGAGTGAACAAACAACAACTCTACTTTAAATCTAAAAGAATGACATATTCAAAATTAATTAATAATTTTTATAAATTTATAAGAACTTTTATTTATCATATCCTTTCTCATATGAAATTTCAAAATTCTTATTTTTGGTTTAACAATTTTTTTTTGTTTGATCGAAATATTCCTGAAAAAGAAAATAAAAATGTTAAATGGAAATACCAAAAAGCTAAAAAAGTTGTTAGAAATTGGTAAGACTAAAGGAGACCTTCAAGGCAATGGCTATAAAAGTGAATGCTCTAAGGTAAATGATGGGAAAAGTAATGCAACCAGATCTGTTCAAGAAGAAACCTTAAGGAAGAATTGGAGGTTTATACCTACATGTCATTTTGTGGAGTTATCGGACACATAAGACTGAAATGTTACAAGTTATTACAAATGATGTTTCAAAAGAGTCAAAATTGAAAAATCATACACTCTACGTTAAATTTCCAACAACAGAACCATGGTACCGAAGCAATCTTAGGTTAGAAATGGTCAAGTACAAGCACAAAGATGTAGTGAAGGAAAAAACAAGAAATTGTCTAGATTTACAGTTAGTTACTACTTTTGAAGAAACTGTTCAGACTGAGGATAAGTCAATTGCTTTAGATGAAGAAATCAACTAGACAATTGATGACCGAGATAATGTGACGAATAATAAGCCTAGGTTTGAATTTCTTTTAGGAGTACAGGGAGTGTGTGCTCTACATTTTTGAAGTATAGTTTTTTGTTTTTATTAAAAAAACAAGAAAAGAGGTTCGAAGGAGTTATCGTTTAAGATTTCTGAGCTTTTATTTATGAGTTTTCTAAGGTTCAGTTGATTGATGTGTACATGAGCCTATGCTTGATGATGGAGTTTATGAATTTGATCAGTCTTATGAAGATGGAATTGAAGGGAGCAATGATATGTGGCATATGTATTAACTAGTAGTAAATTGTCATCTTGACTTTCTGCTATTACACTACGTGCTTATGATTGTTTCGCTGTACCTACTACTAATTTTTATGCTTCTTTATTTGCTGAGATTGATAGCATTGAAGGCATTCTTCGTTTTGGTATTGTTTTGTTCCAGGGAGAGACATCATATTGTTTTTGGTGACTATTTAATTCAGGGGGAGATTTTAAGGTATCTCCGTAACTATTAGTCTTGCTTTTTGACATTTTTTTGTCTCAGGGGGGAGAAATTTGGATGATTAGATAATTGTTTATTATTGCTTCTTTGGATGTTTCTTGAACTTGAAGAACTTGATGTTGGATTAAAGGGGAGTTTCTTATTTGTGACAAAAATGTCAAAAAGGGGGAGATTGTTAAGATATTTATCTCATTATTTAATTTTGACATTTTTGTTTATTGGATCTTCAAGATAATTATTAAAAATCCAAATCAAGAAGTGGTGTAAACAAGTAATAATTCTTATTTGAATTGGACTCTTGAATAAGACTTTAAGAAAAATGGAAGTCTATCTTTAATTGAAGTGGGAGTGGCTTATGTCAGATCATGGATGGATATCGTGATTAATTCGGCTGTAGTGAGATAAACTTATGGGTTTGATTTTGTTGGAGTCTTGGTATTGGTTGATTGAGTGTGTATGGGTATATCACGTTGCTGATGTATGGAGAATACTAGTAGATAGTCGAAGGCGTGTTATTGCGTGCATGATTTTCTTGTCTAAAATTCCTATATGCGTGACCCAGCTTCTCCACTTGAAACGTTAATGACTTGGTGAAGGTTTTGGTTAGGTGTTTATTTGATGGGGTGTGCGTGATCTTGCTTCTGCTATATACACATGTGAGTTACTTAGTGATGTTTTCGTTTGTGTGGTTATGGCAAGTGTATGCGTCAAAGGTAAGCTTTGGATTTAGTGATGATGCCTATGTGACTCTTCGGCTGTGCATGATTTCTCGGCTGCGTCTTAATCTTTAGAAGAGCTGAAAAATTAGGAAGTTGTTCTTTGTTCATTTCTCAAGTGTTTTCTTGAATGCTGAATTTTGTTTGATCTCTTGAATTATTTGTTCATTGTTCTTTCATTATAAGATTGTTGAGAAAAATCCTCTGTTAAGGTTAGTATGAGGCGGTAGTACTATTGGATGTGAAATTTTTTCTCGAGTTGTGAGGACGAGGGATAATATCAAGGATTGAGTAGTGTCGGCTTAGTAAAGCCTTGTATAAAACTATTGTCTTTAGTGAAAGAATTAAGCTGAATGAGGGCCTAGCAGACGTAGGCAAGGTGTGTCGAATTACATTAACAAATATCAGTGTTGATTTATATTTATGCATTAATTTTCTGATTTTTTATTGTACTAGAAATGACTGCGACAAAATCTGAAAGTTTGCGAAACCTTTACCACCCCTACGGTTTTTCAACTATGATCTATGCAATTGTCAAACCAAATTCAAATATTGTCACAATTGCCTAACACATGCTTAATCAATGGAAAAAGCACGCATGTCTTAAGTTCAATATTTGCAATAAGAACTAAGAGTGCTCCCTCGAGATAGAAAATTGCCAAAAGCTTTCCTGGCTTAGATAAGTTTCTCGTAGCCATTTCACCCAAATAGCATTTTTGTCATCAAATAGCTTCCGGATCTTTTTACATAGAAGCACTTTTTACATAAGAGAAATTGGGGTAATCCCCATGCCCCCTTGTCTCTTAGAGATATTTACTTCACTCCATTTGACTTTAGCTTTCATAGTGTTTTCAGAATTCCCAATCCATAAGAAAGCTTTCATAATGCCATCAATCTCCTTGATGACTTTCTTGGTTAGAATGATGTGAGAAATCCAATGAACATAGAGATTTCCCTGTATAGAAATTATCATAGTAACCCTTGCAGCAAGTGACAAGAATCTATTTTACCAGGCATTAATACGAGCTTTAATCCATTATATGAGATAAATATATTCAGAGTACTTTGGCTTAGCATATAGATAGAGACTCCCAGATACTTAAGAGGAAGAGCATAAAGCTGAAGTTCGGTAATCCTAGAGAGTTCCATCGAGTTCCTCACATCTTTAGAGCAGTATAAACTACTTTTCTGGACATTCATGACCAGGCCAAACCATTTAGAAAACTGCATCAGAAGTTCCTTAAGTAATTGCACTGAGTGAATATCTAACCTTGAAAGAAGGATCAAGTCATTAGTAAACATCAAGTGGTGAGTTTGGAAGCCATACATTTACTTTAGTAGTGAAAACTGCCATTAGGTCCTATAACCTTGTTGAGGGGTCAAGAAAGGCCTTCCATGCTAAAAGTGAATAAATAGGGTAAAAGAGGGTTGCCTTATCTAATACCTCGAGCATAAGATAATGGATTGGTAGGAATTCCATTCACCATAACACTGATAGAAGTAGTTTGTAGACACATCATAATTGAGGCAATGAACTTAGATAGGAATTCAAGAGCCTCCAAACAATTGAATGAATTTCTAGCTAATCCTATCAAAAACTTTTTAGAACTCTATCTTCCAACAACAACTTTTAATATTCGTTCTAGAATGGTAATCTTTCAAGAGCTCTTGCATAAGCAATATATTGTCTCCAATAGATTTGCCTTGTATAAATGCACTCTGAGTAGAATTGATCACTGAAGATAAAGCAGTCTTCGGTCGATTAGCAAGAAGTTTAGCAATGACTTTGCATACCATGTCACAATAAGAGATAGGCTCTGTAGTCCACCAAAGTATTAGGATTCAGCTTTTTGGGAACCAGACATATATATGTATGATCTATATCCTTCAACATTTGACAAGAGGATAAGCACTCTAAGACTGCTTTAGTAAACAAGTTACCCGTGAGCACCCAAGTTTTTTGAAAAAACCCTGCAGTGAACCCATCAAGACTTGGTCTTTACCAACATAAGATATCCGTTTCGAGCTTGGAAAGGACTTACTAATGTTAAATTGTAGGGTCTAATGATAGGGTTTATAAATTGGAGTTTCTGAAGTGTCATTATAAGAAGATAAGAGTTCTTCCAAACAGAAAATTATATTTTCGATGATCTGGTAGCATATGATTTAATAATTAATATAAAAATGAGATGTGTTATTGAAGGGGAGAGATTGTAAAAATTGTGAGATCTAAAAGTTGTCTTTATAACTATAAATATGCATTGCCCTTACAAAGAAAATAGATTTAATGCTAAGCACTAACTATATAGCTTTCTGTTCAATTCATTAAAAAGAAATATATTCCATGCTAACTAGTATTATAGCTTTTGATTGAGTGACAAATGGGTTATACTAATAATTTAGACATCTTCAATTATCATATTATTTGATTGATTAAAGACATAAGTAGTCATTTTTCCTTTAAGAGACTGGTTAAGTGGTAAAAACAAGTTTCTTACAAGTTTTCTAAGTTAAAATGTTAAAGGTTCTAACAGGGGTATGGATCTCGTACCGTTCCGGCCGGAACGTACCATTCCGGCCTCCGGCCGGTACGGTACACATGGCCATCAGTACCGGTGTCAGATTCCGGCCGGTACCGGTGGTTTTCGGATGGTACCGGCCTGTATCGGCAGTACCGGAAGGTACCGGCCGGTACCGTAAACTATCAAAAACTGGGGGACCATTATGTAAAAATCGAAAAATTTTTTACCCTAAACCCACCCCACCCCGACTGCTCTTCGTCTCTCAATCTCAACTCTCAACTCTCACACTCTCACCGCC
>JAOTAY010000003.1:1664252-1680461 GCA_025629805.1 Erythroxylum baracoense | reverse complement strand
ATTTTGCAAATTTTTAAAATTTCAGGGACTATTTCATAAATATAAAAAATTGCCCGAAACGATACCCGGTATTGACCGGTACCGGTACAGTACCGTTCCAGACCTCAATCCGATACCAAGTCCGGTACGGTATTCGCAACATTGAGTTCTATGTAAAGTAAGAAAAAAAACATTTTAATTTTAAAAACAAACAACGACAATAACACCCAGCAGGAATCTCATTGATATGCAAAATCTAGAGATATTTAATAGTACACAATCTTATTTCTAGCTAGTAAAAAAGTTGTTTCAAATCATTTTAATTTTAAAGAAAATAATTAATTAAAAGTGGAAATAACTTAATATTTACAAGTATCATTTAGATCAATTTTATTATTTAATTTTAAATCATTAATTTACTAAATAATTTATTTAAATTACATAATTTATAAATTGTTGTATACACACTGTTTATTAAATATATAGTTACAAAAATAGTATTTACAGATTATTCTAATATAAAAATAATATTAATTACACGTGACGAATTCGTGTCTCCGAAACTTATATAATTTGCTGGAAGTTTTGATCATTTAGAATCATTTGTTCTTTACTTTGGATGAAGCATGTTCAGGATCTATTTGACTAGTAAGTATATAGGACTACCTAGGATAACCTAGGATTGGTGTTTTTTATTCCATTAGTTGTCGTGTTACTTTGTATGGTATGCATATTATTCATGGCAGGTGTTTGAATCGGAGCTTGTAAAGCCAAAGGCTTGCTTTAGTACAAGCCATCTCTTTCGAGAAAAGTGACAAATTTCAGCTTGTTTTCAGCAGTTTATAGAAGAGCCATCTCATTGTTTCATTTTCTTATATTGGAATACACAATATCCATAATTAAAAAAAATCATATATGTGTTTTTTATCATTTGGAATCATTTGTTTTTTATTTGGATACAGCATGAATTTCAGTATCTTTTTGACTATTACATATATATGACTTCCTAGGATAAGCTAGAATTGGTGTTTTCTACACCATTATTTGTCTGTATTACTTTGTACGCTATGCATGTTGGTTGCCGTGGGAATAACAAATTAAATAATCTTTTTTTTTATTTTTTTATTTTAGTTGTAAATTTTTTAATTTAATGATTAATCTTTTAAATTTTGTATAAATTAGGTAAAAAAATTATTTTTGATAAAGTAATATATGTTCACTAAATACCTTATAGATTTCTATTAGCTACATTAGTATAAATAAAATTTTGACATTAATTGTACCAGTTTTGAAAAATTAATTACTAAATTAAAAATTTTAAAAAAGTTTAACACTAAGTTTAAAATCTCAAAAGGTTAAACAATTTTAAATTTTTTATATCCTTTTTAATTCTAAAAATTAGAATATTATTATAAATTATGTCAAATTATTCAGAATTTGTTAATTTAATTTGTCAATCAACTAACGATGATAAATTATCTTATAAAATAATTGTCCTATTTTTATAAAAAATTGAAGGAAGAAACAAGACTAGACAATACTCTATGTAAGAGACATTAAAAAGACAAAGCAGATCATTTCAATATGATTATTTTTAGTGACGAGAAAATAAGAAGATAAAAACAAATGATGGGAATGTCTTAAAGAACAAAACAACGATAATACTAAGTTCTTTTAAAGCATTCTTGAAACTTAAGAATTTCATAGATTAATTATTCTGTGGATCATTCTAAAAAATAGAACAAAACAACAACAACAATAATATTCAGCACAGGAAATAAAAAATAAAGCTAAAGCACCATAAAAAATGTAACTAGGAACTTTTTTTTCTGATCTTGATAGTATAGAAATGATATATTCTCTTGTTGGGATGAAATTTTTAAGTACTCTGTACAAAATAAATTGGTTTACCAAGTTAAGAGCATGGGTGAATATGCAACTCTCTAACTATAAAAGGCGAAAATATATTAGTTCAATCACCAATTAGACCAAAACAAATCAACCTATATTCTCTTTCAGATAACCTAAGAGCAAGAAATGAAGGGTTTTACCACCACAGCAGCCCTTTTCTTTGTTCTAGCGTTAGCTATAATTCCTTTGGGTACGCCATGGTGTGTACATATTCACAATCAAATGAACCCTCGAGAGAAGCCCATGCATGCAAAATGTGGTGCAGCTGGTCAATCAGGAGAGAAGAACATTCCTGTGCACGGTAAAGGAATGAAGATTTGTCTTGCAAAATGGAAGTTGAAGATGATATCTTGTACCTTGACCGTGTCCAATCCGGCTCGAAATATCGAGTTCAAACCATTTCCTGGCGACAGCAAATTCAAAAGCAAGTGTGCACATGAACAATGTTTCTGGGTGGCTGCAGGTAAAGGAATTTTCCTTTGGAATGGTCCTGCCAAATCATACGAGCAGCCGATCGAATGGAAGCATTGATCAAGTGAGAACCAGTACTAGTTTTAATTGCGATAACAAAGACTGTATGCTAATAGCTTATGCATACATTCTATCGAATAATTGTGTTCTTATAAATTTCAGTTAATACATAAAATAAAAAGAAGATAAGAAGTCGGTTAATTTGGTTTCTGTGAAGCCTCTTTACATTTTCTTGAGTTTTTTTAATTGATTCAACCATGAAATTTTTAAAAGGATTTATATTTTGATTTGATTTTTAATTTTTAGGTTTAATTTACTTTAATAATCTTTATTTGTTAATAATTGAATTGTTTATTAATTAATTAATCAGTTTTATAAATTAATTATTTTTATAAATAAAAATAAATCAATTCATTTATATTTAATAATTTCTTTTTAAATTAAATTTCAAGATTTTCAATAGATAAGAAAAGTCTCCTTTATTTATTAAAATTTTAATTTTAATCAATTTTATAAAAATCTAATATTAGTTTAAATTTTTAAACCTTAAATTTTTTATATTGTTGGTTTAATTTAAAATATAAAGTAAAATGGTAAATGTTTGATTCTTATAAGTTTCAATAAGAATTGGATAATAAGTTGGTGAGGACTTCATTTTTCCCCTGACTTCATTTTTTCCCAGAAAAAGAAAACTTTTTCTTTGTTCTTTGTCACTAATTAAGTCAATGAAATACAATTAAACAAGATATATGATTCCTCTTTTCGTATATGCAAACTATTCCATGACAGAAGAGTTCTAGGGGAAAAAAATATGGTTTATATATTAGTTTTAAAAGTAAGCGTAAAACAAAAAGTAGGGTCATCGCCGCTTTAAGGAAACATATATTATCGGTGGAAACTTGAAAAGCTATCTATATAAACATGTATTGGTTACAAAGTGAATCAGAAACTACATCACTAAGAGAACAGCCATCTTGGTCATTGTTTCAGTGTTAGCTATATTACATTTGGCAACGCGAAACTGTGTTCATATTCAAAGCCAGATGAATCCACAAGAACAACACATAAGTGCAAAACTCTTTTCAACAATGCGTTGTTATTGACCCAATATACTCCATTTCAGTCCCAAATTAATAATTAAAGAGAAGAACATCACAAAAGCTTCTATTGACTTAGAAACAAAATTTGGGAGACAGGACAATGTTGTAAGGTAATACTGTGTGAGGCCAACTTAATTGGTTTTATATATTTATTAACATACCCTCTCGAGTGAAAGTTCTTTGGACTTGAAACTTGCACAGACTCATTCTACCTTGTGCTGAATAATAGGTAGGTGGTAGGATTTGAACTCATGATCACTTGGTCACAGAAGCTCTAATACTATGTTAAATTTTTTATGATTAGGCCTAAATAACTGATATCATGTTAAGTGACCATTTCACCACAATAGCTTAAGCTATTGTGTGAGACCAACTTAATTAATTTTATATATTCATTGACAAATACCTTGTTGGGTATAACTTGGAAGTTCCGAATAATGACTTGTTAGCGGTATGACATGAGTCAATTATTTTTCTACTACTTTCGAGCAAACTAGTAGGGACAAAGCAAGCAACTAGCCTAGCAGAACAAGACAACTAACAGAACCACTGCAGACTGAATATATAGAACAGATAAAAGAACAAAACCGTAAATCCAAAACATCAAGTTACGTAGGAGGAGAAAATGGAAAGCATCTAAGTCCCTTGGCGTTCTTGAAGGGCTTGGAAGGCACTCCATTAACCAGAACACTCAACCTAGGAGTTTGAACACATTCCATAATCCAAATCATAAACACTGAGGGCATGTCTAAAATTTCCACGAATGTTTTAATCAAACTCCAATTTATTGTGTCTTAAGCGTTGCAGAAGTCTATCTTCAGCATACAGCTCCTAATTTGCCTCCCAAATGAGTAGTCTTTGAGTAATTCCTGTAAAAGGAGAATATTATCCCCAATGTTCCTTCCGGTAGAAATGCTCCTTTGGTTAATGTCAACTGTTTCTGCTAGTACCCATTTCAGTCTATCCGCCAACAATTTCGCAATGACTTTATATACTAGGTTGCAGCACGAAATAGGACGAAAATCCCCCAGATTCAGCGGGTGTTTCTTCTTCGGTACAACGCAGATGAGGGTGCTGTTTAGTTCCAGCAACAGTGTAGAATTCTGGAAAAATTCCAAGACAACGTCAACTACCAGTGGACCAATGATACTCCATGTCTGCTGAAAGAACCACCCTGTAAACCCATCCCGGCCTGAGGCTTTGGATTGATGCATTTTGAATACTGTTGCCCTTACATCTTGAACTGTAACTGGAGAGAGTAAGACTTCCTTGCATTCCTGTTGTATTGGTCCCTCTAGAATCCTTCGCATATTAACGGAAGGTTGCTCTATCATTTCAGGTCCCATCAGTTGGGAAAAAAAGACGAGCGCCATCTCAATCAGAGTGCTCTGATCAGAATGCATATCCCCGTTACTATCCTACAGTCCCACTCTTCTATTGATATTACGTCTCGCTAATATGGATGCATGGAAGAATTTAGTGTTGACGTCGTCGTCCCTAAGCCAATTCAATCTCGCTTTCTGTCGTTGAATGGACTGTTATAACATTAATTCTTGTTAGTACTCTCTAAGTAGGTGCGTTTCCTTCGCTCTCCACTGTTGGTCATCCGGATAAGGATAACAGATCGTCTGTGCATGCTGTAAATGAAGTTTCATCGTAGATAAATTTTGCTTATTGTCGCTGCTGGAGTAGTTCTTTATTGTTATTTTGACCTTTTTCAATTTTTTCATCAACTGGAAGGCTTTGTATCCCCGAATCTCCGGCTGCCATCAAGTTATGATAAGATCCACAAACCCCTCCATTTGTGTAACACCATTGAAAAACCAAAATGGAGCCCTATTGCCCTGGTCCCATCACCACATTGGATCACTAGATAGCATTGATTCGAAGTCAAGTTATCTCCATAATGAACCGTGGATTGCAGGAATATTTTAAGCCACTCCGAATGCACCATACTGTGATCCAACTTTTTCCAAATAAGCATGGTTCCCTGTTGATTGTTTGACCAAGTAAGTAGGCGCTCGGTAGAGCATAAATCCGTCAATGCACATCGCGAAGAAGAGTTCTAAGTTCTTGGGTGTCTGCTAATGTGTATAGTTTCCTTCCTTCTTGTTGGTATTGAGTATACAATTGAAGTCACCCACTGCCATCCAAGGGAGGTAATAGATTATTGTAGGCTGTTGAAGGATCGCCACAGATTGGTGCATTGGAAACCAAAGTTGGCAGCATAAACCAAAGTTAAGGCAAAAGTCGTACTCTGACCTCCTGTCTTGCAGACTAAATGGAGATGCTGGGCACTCTCCTCCTCAACATGTACTTTCATCAGATCATGATTGTAACAACATATAATACTTCCATTATAGTAGGATCGATGGTTGGATAGACTTCTCCATTGTGCCCCCAAAAGGTTCAGTATATTCAGTATAGACATATCTCTAATACGAGTTTCAAGCAACTCAATAAGTATCGGTTTTTTCTTCAAAAAAAAGTTCTCTAAGTACCGCTCTCTTGAAGGGATTATTAAGCTCTCTCGTATTCCAGACTAGAATAGACATTCTACGTAAATCACCTCTTTGTATTTCTTCTTGTCTTTTTTCCGTGCAACACTTCGCCGAGCTGCTACTACTTGAGTTTGGATCGTGTTTGGCTCATCTAGATCAAAAGATAACTCTGTACCCAGTTGAGTATCAGGCTCAGATGTCACAACCTCAGTCTACTCAGATATGTCAGGTCCCTTGTTTGCTGATTCTGATTCCACTGGCTTAGTATTAGGTTTTGTCTCCTTGAATTTTAAAAGCAACTGTTCTGGATAGTAGCTTTTGGTTTGGTAGTAGTAGGTACCTCCCGCACTGGATGGGATTTCTTCCTGATAGGACTGATTCAACACCATTCGGTACCTCTGCACAGTTTTCCTCCGCCCCTCCTTGGTGCTCATCGATCGCGTCTTTTCTCTGCTCCTCATTATTAGGAGCTAGTAGTTCCTTTTGCGTCCCTGTATGAAAGGTTTTCCCAATGGGTTTCCACTTTGTTGTAGCATTGGGTTTCCAAGGGTAAGACACCGAAATGGTTTTTTGAATCATATCCCCACTCTCACCTATACTCAACACCGACAAGCAGTTTGGTAAGTGGGTAGATTTCGATATCTCAATAAAAACTTTAGCATAGCCCACTCTGTTCATATTTGCTGTTGGAGTATCCCAGCTTAGCGGTTTGCCTAAAGAACTAGCCACATAACTCAGCCCCTCAAGAGTCCAAAGCTCCATCGGCAAATTGTGCAGATGTACCCCAGAGGGAAAGTCTCAATCGCACTTCTGCCCATCTCCAAACCCGGTCTCCATCGTTGCAAAAAGATTGGCTTGTCACCTATGTGCCACGGACCCTGTTCTGTTATTTCCCACAAATCACATTCTTTTCCAAATTTGAACAGGATAGTGTCGTCTTCGCTGAGTAAGACTCGCTCCAAGCCCTTATGACTCCATCGAGTCTTGGCCCAGACATTTACTACTAGGAATGTCGGCCGTTTGTTCCAAAAGAATCCAATAAGAGCAAAAGACCACTTGTTCACACCTGCATCAAGGATCTCCTTCGAGGGGCAAATAACTCCCTCTTTCATTACATCTGGATATTGCTTAAGGACGACTGAAGGAGGAGGAGTATACAATTTTTTCTTCCAGGCCCAGTAGTCGACAGTCCCATCGCTGTCACGCCTGTGTTAACCACAGAATCTGATAGTTTGGAAGAACCAATCTTCTTGAGTTTCTAAAGAACAAGTAATCGAGACAACGCCGAGAAGTCGTCCGTGGGCTTATTCTCTATACCTATTGCTTCTCTCCATTGGAGTAGACATAAATTTTGTAGGCTATCAAGCCTTTTTATGAACTCTTTCTACAAGTCATTGCTTTCCAAGATTTTCTAGTCCAATACATTGTAACATACATAAGCCAGTCTATGTATGTCAACAATTGTTTTCTATATATTGGAAAAGGACTATTCTTCAAGTAGTCAATAGAAATCGATTCTATGGAGTTGTTATAACTTTATTAGGTGAAAATTTTATGGAAATCTCACCTTCTTGTTAATGATTTTGGCATCAGATTGTAACATTTGTCAGTATTCCAGGTCATCTGGCCTATCCCCATCGAGTACTAATGCTTAAAATTTCATGCATGGGAATCTCTCCTCTTTCTGTTTCTGCTAAAGTCCATTTATTGCTATATGTCATCTAGTGAAAAGTAATTTCATTGTTTAAAGTGGGCATGGATGTTATTGTTTTAAAGTATATATTAACCCTCAAATCCATTTCACACTCACAAGAAAATCATGGATTCTCTGAAACCTAAACAAGCCACCACTGAATTGGCAAACACTCATAATCTCAATGTGGAAAACAGTGGGGTAGATCTAGCTCTGAATCTAGGTTTATCAATTGGTGAAGATGATAATAAGCCTCGCTTTGAAATGATGGTTAGATCTATCAGTATGTCCCCTAACGTGGACATGTTCAATTTCCATGTTGATCAGGTATAAATCTCTGCTTGTGCTCTTCCGGACTTTAAAGCTTTTGTTGTAGGTTAGTTGGATATACCTGTTCGCCAAATTTGTTGTGATTTTTAAAGATTTTTTTTCATATTTTTTGTAAAAATTACTGTTCTAAGTTCTTAATCAAGACCAAAAATTGCTTCTAAAGTTTCTTTTTTCTTTTTAAGAAGAAGAAGAAGAAGAAAAGGAGCACTCTTAATTTAGCATTACCATCCATTTCCTTTTTACTGATAAAAGAGATTATGAGATAGTTTAAGAACAAGTGACATAGGGATTATCTTTCCTCAGTTAAAAAAATATTGTTTGTTCCTAATTTATGTAATCTAAATCAAGTAATCATGCAAAAAGATTTATGCTTCTTCTTTAGTTATTATGTAGTTGATCTATTGATATACGATTGATCTATCATTTACAAAAGATGGTTTAACTTCAACTGATCCATCATTTCTATATCAAATGTTCAAATGATATGTTTGATCAATTCTATCGTGATACACAAAATCAATCATTTTTTACGTCGCTGCCTTTGTAGTCTCCAAATTAGTCTTATAAACATGTACACGTTATTCATTCTCGTTAATTATATGTATTACCGACAAAAATATTATGTATTCAAAACCTTTTTGTGACAATTTTAGGAATACGTCACGGATATTTTTTGCTACCGGAATTCAGTGACCATTAAGGTGACGATTATTTTTCGTCGCAAATAATATTTAGCGACGTTTGATTTCGTCGCCAATAACCTTATCTGTTGTAGTCACATCTTCCATCATCATTTTGAAGCGAATGGTTAGTTGATTGATTAATTAAAATTTATGATCATAGATGAATTTTAATTTGATCCTACATCCTTTTCATATTACTAATTTATAATCATTGTTATTATCTTCTTCATTATGAACGAAGATTGATTCTGTACCATTTGATTAGCTAATCACCTCATTTGATTGCACAGATCCATTGTAACCACTTCGGATTCATAATCTAACATTTATGATAAGTATGTTAATCGTAAGTTGCATATCTAACCTTTTGCATGCACTTCGAAACTTAAAAAGTTCCACAACATGAGTGTTGGATAAATAGCTTCCTGATCTTGCTTGATTAACAGCTCATACTATTATTCTTAGTGTATCTAATTCGATTATAGCTGAATGATAATATAAACAACTCTTAAGATAAGAGGAAAGACATTCAGAACTAATCGTCGGAAAAAGAAACTAATGATACTATTTACACAGATTCATAATTCTCATAGAACGGCAAACGAAAGAGGCAATGTTGATGGCATTAAGATGTCGTTTGGAGGAGATAATGTTTTTTATTTCGAGTTCCTTGACGAGAACAAAACTGCACCAAACGATGTGCGAGGAAATGCTAGCCTGAACCAGTATGCAATGTTTGGGAGATTCTATGGAGCACAAAACTTGGGTGATCCTAACCAAACTGATCATCAGCTGGTGTCTGATAACCATTTTTACGTGGGTTATGTTTCTGGAGAGTTGAAACCAAGCTCCATGAATGTGATTGTTGACCTCAACCTTAGCTTGGCACCACCAGTAACAACCATGAACAACCATTATGTTCATCAGCATCCTGCTGTGACCAAACTGAGATCTAAGGTTGCGAGGGAACAATTTGAGTTTAACAAAAGGTGTGCAAACCATCTTTGCAACACCAATGTCACACCATTGTGGCGTAGAGGTCCTCTTGGTCGCAGGGTAAGTTTTCTTTTTCTGAGATCGTTAGAGTTCAACTTGATGCTTTGCACCTTTTTTTAAAGTTTAGTTAAATAATTTTTATTTTACTAAATTAATTATATATTATGTAATTATTATTTTTTGTTACAATTATATAATATTTTTATTTAATAAACCTCCCTTTGTTTTTATTTCATTTATACTAGTTTCTTATTAATTATTTAAAAGAATTTATATTCTTCAACTCCGTTCTGTGCCTATAGGATTCGTTTTAAGATGTTATTTATATAGTTTTATAAAGAATTTTTATTAAATTAGCAAATAGAATTTTCTATATACACAAACAATGTAAATCTTTCTTATAACTTAAAAAATTTTAGAAAAACTCATAATCTTTAAAAATATTTAAAAAAAATTTTAATTTTAATTTTTCATAAAAAAACTTTTTTTAATACTTTGGTAAAAAAATGACAACAAAACACAAATGGTATGAATATCAGATATGGACTAATTAAATATCAATAATGTAGTAATTCAATTCAATTATTAAATTCAACTTGAATCAATTAAATTCAAACTAAATTAATAATTTAAAATAGTTATAGTAAATTATTAGTTTGTATCAATTTTAATTAATTTAGCCCAAGTTTAAGAGTTAGATTTAATTGTGATATAAATAAATTTAATCGATATAAGTGTAATGATCATACTATGTATATTTCATCATTATTTTTTAACTGACGTCAAAGAAAAGATGTTTTTCCAAAACATTTAAAATTAAATGAAGTTTTTTTGAAAAATTTAAAAATTACAGAATTTTTCAAACATTTCTTAAACTGCAGGACATATATATGTATTTTACCTTTAATTTTATCATATTAAATGACATTTTCAATCTCTATTGATTTCATACCAAAATGAAAAGAGATTGATCATATGATGAATAATTATATTTTGTATATCAATTTAAAATAGGTCAATTTTGAAATAATTATATGAATAGTGAATTTAAATTGTTTTATAATTATTTTATTTTATTATACAAATTTTGATCAAATACTAAGCAAGTTAACATATTTGTATGAAATATAAATATTACATTCAAATAAAACGAACAAATTCCAAACTAAATTTCTAACTTTCTCATATATTCACAATATGAGAGTTTGTAAATTGCTTATCAACTTCTTTTCTCTTGTAATACTAATATTCCTCTTGAAAAATTGTAAAAAAATTAATATTAATATTAACATTTTTAAAAAATATAATTATCAATAATCATCTAATAATAAATAAATAAACATATAAAGAATATCTGAAGTTTAATTCATTCTTAAAATATATATTAATTTTTAATTTTATATCATGTATTAATTGCTATAATAAAGTTTTAATATTGTAAAGGAAATTGTTTTAATAACTTTCTTAGAAGTATATTTTTATTTATTAATTATCTTCTACTTAACATACAACTATGAATAAATAAATGTAATTGAGACTATTCCAAATTTTTTATTATTATTTATCATGTTAGTGGGATAATTACAAAAACGTTTGATTTATTTATCAAATATAAATATTTAATGGAGAATAGTTTTTCAATAACTAAATTTAAATAAAGAAATGTGTCTATTTGGTTAAATACAATATTATAAATAACATATTTATTAATTTTTAAATCATCATTTAAATCAAATAAAAAATTTTAAAAATTTTTATTAAGAAAATTAAAATTATGTACAAATTTCAAAAAAAAACATAAATTTACAAGAAATTAATCATTCTTATATTTATAAATTGATTTCGATTTTTAAATAGACTTTATTTTTAAAATTAATATTATTTTAATATATACTTTTTTAAAATTAGAGTTGCGGCAAATTATGATGCTTGCCACTCTTTTATATCCCATTATATATATGCAATAATATGATTTTGATTATTGTGTTTAGACACTGTGCAATGCTTGTGGAATTAAGTATAGGAAGGAAGAGGAAAGGAAGAGAATCCAGGAAGCAAGGGAGAATAATGCTGCAACTGGCTTACTATAACCAAACCAAGTTCTTCTACTTCCTTTTTAAGATGTTGTAGTTCTTGTTATTGCAAGACTTTGTTAAATTTATTTCAGAACATTTGTGTTTTAACATATTCTCAAACAAAGAATTCTCAAACAAAGATAGAACTCGGATTGGTTTTTTAATATGCTTGCTTATTGTTATGAGATATTCTCTATTGCAGTTAATCGTTTCTTGAACATAAAACTAGTTTATCACGATTTGTTGCCCACTTGGCTGATGATAGCAATAAACCAAAATCAAATCAAACTCGAACTGAAATTTCAGTCATGTATCTCTTTATCTAAAATTTTTAATGAATGAGATCGTATCAAATGCTCTAATAATACTATGAAGCTTAGGACAAGTGCCTAAAACTATCATCAACCAATTCTTGTCATCAAGGAACTGTTTATGCCTTCATTTACCTGCCAAATCTGCGAAGTACTGGATACAAGATGACCAAGAGCTGACAACAAACCTCCATGGGACAAAATTTGTGTGCTCTTTTTCTTCTTGTTTTAGGTCTATCACCAATACGACAGCCAAATGCTAAGGAAATCAAGCAAGCCACAACATCTAACCCTACAAGCTTATCAGAAATCCAAAATAGCAATGAGGAAAAGGTTCAACGAGTTTAATCATTACACTCGGCTACTAATGTTTAAGATCCACACAAAAATTAGGAACCAACTACAACTGGAACAAAAGGTTTGCAGCAAAAGTCCTGAAGAGCTGTACTAAAAGCAAAGTAGTTCACTAGAGGTGTAGAGAAATCTCAATATAGAACATGAATACAGTTGCCATCCATCTCACATTTAATTGTTCTGCAAGTAATCAAAGCTCAGCGGTTGCTGACAAAATGGAGCCTGCATAAAAGCCAGCAAAGGTATATTTGTTACGATAATTTAAACAGTTTCAAGACGCATAAAGCCAAATAATTAGGCAAAGATAGAGACTCCTGAGAAGTACATTCATAATTTCAGGCAAAATGTATACCTGGAAAACAGTATGTCTAAACTGCTCATAAGAGTGAGCATACATCATTGCAGCAGCTGGCCATTGCAGATAAGTAGAATCTCTTGCCGTCTGATTTGATCTTGTGGCACAGAATGGACTCATAACTGGACTTGCAGCAGGCCCATAGCTGAGAGGTGTTTGAGCCCCTGCAATCTGCCCCAATGGAGGAAAACCAGCATCATACTGAACAAATGGACCTTGAACCTTCTGCATATTGAATGGTGTTACGCTAAAGTTTTGATTAGGACAACTCCTTACATACCTGCAACAGTTCAAAAAAGTTGAATTTGACAAGTAAAGATCAACTTTAAAATAACCAAAATCCAATAGTTTGCAATGTCAACAGTAACATACTCTTAATAAAGTACTCAAACACCACACATGACTACCAATTTGACAAAAATATACATACCTTTCATAGCTCCGGTCATAATCTGGATCAGTTCGATCCTTCTCTCTGTCTCTGAAAATGGCAACTCGAGAAGTACAATCTCTCATACTGATATTTTTCTCTGCATCCATAAGAATGTTTCTGTAATCTTCATTCTCAACTTTTCCCAAATTAATATTTTTCCTGTCATTAGGAACTTGATGGACTGCATCATCAGAGTTGGGACTGCCAGGGCTGCTGAAGATGCGTGCTCGTGCCCTATCATACTCTTCCTTCCTCTCTTCCACACTCCTTACAGAACTTTGTTTGATCCCAGACTCACTGGACTCATTTGCAGACCCTTTGTTAGGCCGAGGTCTAATAACAATCTTAACCTGCTCAGGTTTTTCGCCTTCCAATTTTTTTGCAGGAATTTCAGATAAGCGGACTGCAGGATATCTTCTTTCCATTGTTTTCTTAACCACGATTTTATTCACCATACCATCTATACCATTATCCTGTACCATAGTAACAAGTCCATAGTGTTGTGCAACACGGTGAGCTGCAAGTCGCAGATAAGAGGTAGGAAAATGCTGAAATTCAAATTCTTGTTGATCAGGATTTTGCAAGAACCTCTGGATGTCAAGCTCCATCCGCAAAACTGGTCCCAAAAGTATGCACAAAAAACAAAACGTCAGCAATAGAGGAAAGAAAACCAAGATTCAACACAAATTCCATATAATTACGAGAAAAAAAAGAATAGGACTTCCGCATTAAACAATTATCAGATCACTAATTTACCTGTGAAGCCACGACTAAAAACAAAAGAGTTTCCAGAATAGCTAACATCATAAAGAACCACATATACACAAGAACAAGCCACATAAGGTCTATAAACTTTCAACAATCAGCAGATAACAATAACAGCTGAATTAGTCAAACCATAACCGACAACTGACTAGGTGGTTCCAAGCAAAACGTATCCGTTCCATAAAATTCATCAAT
Source organism: Erythroxylum baracoense (assembly GCA_025629805.1). Lineage (NCBI taxonomy): Eukaryota > Viridiplantae > Streptophyta > Magnoliopsida > Malpighiales > Erythroxylaceae > Erythroxylum > Erythroxylum baracoense. The sequence goes on along the minus strand of JAOTAY010000003.1, from coordinate 1,666,309 downwards.
ATGAAATACTGCAAGGCACCTATATTGGTCAACTGCAAATTTGATTATGAAACGTACTGCTACGGTTCCCTAGAAGCATTATGCCCAAAAAGTAAATCGGGAAGATCAAGAGCTTGACCTCAGATCTATATAGCATTCCACACGATACATAGTGTTGCATATTTAAGACAATTAGACAAAGAAGGGATTTGCGTTAGCTTCAAAAAGAAAAGAACTTGCAAGCAATTCTGGGCTAGTTCATAAATGTTTTCTTTAACCTAAATCCAAATTAACCCATAAAGTTCAAAACCTATTGCTCTTCATCAATTCCCATATCAACGATTAGCCCCAAAATCACAAACCCAGATCTGAAATAAATCACCAACCCTAACCCAGAAATCAATGCCATCAAAACTCTAAAATTCACAAAATTTACCAAACAAAAAGCCAAACCCATAAAAAGAACTCAGAATTCACAATTAACCCATCAAAGAAAAATAAAAAAAGAAAAAAAAACGATACTTACTAGTGAGACGGTGACGAGGGTTCTGTAGAGCCTCAATCAAGAAGGGATCGACCATTGACTCATCAACGACAACTGCCGCTTGGTGGGTTGACTCCATTGTTGACCTTAACCCTTATTCTCTCTTCCCTATACAGAATTCTCCTTCACAAATCTCTCCTTTTGCTCTGCAACTGTCTCCTCCTTCGAGATTCCTCTTTGTAACTTCTTCTTCCCCGAAGAGAGAGTGAAAGGGAAGACAGAAGATAGTGAGAGGAAGAGTCAAGAAGCAAAAGGTATCATCTTGCTTAACAGATACAGAGATAGAAAACCCTTGTTAAGCTTTTTCTGGGTCTTATCTATCTTTTCTGCTTTTTTTTTCTGAGAGAAAAAGCAGGCAGAGACTAAGTCCCACCAAAAGAGGAGAGGCTCTTGAAGCCCGAGGGTTGTGATTTTATAATGAATCCAAAACCAAAACCTTATTTGGATTTTTATTTTTTGTTCCTATTCTTCTCTTTGGTCTTCCGGTTATTTATTTTTTTTAAAAATAATTATTCAACGTTTGTATCACAACTGGCAGACAAAATGTCCAACCTAACTTGACATGAAATTAGTGTCCTGTGGGAGCGTTCACACTAAAACATCGGTATGACCATGATGGATAAGATTTAAAGAGGGACATTTTTAAGTTCAACCAAATAAAGTCTAAATTGATCAACCAAATTAACTCGAATTAAAGTATTAATCAAATAAAATTTAACTGTCAAGTCAAACTAAATTCTAGTTTAGACACAAATTTATCTTCAAATTCAGCCCGAAAATTCAACTAATGCCGAGTTAAGTTCAGTTAAATATATATTTTTAATTTTAAAAATAAAAAGATATCATTTTATTTCAAAATTTTGAGTTTTAAATTTTGGGTCGGACTAAATAGTCCGACCCTGAACCTAGTCCAAAACTTTGAAAATGATAATCCCAAATTCAACCTCAAGCTCAGTCACCTTAAGTTGAGCCCATTGAATTTGGATCGGGCGAGACAAATTTTACCAAGGCTATAATACTAATCATTTCTTCCTCCTACATAACTCTGCATATGGAAATGTCACTACCATTCACAACTTCAAGCATCCATCATAACAGCACAACTTGGTCAACAAAATTGTATAAAAGGTTAACATTGAGAAGTCTACAACCGAATAAGCTGCAGAAAGTCTAAATTGAAGGAAATTATACTCTAACCAGTAAGAACATATAGAGGTTGGGGATAATAACCATTAGAGAACATATGGAGGATACAGACTGCTGTAGAGAACTGTTTAACTTATTATCCTTATATACAAAACTGGGAGTTGGATTTGGTTTTCACTTCCAACTGCTTCTAAATCTCATGTAGTCACAAGGTGAGGTCCGGCGCGTGGAAGGACACACGAGTAAGTAACATACTTCACACTGTCTATGAGCACGACGACAAAAATCCTCGAAAGCGACTTTGGTGTGATCATGCCATCAACTTCACTATCGCCAGCCTCCCTGGGATCAACAAGTACAGAGACAAAAACAGAAGATGCTGATTTAT
>JAOTAY010000003.1:1652585-1664152 GCA_025629805.1 Erythroxylum baracoense | reverse complement strand
ACAACAACAGAAGATGCTGATTTATTACTTCGCAGGTTTTTGCTCTGAGAACTACGTCCAACTTGTTCTGCTGTGATATTGAGATCAGAACTCGAGAGATGTAGTGGAAGACCCCGTAGGATCCTTCTATGCTTTCCTTTTTTTAAATATGTACCATTCTGCTGTTTCTCTGCTGTTCTGTTGATCACTGATGAAGCAGGAACAATGGCTCCTGGAGATGGTGATGCGTCAAACTGAAACACCTCATTGCACATGCCAGAACTCAACATCGGACCTGGAGATAAGAACGATTCTTGAAAGTTAACTTCAAGCTTAGTATCTAAAATCATATATGCAAATCCTGCAATTTTTAATTCTTTGTTTAACAGTAGATGAGTGCAGGGAACTAAAAGAATCAGGAGTGCAATATCGCTAGTGATTTTCAATGCTGGGACAAATGTTTAACAATCCCATCTTTAAGTCATTAAGAAGTGTATTTCAACATGAGATCAGAACCTGAATTGGAAAACAATTCAAGAGAATAACTAGAATATTATCACACAAAGTTTCATACAGATGATGGTTCAATCGACCAAAAACATTCTTTCAAAAAGCCAGCTTGAACCGAGTCGATAAACCCACCACTTAATCGTTCAGAAACCAAACAAATGTACAATTGATGCTTGTTATGCATGCTCTCTAATAAAAGGAGAATTTGAAATTTTATGAACAAAAAGGAGGGGAAACCTTTTCCACGTAAGTATAAAATTCAAAACATCACCAGTTGTTCAAATACATGACCTAATCCTAGATATAAAAGCTTCATCCAACCAAGTACTAAAGCATTTCAGTAGCTAAACAATTTGAAAACCAATCTACTTTACTATTTCTATTTAAGAAGAGATACATCTAGTTACATTCTACTTTTTATCTTTCAAATAGCCATTTCTAGAATTTTTACAAATCATAAAATAAGCTGTCATTAACATGTAAAAGTCACTAAACAGGTGATTCAGAAATGTCATAACGGCAGCAACTACCTGCAAGGCCTTCATGGAACCACTGCTGTAGTTTTCCATTAGCTGCAGATGACTTCAAATGGTCCTGCAAAGTATCAGTAGACCCAGAAGAGAGGGCTCTCTGTCTCTGATATTGCTGAGAATGTCTATGGCTGCCTCCGTTTCTCCCAACATTGGGGATAACCAGTGCCAGAGACATATCGTTCTTGGCAGTCGAACCAGTTTTCTTAGTTTTCATTTCAGGAGCCTCACGAGAGGCCATGGCCTTCTCACTTGCCAAAACTGAATGAATTATCAGGTTCCCATCAATCTTCACAAGCTTATCATTCCTTGGGACATACAGAGATGCAACAAGAGGCTCGCTATTATTACCCTTACCAACAGATTCACCCGATCGAGGTAAATGTTCCGACCCTCCTTTCACTTCCATATTATATTCTGAACATCCCTTCTCACCCCTTTCACAATGCTTTCTATTACTAATATCAAAATTCCTATAACCAAATTCATGCGACGTATTCAAATGTCCACGAACGGTCAAAATCCTCCCTCTATGTTGACCATATATGTTCCCATTTCCAAAATCCACTTGATGAACATTATTCTCCTTATACCCTCCAAATCTAACATCAACAATTGGCAGCAACCCACCAAAAAGCAAAACAAAAAACAACAAACCCAGAAAACTAACACTGGCAACTTTCTTAGTCTTACCTTCACCTTTCTTACTCTCAACCTTTTTACCTTTAGACACAGGAACAGACTGTTGCTGCTTCAATCTCGGGATTGGAACCAAAGGCACCTGAGACCCGTGTGGCTTAACAACATAAGGAGGACAAGGCGCCCATGGATAAGCCATCGGAGCATACATGGGCGGCGGGCACACCCCACTGCTGCCCGCCAATTGCTGTCTCAAAGTCGCATTCTCAGCGACAACAAATGAAATTTTGCTATTCAATTCCGATATGGTGGAATGCATTGCCCTCACCTTCTCTTCCAGCTCCTCCACGTAATGCTTCTTCCTCTGGCGAGAAAGCTGCGCGCTTTCGCGGTTCCGCATCAACCTCGCTCTCCTTTTCTCATCCTCTTCACTTACAAATACACAACTACTCTGCTGCTCTGTGCTCGCAAACCTCACTTTCTGATTCCTCTGTTCCTCATTGATCTCTTCCTCTTTTTTCCTCTTCAAAAGGCTATCCCTAGAACTCATATTCGATTCCTCCACTTTAAACTTTTGATCCACGACGAAATTGCCCGATTCAGGCGAATCCGGGTTCGTGGATTCGGATAAACCTGAAGACCCGCCGTCTCTCGATCCCTGAGACGACAACGGCGAGGAAACATTCCTAACCGGGGCGGCATCAGAGCTCCGGGCATCGGAATCACATCCCCCAGATCCTGAAACCGTGAAATTGAGGTAATTACCTACATCAGAGACGTGATCCCCGGAAACCCCCGAGCTCCCAGAGTCCTGAGACGATGAATTCCGACCATCGGGGACATAACCATTCGAAACGGAATTGAAGAAAGGCTCATTCTCAGAAGGGAAGTCTAGGTTCTCGAGATCATCGAAGGAGATATCAAAATCATAATTTTCGTCAAAAACCAATGGCAGATCGGAGAGGAAGTCGTGCGAGGGATCTAACAGGGGATCGCCGGGAGGAATAGGGAGTGAATGGAACCCCTCAGGATGTCCGGAGTTGACGTTATCCAACATCTCCAAGATCACGTCTCCACGAAAATTAGGGCCTAGAGATTCAAACTGAAAATAATTTTCCAAATTGAGATTCAGAGTCCTGTAGGGTTAAGACTTAAGAGGGGAGACGAAGAGACTGACTGGGAAGACTCTTGACTTGTAAAACGGTTTAGGACCGTGAAACTCACGCGCCTGACTTTTAATTAGAGCACTAATTAAAGCTAATTATCATAATCTCCTAACCTTCTGACATTGCTTATCCAGTAGAAGAGATCTAATTTGGTAAGATTCAAGGGAAAGCAGTCCACAAGAGCCAATCAGCGCGTGGAATTCACTTATCCACGTGGCTGCTAGTTATGTGCGTCGCATTGGAGGTATAACTGCCTGACAATGCGGCTCGTGTACAAGGCGAGTGGGAGTAGGAAATCCAATATCGAAGTTAACTTAAACGACGGGCGTGTCTGGAAAGTTCGCATCAGGTTGGCTTTGGATTGTGTAATCCCGTAGTCGTCACTCGTCAAGCAAGCTTATTTTATTTTTAATTATTTATTTATTTTTATGTTAATTTTTCTTTTTTTAATTAATAAATTCAGGCAATACAAACATTGGTATTTTAAGATGCCAAAGTGATGAAAACACTGATGATTGCTGTCGTGTTTGGTTCACACAGAATACAAAAGAGTCCATAGGTTATGTTTGATGTATTGTTTATTTGAATTATTTTATGAAAGGATTCATAGGTTTTTTAAATAAAATTTATATCAAATTTTTAATGTTTTAGAGTATTTAAAAATTTTTAAATTTTACTTAAATTGATACAAATTTTTAAAAATATAAATAAAATATTTGAAATTTAATTTTTCACAAAAATAATTCAAACATGCTACTTTAATAGATTCAATGTTTAACAAATTTAATAAATTACGTATATATAATAAATAAAAATAAAATACGTTATTAAAATATTACTGTCTAGTAATATATAATTAATTAATAATAATTTAAATTCTTTTTTAATAATTCATATTTTTATATATAAATTTTTAAGATAATTATTTAATAAATAAAAATTGAATAATTATTAAAATAAATTTAATTTAAATTATTCATTAAATAAAGTCATTAAACAATATCCTATTTAATAAAATATTAAAATTAATCAACTAATCAATTAATATCGCTTCTTCTTCTTCGAAATTCTTCATTTCAGTTGTACCACTCTTAAGCCACACCACAAATTCTGCAGCTGACGAGGGCGTTAAAGACCTGGTGAAACTGAAATCCCCCAACATTTTGCTCGACCATAAGACGGAAGCTTGCGTAAGTGAATACGGAGTAAAGGCTATTGTGAAATAAATGCCTTCTGGACCGACATCTATGGTTTTGGGACAGACCCTGCTAACTGGTAAAGACAACACAGACCAATGGAATGGACTTTGGCCACTTGGGTCCAAGCTATAAACTATACCTATATATGTTTTGAAATTGCTTGTTCTTTAGCCTCCGCTATAAACTATATCTTTATATGTTTTGATCGTTTTAATATTTAATCTTACGTGACATTAATAAGTCATGAGATAGTCATTGTATTAGCTGTAAAATTAACGGTAGATTATATTATTTTTTATAAATTAAATGTTTCAATATTTTATCACTACTTTTATAATTTTGGGTTTAATATTGTAAAACTAAGATAATTTCCAAATTTTATTTATAATTTGCTTTTTAAAAATTATAAATAATTTAACAAATATTTAACAAATTTATATTTTTGCTGTTTAAATATCAAATTAATATTGTCATATGATTTGATTTATTTAAAATAATTTATAATTATTATTAATATCATTATTGTGCCCCGACCAATTGCTTAATTTCCAATAACTACCACAAACTAAAAAACATGAACCATCCTTGTTAAGAATTTGAAATAATTGAAAAACCCTTCGTCTCTTTTTTTTTCCACAATTTTAAATCTGAATCTAATCGATCGAATTTAATCAAAATAAGTACAATTTAGGCTAATTTTTTCTCTGATTTTATTTAAAATTGTTATGAATAAAAATTAACTCTCTATTTTTTTTTGAATCATGAAGAACCATAAATCTTAATTCTTCTTCTTCAGTCCAAATTAAAATTAGGAAGAGCAATTAAGCCCCAAAGTCCGTTTCAATTTAACAAAATCCATTTCAACTTTTCAATATGAACAAATTGATTAGCTGTTATACAAATTCTATAAAAAATCAAAAAGAAAAATAAAAAATTAAAAGGCCAAAAGAGCAATTTAGCTCTCAACATTTACATCGAAATTTAACTTAAATCTTAACATTTTAATGCGTTCAAATTAAACCTTAACGTTTAGAAAATATTTAAAATTTTTATTAAAATGGGACCTGCATAAAATTCAGCCCAAACCTTATTAAAATCACCTCGTCCACTCCTCTTGTTTTTGTTTGAACTAAATTAATATAACAACTTAAGATACTCAAAATTACATCACTCTATGATCAAGGCCCTGAAAACATTTGTGGAGAAACCTCCTCTCCTAGTGGAGGTTGTGGATCACTAAGGATATGTTTGATTGGGGATTTATTAATGGAATAGAATGTGATGTAATATTATTCTATCGTTTAAGACGAGAGTTTATAATGGAATGAAATAGAATGAGATGGAAGAGGAGAGTTTCATAGTACATCTTATTCCATCATAAACAGTAAAAATAAAAAACCTCCAATTTGGAGATTTAAGATGAAATGTAAAATGATAAACAACTTTTCATTATATTATATTATAAATTCTTTTTCCAAACAACATTTCACTATAGTACATTATGAATCCTTCCATTCCTCCTAAACAACAATTTTCTAATATTACATCAATATATATTCAATTATATTATAAATCATTCCGTTCTATTAAAAAGCTTACTTACAACCAAACATCGCCTAAAAGCACTCAATCTAAACACCGCACCAGTAATCATTGCAACCACTGCAATCTCCGCAACAAACGGTGATGGTGTAATAGTTACAGCTTCATCGAACGCAATGTTTGTAGTGTTGAGTTTTAGTCCCCTTAAAGTCAGGATCCGTTTATATCAATCATCAAGAATTAAATAAAAGCGAAAGCATACCTAAATCTATTGTGAAATCTACACTGGAGTCTTGCGGTTTGTCTTCCAAATTAAAACGTAGTCTTTTTCATAATTTTCCCTAATTCTGTGTTTTCTCTCTGATGATGGCATGTTAGAAGGAATTGTGCGTAAGTTTAATTTGGGAACCATAACCATTTTATTAGAGTAAAACCCTAATCGAATTTTTAGTTTGGCCCATCATAAAACTAGAAATTATAAACCCGGTCTCTACACATATAAAATCCACACTTAAAATAGATGTATAAAGCCCAAAATACCATAATCATATTAGACCACTTTAATTAATCAGGCTTAACTTTATATGGTAGCCTTTATATACAATTATACACATATAAGCCCACATGTTTCATTTAAAATCCTTACAATCTCCCACTTGGGTTGTATGTGTTACCTTAAAATTGTGTATTAACCTTATAAGTATTCAAAATTTTGTTATCATTACTGCATACATCCTCAAACAATCCGGTCCATCAATCATACCAATATAGGATTAAAGTGACTTTTGCTACATTTAACATAACTAGACCCATCAATAGTCACATATGCTGATATAACCAAATGACATGGATCAAGCATAGATGTGTAGCATGGAAATTATAAGCAGCATGATCTTAACATGCTTATTTCCAACTGGCCCAACCTTATGCTTTAGTGAGATCAATCTTAAATAAGTTCAGAGACAAAATAAACCAAATATCTTAAAGCTGAAAATAATCTCGAACAAATTAACCAAAAATTATATCCAAAATGATAGTGAAAAATGTCTAATTTGAAAAGCATCTACAATACAAACTCCCACTTAAATTATATATCCTGAAAAGATACAACACCCATATGAGCAGTGTGCTCATGAAAGACTTTGGGTGGCACTCATTTAGTAAGCGAATCTGCAATCATGGAGTTTGATCCAATGTGTTGTATAGACAATTATCCACTCTAAACTCTCTCTTTAGCAATTAGGAACTTGATGTCGATGTGATTCGACATTGTCGAGCTCTTATTGTTATTAGAATATAACACTGCCGAGTTATTGTCACAAAATAGCTTAAGTGGTCTTTCAATAGAGTTCACAATATGCAGCCCCCTGACAAAATTTCATATGCTGTGGTTGGATGCCTCATAACATACTATAAACTCCACTCCTCTTGTTTTTGTTTCAACTAAGTTAATATAACAAAAGTTACTCAAAATTACATCACTCTATGATCAAGGCCCTGAAAACACTTGTGGAGAAACCTCCTCTCTTAGTGGAGGTTGTGGATCACTAAGGATATATTTGATTGGGGGTTTATTAATATAATAGAATGCGATGTAATATTATTATATCGTTTAAGACGAGAGTTTATAATGGAATGGAATAGAATGAGATGGAAGAAGGGAGTTTTATAGTACATCTTATTTCATCCTAAACAGTAAAAATAAGAAACCTCCAATTTGGAGATTTAAGATGAAATGTAAAATGATAAACAATTTTTCACTATATTATATTATAAATTCTTTTTCCAAACAACATTTCACTATATTACATTATGAATCCTTCCATTCCTCCTAAACAACAATTTTCTAATATTACATCAATATATATTCAATTATATTATAAATCATTCCGTTCTATTAAAAAGCTTACTTACAACCAAACATCGCCTAAAAGCACTCAATCTAAACACCGCACCAGTAATCATTGCAACCACTGCAATCTCCGCAACAAACGGTGATGGTGTAATAGTTACAGCTTCATCGAACGCAATGTTTGTAGTGTTGAGTTTTAGTCCCCTTAAAGTCAGGATCCGTTTATATCAATCATCAAGAATTAAATAAAAGCGAAAGCATACCTAAATCTATTGTGAAATCTATACTGGAGTCTTGCGGTTTGTCTTCCAAATTAAAACGTAGTCTTTTTTCATAATTTTTCCCTAATTCTTTGTTTTCTCTCTGATGATGGCATGTTATAAGGAATTGTGCGTAAGTTTAATTTGGGAACCATAACCATTTTTATTAGAGTAAAACCCTAATCTAATTTTTAGTTTGACCCATCATAAAACTAGAAATTATAAACCCGGTCTCTACACATATAAAGTCCACAATTAAAATAGATGTATAAAGCCCAAAATGCCATAATCATATTAGACCACTTTAATTAATCAGGCTTAACTTTATATGATAGCCTTTATATACAATTATACACATATAAGCCCACATGTTTCATAAAAAATCCTTACAATCTCCCACTTGGGCTATATGTGTTACCTTAAAATTGTGTATTAACCTTATAAGTATTCAAAATTTTGTTATCATTACTGTATGCATCCTCAAACAATCCGGTCCATCAATCATGCCAATATAGGATCAAAGCGACTTTCGCTACATTTAAGATAACTAGACCTATTAATAGTCACATATGCTGATATAACTAAATGACATGGATCAAGCATACATGTGTAGCATGGAAATTATAGGCAGCATGATCTTAGCATGCTTATTTACAACTTGTCCAACCTTATGCTTTAGTGAGATCAATCTTAAATAAGTTCAGAGACAAAATAAACCAAATATTTTAAAGCTGAAAATAATCTCGAATAAATTAACCAAAAATTGTATCCAAAATGATAGTGAAAAATGTCTAATTTGAAAAGAATCTACAATACAAACTCCCACTGAAACTATATATCCTGAAAAGATACAACACCCATATGAGCAGTGTGCTCATGAAAAACTTTGGGTGGCACTCATTTAGTAAGCGAATATGCAATCATGGAGTTTGATTCAATATGTTGTATAGACAATTGTCCACTCTAAACTCTCTCTTTAACAATTAAGAACTTGATGTCGATGTGCTTCGACTTTGTCGAGCTCTTATTGTTATTGGAATATAGCACTGCCGAGTTATTGTCACAAAATAACTTAAGTGGTCTTTCAATAGAGTCCACAATGCGTAGCCCTCTGACAAAATTTCATAGCCATATCCTATGGTTGGATGCCTCATAACATGCTATAAACTCCGCTGCTATGGTGGAAAAAGTCATAAGTGTCTACTTAGCACTCTTCCAGGAAAGAACTCCTTCAGCAAGTAGGTAGATATAACCCGAAATTGATTTCCTACTATCTTGGCATCCAACAAAATTAGAATCAAAATAACCAATGATCTTCAGCTTATTCGATTTTCTGTATGTGAGCATATAATCTTTCGTTCTCTGCAAGTACCGCATGACCCGTTTGGCTACTTTTCAGTGATCTAATCCTGGGTTACTTAAATATCTCCCTAGCATTCCAACAATTTACGCAATATCTAGACGCGTACAAACCTGAGTATACATTAGACTTTCTACAAACGAAGCATAAGGAATCTTTTGCATTTTCTTAGCTTCAAAGTCATTCTTGCTGCATTAACTTAAACTAAACTTATCTCCCTTAGACACAGGGGTATCAGTTGGTTTACAATCATGCATGTCAAATCTTTTAAGTACCTTTTCGATATAGTTCTTTTGTGATAATCCAAGAATACCTCGAGAGCATTCCCGATATATCTGAATCCCTAAAATAAAAGAGGCATCACCAAGATCTTTCATTTCAAATTTCTTTGACATAAATCTCTTAGTTTCGTGCAATAAGCCTATATCATTAGTGACAACCAATATGTCATCGACATATAAAACCAAAAAAATGTACTTACTCTCACTTAAATTATGGTATATGCAAAAATTTGTAATACTGTTGACGAGATCCCTGATTATGTCCATAGATGAATTTCTTTAGTTTCCAAACCATTTGCTTTGCATCTCCTGACACAAAGTTTTCTGGTTACACCTTATAAATCGTCTCATCAATTTCAGCATTGAGAAACATTGTCTATCTGATGTAAGTCAAGATCAAAATGTGCACTAATGTCATTATTATCCTGAAAGAGTCTTTCGAAGAAACTAGAAAGAAAGTCTCTTTATAATCAATGTCTTATTTCTCTGTAAAGCCCTTTGTGACAAGACGAACCTTGTACCTTTCTACATTGCCTTTCGAATCCTTCTTGATCTTAAATATTCATTTGCAACCAATAGGTTTTGCACCTTCAGGCAATGGTACAAGGTCCTAAATATCATTGTCCTTTATGGACTTTATCTCTTCATTTATGGCATCAATCCACTTTTGAGAGTTAGAACTTTCCGTGACTTAACGGAAGTTGATTGGATCATCTTCTACCATACCAATGTCAACTTCATGTTCTTGAAGAAATACAACATAATCATCTAGAATTGCACTTCTCCTCCCTCTAGTGGATCTCCTTAATGGCATAGGTTGTTGAAGTTGTAGAACTTGTTCTTCTGAAACAAGTTGTTGAACTTGAGGAGGAGTTTGCATAACATTGTCTTGATTCGATATTGCTTCTTAAATAATGTCAAAAATGGAAACCTGACCCTGATAATTGTCAATAGCAATTAGAGGAATTTCAACATGTTCCTCTTCAAAAACAAAGTCCTTAATCCTTTGTCCTCCTGCAAACTCAACATTCTAAAAAAATCCGGCATTTTCCCTCTCAAAAATTGCCTTAGTAGTGGAATCATAAAACTTGTAACCCCTGGATCTTTCAGAATATCCAATAAAGTAATAACTGATAGTCTTTAAGTTCAGTTTCTTTTCATTTGGCCTATAAAGCCTTGCCTCAGTTGGATATCTCTAAATATGCAAGTGCTTTAAAATAGATTTTTCGCCCGTCCAAAGCTCATCTGAGGTCTTATCAGTTGTTTTAGATGAAACTTTGTTGAGTATATATGTTGTAGTTTATAATGCTTCTGCCCAAAGTAATTATGGGGAGATAGAACGACCAATCATACTCTGAGTAGATAGAACGACCAATCATACTTTTCACCGTATCTTTAATTGTTCTGCTACAGCAACACCATTCATAATCAAGAGTACTCCTCTGCATGTAGCTGCCCACATTATGAAACAAATGCCTTGCGAACCGACATCTATGGTTTTCTGACAGATCCTGCTAACTGGTAAAGCTAACACAGACCAATGGAATGGACTTTGGCTACTTGGTTCCAAGCTATACACTATACCTATATATGTTTTGAAATTACTTGTTCTTTGGCCTCCACTATAAACTATGTTTTTTGAAAGGCTCTCCACTTTAAACTATATCTATATATGTTTTGATCGTTTTAATATAATCTTACGTGACATTAATGTCATGGGATAGTCATTGTATTAGCTATAAAATTAATGGTAGATTATATTATTTTTGTATAAATGAAATATTTAAATATTTTATCACTACTTTTAAAATTTTGGGTTTTATATTGTAAAATTAAGATAAATTTCAAAATTTTTATAATTTTCTTTTTTAAAAATGTAAATAATTTAACTATTTAACAAAATTATATTTTGGCTGTTTAAATATCAAGTTAATATTGTCATATGATTTTTATTTATTTAAACTAATTTATAATTATAATTATTATGCCACCGACCAACTGCTTAGGGGATGTTTGTTTCCATTTTTATTTTTAATTTTTTGTTTTTGTTTTCAAATTCAGTAAAAAAATATGTTTGTTTGAGTTTTTAGTTTCTGTTTTTAGTTTTGGTTTCTTTCAGTTTTCAAAAATTATGAAAATCATAAAAAGTAATTTTTGTTTCCTGATTCTGTTTTTTTTCATAATCTAATTTACTATCATTTAAATATATATTATTTAATTATTTAATTATTAATAAAAATTATGAATAA
>JAOTAY010000003.1:1628678-1652485 GCA_025629805.1 Erythroxylum baracoense | reverse complement strand
ATTAATATTAATTTATAATAAAATTTTAATTTTTAAATTATTTATTTTATTAAAATAACATAACTTTATTAATAATTAGTTAATAAATATTATATAAGAGATTAAATAAATTTATTTAATTAAAAATAATTTACCTTTAAGTTTTATCTAATATGTAATTATTATTAGTGATAAAAATATAACTACATTAACATTAACAATCAAACAAGTTTTTGTTTTTGTTTGAAAGAAAAACAAAAACTAAAAACTAAAAACTAAAACTGAAAACTACAACAGAAAAATAGAAGTAGAACTAAACAGCCCCTTAATTTCTAATAACCACCACAAACGAAAAAACATGAACCCCATCGTCGTTGAGAATTTAAAATAGTTGAGAAATCCTTCGTGTCTACAATTTTAAAATTAAATTGAATCGACCGAATTTAATCAAAATAAGTACAATCACAGTTCCGAATGCACTACCCCACCATCCTAATGTACCTCATGAATCCCTGGATGAGTCCTCCAGTGGCTGCATTTTACCAGACAACAATCAAATTAGTGTGAATGTGATTTCATGTTCCCAGACGAGATTAATTTTAATTTAAATGTATAAATATGTAAACGCACTTACTTGCATGAGAATGGGGAATTTGGATCAGGAATGTATGGAGGTGATTGGCTATACAGTGTGCCTGAACAAAGATTGGAGAGGGTGGTGGGTTATCAATGACTGGTGTTGGGGGACTACCACCGCCAGTTGGAGTAGGAAACATTTCTAGTTTCTTCACCACAACGTATTACGTGCACAACAAACTTGCAAAGATTACCAACTGGCATGAGTACTTAACCAAGTTCAATTGTGTGCCGTAAATGTATTACTGTGTGTGTGAGTTAAGGACAGTACAGAGGGAGACGGAGAGACCAGAAGGCCGACTTCTTGCGTGTGGGTCTGGTGAGTGGCAGTTCTTCTAATCTTTGAAGGTACCTGCCATCATAGGGACGACAACCATGTTATGAAAGAATAAAATAAGCTCAGGCTTAGACCAGAAGGGGGACTTCAAAACATTGCATTCGATGAAGTTGCAATGTTTTTCCATCAACTTCTCATCCTCTTTTAGTGTGCTCTTTATGTCGCTTATTTTAGATTGTTTTCGTAGCTTCAATGTCCATATTTTTATTAGATTGCTTGTAGATGATGTGGGACATACGTGTCATTGTTACACAAACTTACTCTGAAACCTGGAGATCATAACATCGATTCTGTTTTCAAGGATCGATTTGAAAGTGTTACTTCACGCAGGTCAAACGGTGGAAGTGTTTCTTCCAGGAAGAATCAGATATAACTCAGTAAATATTAGACTCCATAACCCAAACTTTTGATTGAAGAATTCCAATGTATTTGGTGACTAGCCCGCAAATTGCTGCTAACTTACCTGTTCTTGACAAGAGCTTATGATGTTTATATCTAGACACCATTTTTTGAACTGCTCAACAGACTTTTTACCTGTTCTTTGAGCACATCTGCTCATCAAATTCCGGTGAGTGAGAATTATGAATCCTGTGATTAAGAGAGAAAAACCTACGATACATGGGATTACAAGAAGAAACTCAAATCATTTATTTCCTAATGGAATATATGTACTCCGTTTGTTCATATCATCAACGCTTCTGGTTCTTCAGTGAATGATTCTAGTTATGGCGTCAAGTTTCCTGTAACGTAAGCCATCTGGTTCTTATTATCACCATCATCATCCCAACATAAACCACCAAAACCTAGTTGCAGTGTTCTCCACTAGTGCTCCTTCTATGTTGGTTCAGGATTAGCTGAATTCTACATAAGCTCACTTGATTCTCCTTCTTTATCAACGTTTATGATCATATGATAAGTACCCTGGAATGCGATTGTGTGCAAGTTGTTTTAGGAGATTGCAGAAATGGAAGTAATGAGGCAACAGACACTAGACTTGATTCATCAAAGACGAGTTCAATTCCAATTTTCACATGTGAATTAATGAACTCGGATTTTACATAATTAATATCATATACACTTCTCATATTTATTCTTTTTTACTTAATTAATTTTTTTGAAAATGTAAACTAAAGAATTAATAGAGATTCTCTTGATAAGATGTGCCAATTTGACACATCTTAGCTAGGATATATTTATCCACATAAATGAATATTATGAACATTACTTATAAACCGTATCCCGTAATTGTATTACATTTTCTGAGACTTGCTTCTATGTCCTCAATGATGGATATTACAAGGATGATATTTCGATATTATATCAATCAAATATATCATTCGTGTTTTTGTATGTTACAACCTGTTTATGAAAATGTGTAATAATTATTGTAGGGATAATTTATAATAAAAATATTACAACCATACTAGTCAAAATTTGATTACAACAAAATGTTTAAAAATCAAATTTTGTAAATTTTCTATAAAAATAATATTATTTTAGTAGTTAATCACATTTTTATTTCAACTAAAGTTATAACTTTTTTCCTTATCTTTATTTCTAATATACTTTTTAATTAAAACAATGTAATTAAAGGTAACGAGTGAAAAATGTATTTATCAAATTATAAAAATTTTAATACTTTTTTCTGGTGAGTTATGATATTATTTTTTTCTATATTTTAAGCAGTAATTTGTATTTGGTATTATAAAACGAGGATCAATTTTTTTATTCCGTTAACCAGTTCTAATCTATGTTAGTTAATCTCATTTACATGTTTATGTAAAATTCATATAAATATATGGACAAAATTAATTGGCACACGATTAAAACACCATTTTAAGAACAGAGAATTTAGTGTGTATGAAATGACTTAAAAGTATATCAAGAATGATATTGACTTGACAAATTACCTTAAATTGTCCCCTAACCCAAAAACGAAGAAAAAATTACAAATCAAAGTCAAATTAATCTCCACAACCACCTTGTGTAGACTTTAACCCCCAAAAGTCAAATGTACATCAAAGCCTCGAAACAAAGTCTTTTTCCTTTTTATTGGATAAGAAAGGAGCCAATTTCATAAACAAAGACCATCCAAAACAAGCAACTCCACGACACGTTCTCTGTTTTGGGGTTGAAGCTACCACGTGTCAAGAACCCAATTGCCCAATCTCGGACCTTGAGTGACTCTCCCGTCACTTTAACTCAGAGGCAAGTCGCCGAGTTTTCATGTTTTTGGTTTAGTATCTTAAACTCTCCAAAGCCCCGAGTCCTAACTCAAACCTTTGACCCAACGCACTTGGTCTTAAAACCGCCTAAAAATAAGCATCTCAATGTCCTTTTTCAACTCTATCCATAAAGTAATAGAATATATTGACAACTAAGAATAAATAAATATTTATTCCTAATCAAAACTAAAATATACGCCGACTGTTGTATATCGGTCAAGATAGGTACAACTATATTCAATTTTCATTTACACTTGAAAGTCATATAAATAAATAAGTATTTATCCAAATATTATTAATGAATAAAAGAAATAATGATTAATTGTCCACTAGTTATAATTGTATAATTTTAAAAAATCTAATAATATACAACTTCACCCCTTCCTAGACTAGAATTTTAAAGATGGAGTCTTAAGAATTTAGATTGGTCGGATTAAATTAAAATATTTAATGTATATAAAATAAATAAATAAAGAGTATGAGTATGTGCGTACATTTGCAAAAGAAGTGATGATTATGGAAAAGAAATAAATCTTCTTGAAGGACAACTTTTTCTTACAAAATTTCAATGCGGCTGGTCAAAAAATAAACAGTAGCAGAGAATTATTTAATCCAAAAATTATAAAAATCTACCCACCAAAGAGTAAAATATTCAACAAACAAACAAACAAATCCAAGATTTGAGTAAACTAAAATGACTTTAAATAATAAATAAACAAGTAAAAAAAAGGAAATTTTATTAGTTGTTTCCAGGAAAGTGGTTCTGGCTTTCTTTTTTTATTAAACCAAAATCCTGTCTTGAAGTTGAACCTCCACGCAGCACCTGGTTTCTCTCTTTGTTTGTGTTATGGACACACAAACAGAGAGAAAGAGAGTGTGTGTGAGTGAGAGAGAGAGAGAGAGAGAGAGTTGAAAGCAAATTTCTCGAGAAAGTTTGTAGTGAAAGAAAGAAAATTTCTTTCTCTGGTAAAAAATTTCTGCCTGAGTCCATCCAAAAAAAAAAAAAAACCCAACCTAACCGAGATAAACCCACGTTTGTGTCCGATAGATTATCAGATTCTCTATCCCTCTCTCTCTCTCTCAATTTCCATCTCGTGCAAGGATTCCAAAAACAATAAGGAAAAATATGAAGATAGGATTAACAAAAAGCCGTATGATAGTCAACTAAGGATTGTAAAGATCGTATTTTTTATTGATTCCCATCACTTTGTGACCCCAAATTCTCTTTCCGATCGAGTTGTTTCTTGACGTTCGTATTTGGATTTTGGTCTTTCATTCTGAGTTGGTTTCAAAATCGGTGCTTTTTCATCTCTCATCTCTGGTTGTAATAACAGACGAACATTGATTTCCAGTTTCTGGGTAGTTCTAAAATAGCATAGAAAGATAGTATAGCAATCATAATAACCTTGAGGATAGATTTCTGGATCGGGGTAATCGGTTCACAATGAAACAAGGATCACTTGATTACTGGAGGAACTATTTCAGGGGGGCGAATTCTGATATCTTTGGTATCATCGACCATGCTATTATGGTCGCTGCCTCGGATTGTCCCAAAGAGTTCCGACTGAGGAGAGATCGGGTTGCGGAGCGATTGTTTTCTTGCAGATTGACTCGGTGCTCCGGATGCAACCGGGTCGAACTGGCGATACCTGGTCATGACGGTGACGGTGAAAGTGACGGTTGCAAGACACGGGATGGTTCTAATAATGGCGGTGGTGGTGATGTCCATCATGACGACGAAGACGACATAGAAATTGATATTGAAGGTGGATGTGAGTTTGAACATGGAGTTGGTAGTAAAGAGAGCAACGCTAATAGTTGCAACAATGGAGAGTTGAATATGAATGGTGATCAGATGGTTAGTAACTATAGTTATGGAGAGGCTGAGGCTTTGACTGATGAGATTGAGGAAGAGTCACAAATTGTTGGTGAAGTGTTAAGGATCAAGGACATTCTTCAGGCTAACCAAGGAGAGGTATGCATGACCTTATAGTGCAGTCGTTGATTACAACTTAAGGTCTTTGTAGGTTTTCTGATTGATTGGACTGTTAAATTAGATAATTCTGTGGATTTCTTTTGATTTTGGTCTTCAAGTTTGAGCAGATATGTGGTTTTTTGGGGTTAATTGCTCAAAGATTGATGCATGGTTTTTAATTTTTTATGGTGTCTAATTGGTTTTGCTTTGGTTGTTTCTTCTGGCAGTCTGATTCTGTGTTGTTTGAGTCATTGAGGAGGCTTGAATTGATGGCTTTGACTGTGGATATCCTAAAGGTTTGATTATCTGGAAACCTAGTATCATAAACTGTTTCCGTCATGGTACATAGGTTCTATAGCTGAGTTCTTCAACTAATTGTGCTTGTCTTTCACCAGGCAACTGAGATTGGAAAGGCTGTGAATGTTCTCAGAAGACATGGATCGGATCGGATTCGTCAGCTTGCTCGAACTCTAATAGAGTATGAGCTATTTATCTCATCCCATAATGGTTTACTTCTTTTTCCATTGTCAAATGACATGGTGTTGATGTATTACCATCATGGGTCTCTTTTATTGTATAATGCACATCTAGCCACGCTCTGAATTAGCTAATAGCTGAAATGCCTTTGTTTAAAGATCTTCTTGGCTACACGTGTAATAAGATCTAGTTTATATTTAGTCGTTATAATTGATCGAGGCGAATAATTGACTGGAGAACATCTATTTATTAAACATCCTTTTTCGGTTAAATGCAGTGGCTGGAAGGATTTGGTGGATGAGTGGTGTAATGCTACTAAGGCTGTTAAAGGTGGGAACTTGTTTGGTAATGTTTAATGTTTACCATCATTCCATCTTTGCAATCCAAAGGTATTTCTAGAGTCTGATTTTCTTTAATGGTCTTAGGTGATGAAGGTACTCCCGAGTCTGTTAACCCATCTGTTGTCGAAGAAGAAGAAGAAGAAGAAGAAGAAGGAGAAGAAGGAGAAGAAGGAGAAGAAGAAGAAGAAGAAGAAGGGCTTCCATCTCCACCTCTAGATGAAATAGCTTTCTTTGCCACTCAACCCACTTCAATGGAGCTCTCACAGGTACTTGCCTTTCTCATTTGTTTTTATGTTTGATTTGGGCAGTTTCGTTGCTTGGGAGACAACTAACTGATTCTGGTTTTCCCCTTTTCTGTAATTATTCTGTGCAGTTCTTTGATGGCTTGGATGATTATGGAAGTGAGTTGATTTTCCATCTCTTGTGCTTTTACTTAGATAGCTTTTGATCTTCGGTCTATATCTGAATTCCCCACTTCTTAGATGCATGATTCTGAAATAGGAATGTTGTTTCAGATCCTCGAAGCGGTGGGGAATTCAACAAGGACCGTGATAAAGGAAGAAAGCCATCAATTGAGAGCCAAAATATGACTAAGAAGCAGACCACAAACGAGGCAAATGTGGTTGCAGACGGCAACAAGAGTGAGCCAGTGAAAAGACAAGTAGCTCCCATGAAGCCAGGTAAGCCATTGAACAATGATTCTGGACCTGGAAGACCTCGAAAGGCAAGTGTGGAGAACAATGCAAGTAATCAATTAAAGCCTCAGACAAAATCCGAAAAGATTACAAGCCAGAGAAGGCCTTTAAGTGATCAACAAGATGTAAGCATAAAATTTAAAGCAGGTCCTTCTATGAAAATTTAATGCAGTCTGATCATAGGGATTCTAATTTTATCTTGTCTCTGTTTTTTGTTTTCAATTAGAAAATTAAGTGTTCGGACGAAGCTGCTGTCCAGATGAAACTTGAAGCCACCAAGAGAAAACTTCAGGAGAGTTATCAACAAGTTGAGAATGGTTAGTGTTCTCCTTGAAATGCTATCCATGATCTTATCTTACGTTATTTATGTCGATACAGATTTAGTTTAGATCAACTCAATCTTTAACTATGCTTTCATAGAGGATGTTTATTTCATTTTCTTTTTTGTCAGCGGATGAAGAATGATTCCAACTTGAGACTGACTTAAATGTCATCGCTATTAATTGGCTATTGATAAGAATATTCTGCTTTCTGCTTTCTGCTTTAACAGCAAAGAGGCAGAGAACAATCCAAGTCATGGATTTGCATGACCTCCCCAAGCAAGGACACCATAAAAATCCACACGGAAGACTTGGAAATAATAACAGGCATTGGGCACATGGCCGGAGGTAACTCTTATCGTATAGCCGACTGGAGTTCTGGTAACATCTCCGACTGCCTGTCATCAGTACATCATCACAGTGACTCTGTGGTAACATGAAATCCAAGCATCGATCTTAATACAAAGTGGGACTATTCTGCACTGAAAGGGAAACAAACATTTGAAACAGTTTTTCCATGTTTAATACGTTCGGGTATAGAGGCAATTGTTTCATTAGAATTCATGCTGGTTAGGATTCTTGACTTGATATTTTGGATTAACAATGTGTAGAGAACCTTGGCCTGCGCCAGCAAACTTGTTCTCTTTCCCACCTTTCAGAAAAGATGAGACCTTTGCACAGAATAATTTCTTGCCATTGATCGCGATGTGTAAACCTCTTCTTCTGAATGTATAAGAATGTCAAAAAGTTATTATTAGCTTCTCAATTTTGCTTTTCATACTTCCGTCTAATGTCTATAGTACTGAAATAAGATAAAAGAACAGAACTAACAGTTCCAGCCATTACTATGAACTCAGCGAAAAGATTATTAATTTTATAATTTTACAAGCACCAGCTTGCAATGTAATGATGGTCCCTAACTTTTCGAGAAAATATACTAAAAAATACAAGAATTTCAGACACAAGTAGGGGTTGAACTTTGAAGGTCTCCTTTGTCGGCAGATGATGACGACTTTTGAGCACAACCCACTTCCTCCTCTCTTCTTCTTGTTCCTAAAACACGCTTGCTTCTTAGCTTTACCAAGAAACACGCACGCACACAGATTCCAAGTTACGGGGTAGAGAGAGTACAGAAAAACAAAACTTGCGTAGTTAGAACGAGTACCTGACACATTTATTGTCTTGTTGTTGGACATGTTTGGTCGTGTGTTATGTTCTGGTGGCCAGTCAATGAAATATCAGATTCTATACTCTTCTTCATTCATAGAGAAGCTGTTCTTGCTTTCTGAAAGAACCTTATCAGAATTTTGTGGGTTTGTTTGTTTTTGTGACGGTTCAACAAATCATCAAAAGGAGAGATAGATATGGAGAATGAGTTCAATGGATGAAGACACTGTTCTTAAATGTGTACATACTAAATGGATTTTTGTAAATAAAATTCAATTTCATAACTTCATGAAACTATCAAACTAGTTAATTTATTGCAAATTTTGATTTTTCTAGTGAATATTAAATAAATTATTGAATATACAAAATAATATATATTTCCAAAATTTTTAATAAATTAGTAGTTTAAAATTAAATATAAAAATCAAATCAAAATTTTTATTAAAATTATAATCAAAATTTTATACAATTTAATAATAACTAAGATATTCAGATATTTAAATTTATATTTATAAACTAAATTTTGTTAGAAGTTACATTTAAAGTTTTTGATTTTAGGAGTAGTTAGAATATTTTTAATCTCTAAATAGTTCAATTAAAATGTAAAATTAGATATCTCAAATTTATTTTTTAAAAATTAAATATTTAGAATTTCAAGTACAATGTAATAAAATTAAAAGCAGCATTTGGCCCAACGGGTGGAGTAGGCAAAATCAAGCGGCAACAGTGGAAGCGGCCACGTGCTCTCGACGCACTAATATGAGCGCGTGGCAAAATCAAACTGAACGTTGAGTGGACAATCCGCCTCTTGGATGCTTTGGATCGTTGAAGCTGATCTAACACAACGCGTGTTCTCTGTATGACTTTTCAGCCGTCACTATAGCCCGTGGGTCCCACGAAATTTGAGGCTGCACAAGATACACCTCGTACTCTACCCTCTACTTTTTCGTGTGGGAGCATAGAGTTAAGGTGGGTACTAAAGATATGAATAGTTTTGATTTGACAAGATCTTATCCCTATTCTAAACTATCTTTTTACATTAGGAAATCTAAAGTTTGGTTTTATCTTAAATACTTTTGTATGGCTTAGAAATGATGTTAATTTGTGTCGTAACACATAAACCCTAAAAGATCAACGACAAAAAGAACTAGGTTTTGTAAGTTATGAATTGTAAGAAAATTTTGCCCCTAAGGGTAATTTTGTAATTTTTCCTTAAAATGGACAGTTATTAATTATAATTTTAGTTTTTTAATAAATTACAAGTTAAATTACGTAATTTGATCTAAATAAGGGTAATAAAGTGACCCAATAAATGATCTAGATTAATGAGTCGAAGTCCGAGTGAAAAATAGATCTCTTTTAATGTAGAACTGATCTATATCAGTCTTGTGATAGAGAAGCCCGATATGGAAGCTATATAAATAGGTTATGGTCTCTTACAGTTGCTCATATCAATCGCAAACATACAGAATCTCTGATTGACTGACTCGTTAAGAGAGCTTACGTATTAAAAAAATTGTAAAAAGACCTATATCATGTGCCGGTATAAAGGTCCCGAAAGATTGGAGCTCATTTGGTGCCCGAAATCTACTTTGGAATAAGTGATGGAACCGAAATCAGATATTTTACATTCCTTCATTTTTAATCCTTTCATAATCGATTATGGATACGTAATAAGGTCTATATTACGCATTACAATAAATATCACTTTTGGTCTTACCGATTTTGAATCTAACTCCATAATAGCTGATAAATAAGTGTAGTTATTAGTAAACTCGTGTTACAAATAGAAAGGCATTGTTAATAACTCAATGTGACTAAAATAAGAATAAAATACTATGGTGCAATTTTTGTTACTTGAATCTTTAATTTTTAATCTTCTAATTTATATAAATTACATTGCCCTAAACTTACAAATTACAAAGATGATTCCGACTAGTCTTTGAGATGGGCCAATTTGCATTTGACTTATTAGTGTAGGCAACCCTTAGATTAGAAGACAAATTCTTATGGCTAATTAATTAGTTAGACTAGAAATACTAGTAAAGCAAAAATTGGTAATATGTTTTTTTTGTTTTGATTGATACATTCCACGTAGAATATGGATGCCAAAGTTAGAAGGTCCAATTCTCTTCTATGATTTTGACTCAAGAAATTTAAAATGAGTATAAATCCTTTAGGAATGTCAAAATTGCATCTTTAGACTTACTTTCTTTTCCCCCCGGTTTTGACCATTAAAAATTCAACCGATTCTATCTATTTAATTATAAAAACTTTAAACTGACTAATTATTCGGTTTGATTTTTAATCTTTCGGTTTGATTTACTTTAATACTTTTTGTTATTAAGCACCTATCAGCTTATTAATTAATTGGACGATTTTTGTAAATTAAGAAATTCTTATACATCAAAATAAATAAATAAAATTTTATTTAATAATATATTTTTTAATGAAACTTCAAAAATTTTTATGAGTAAGGACAATCTCTTTAATCGTATTTTAACTTTTTAAAATTTATTCAATCTTTACTAAGTTTTATGATCATATAATATTAGTTGAATTTTTTAAACCCCAAATCTTTTATCTTACCACTTTAACTTTCGGTCCAATTCTTAAAATTTTAATAAAATATTTCAAATAAAATATAGAAATATATGATTGGATAATCGACTCAAATTGATAAACTTCTTGTTGTTTTCCATGACCATTCATTCAGTCTATTTAGGTTATGAAAATGGCGTTTGACTTGAGAATTGTTTCTCTCGAACGTCGAACCAATTGGACATTCAGAGAACAAACAAAAAAGAAATCTTTCTGCTACACAATATCATTACCCCACGGCAATCCAAATTGAAGTTGGTAAGTAACAGTATCGAAGAAACTGATTACTTGGCATTTCCAAATTTTATTAGGATACATTTCTGATATTTACTTTTAAACACAATTCAACTAATTCGGAATACTTTCCAAACGAGAAATAGTTACAGAAGTGTTGTTAATAATCAGCAAATATTCTATTCAGATAAGTGAATGGAAAATTAATAATGTGTTTCTTAATCATCATTGGAACTTGTGTTAAACATGATGTTGTTTAAGTACTCAGATTGAAGGGGCTTGGGGTATCTTATGATTTCCCAACTATCAAAGGGCAACTAAAAACTCATCTCGAGAAGTGAATTTCAGTTTCAAATTCTTTTTTTTTAACTTTTTTGAATGAGAAGTATTTTTCATATAATTTTCTTGACAAGAGTGACAAATTAATATGAATCTAACCCTGAGTTAAGTTTTATTTGTCAAGTTTAAGTTTAAGTTTAAGTTTAGACATTCAAATTTGTTTGAAGTCGAGTTTAAATACCTGTCATAACAAACTAATTAAAATCAGATTGAATTATTTTAAATTCAACGATCCAAACTAAATTTAATTGAATTCGAATCTAAATATTTAAACTTAATCAAATATAAATTTTTAAAAAAATTGATCTCAAATATAAATTCAAGATGATCTAGGATCAATAAATTGTAGATAATTATATCTTATTAAAGCCTTCTATCTTTGCACTACCATGTTAAATTTTTAGATTTGATTAATCTTCTTTTATATTCTCTCTATTGACTAAAAATATAAAACCCTATCTCCACTTCTCAATTTTAACACAAAATTTCAAGCTTGGAAGGTTATTATAATTCTACCATTCTCAATAAAAACTAATCTCTTTACTAATTAAGACTCAGGTTAAGACTGTGTACTACTGCACCTTTTCAAATATTGTTGTTATTCCTGTTGTCAATAAAAACCAACAAAAGAGAAGACTTCTGGGAGACCTTAATTTATTATGAGACTTAGGACCAAATATTTTAATTAACTCATCCACCAAGGAGGCAATGGAAAGCGTCAAATTAAAGCAGCAAAAATCTCAACACATTTTGTCCACAACCACTGGACTGTAGCCACATGGTTAGCATATAAGAATATGTAATTTTATAATTATATCCTTTTTTCTATGCATCTTTTGATCATTCCTTTTTACTACTTGAATCAAAATTGGTCAAAAGTAAGGGCTAGTCGTGCCATCATCCTTATCTAAGGAACACAAAACTAAAGTTCCTTTCCAATTTGTGAAGGTGTCAAAAAGATAAGACTATTTTGTGACTTCTCCGTCGCTTTGCTCTGCTCGTAAGGATAGAAACTTTTTCATTGCATGACACATCCTCTCGAGATCGTTAATGCATGCAAGGGAAGCGCTTAATGGTTTAAGCACATGTTTTCAATTTCAACAATGTAAGCAAACTTTGTCTTTAGTCCTTTTGATTTCCTTTTTTTGCTTCCATATCCTCTTACGTCTTACCCTCAAACTATACAAGTTGATTTGTCCAAATTATAACAAAGGTTATGAAAGCACAAGCTAATCCTTGCATGAAAAGGAGACCTTCTTAACAATTTTTTTAATTAATAAAATTTACTGTCATTATTTTTATATGAATCGCATATTTTAAAAAATTATTTTACCTATTAATGACTCAAATTTAAGTGACATACTTGATTTAAATAAATAATTTGATTTAAATAACATATGTTGATTCTAACGTATTTTTAATTAACCATAAAATTCACTATTTTTTAATATATAAGAATTACAGTAACACATAAATCACCCATTTTAGAAAAATTATTTGACGGACCAATAACACAAATTCAAGCGATACACTTCATTTAAATGAAGAATTTGATTTAAATAACATTTATTAATTTTAACATATCTTCATTTCTAATTAATCATCCTTTTAAAACTAAATTTATTATAACTCTTTTACTAGGATTTGAACTTTAACTTTTTAAATTAAAGGTTCTTAAAATTAATTAAGCTCACCAATTACATCTTCGTAGTAAAATTTGCTTCAATGATACTTCAATATGGAAGGTCTTTGGAGCCAAATTTTGGTTGAGATTAGTGATATATTCACTTTGTAGAGTCGAGATCAAAGTTGGTCTGAGGCCTACATCTGTTGGGAAAGGGAAAAATGTGCCTTTCCAATCCTTCTTTTTGGTATAGTGACAACACTTAATGGATGAGAGAACCAGATTCTTGCAATAGACACCTCATTATTGATGTTTCTTGCGGTGGTTTGTCATACCATGTGTATAAATATAGTAGCTATTCTTCCTATTTTTAAGATTTTCTTGATTCACTGGCAGTGACATAATATCTAGAATATCAATTTTTATAGATTGAGAAATATTCATTAGGTTAGAAACATATTTTCTTTACCAAAAAAAATTAATATTTTAAAAATAAACCGGTTCGGTTGGTTTAACAGTAAAAACTTTGAATCAATTAATTTTTCAGTTTGGTTTCAATTTTTCGGTTTAATTTAGTTTAATAATATTTGTTATTAAAAATTGATTAATTTACTAATTAATCGGTCAGTTTTTATAATGTAGAATAAACCGATTAATTTTCATTTAACAGTTTCCTTTTTAATTAAACTTTAAATTTTTTATGAGTAAAAATAATCTTTTTCAATTATTTTTCAAATTAGTTGATTTTATTCAATATTTAACCAGTTTTATGACGACCTAATACCAATTAAACCTTTTAAACCTCAAATGTGTTGAATTATTAGATTAATTTTCGGTCTGATTTTGAAAACATTAGAATCAATAAATGAATCAACAATTAAAAATGTCATATCTAATTAAAAGTCATATCTTTTCGTTTAAAACTTTTTACTTCAAAAACCCGAAACTTAACTATTCCATTATACATACTTTAATCTCAAAATAAATCTAATATTAATTTATAATACAAATCTTAAGTTTTTAAAACAAAATCTTAAAAAAATTTTGATTTTAACTTCAAATAAACTCTCAATTATTAATTGAATTACCTCTTTAACGACGTATTATATTAATACTATTGAGGTTAGAACAAACTTTACTAGCTTCATCTATTTCAGAAGTAAGCCCTCCATTGAAGAAATGATATGATTAACATTGAGAAATGAAGGTAATTGATGAGATTAGAAGCATGTTTTAAGGAATTAATCAATTTAATGCATGCACGTGAAACTTGACAATGAGACGTTGGCCATAGTAGTTGTAGGTGTGAAAGAAGTTATAGAACAGAGAAGTAGACAAAAAGCACAATCAAAGTCTCTCAAAACTCTCAACCTCCGACACCAGCCACTTGGGGGATTCATTAGAACAACAGAAGCAACAAAGTCAAATTTTGTTGGCATTTTTAATGCAATTCGGTCCCTCTCCTGCAACCACCGAATTGACGACTATAGTAAGTAGAAGTTAAATTGGTAGTTAGATAAAAAGTTTAAATTTTAAAAGTTTAATTGATATTCGATTAAAGATTGAATAAAAATCAAGAATTTGAAATTTGTTTTAAAAAATTGTTACTCATCGAAAATTTTAAAATTTAATAAAACATAGATAGGTAAATAAAAATTAATTGATTTATTTTAGTTTTATAAAACTGATTAGTTTATAAAAACTGACTGATTAATTAATAAACTGATCGATTTTTTACAACAAAAATTATTAAATCGAACCAAAAAATTTAAAACTGAATCGAAAAGTTGGCCAATTCAAAATATTTACTGCTAAACTGATCAAATCGATAAGATTTTTAAAATATCGGTAAGTAGTCACAAGAGGCAAATAATTTCTTAATCATCAAAAAAGGGATGAAGTTTAAAAAGGAAAAGAATTTTATTTTGTGAAAGCATAAACGTAAATTAAATCTTAATCATAATTTTAATTTTTAAAGACTGTAATTATTAAATTCTCGTAAATTAATTATTTATATATTGAATTTTAGAAATGCATTATCATTCTTATAAAGATTTATTAATGCTAACATTATTAATATTTATTTATCTTTTGTGAAAAATATTAATAATAAATATGTATCATTGTTCAAATCCTAACCGGTATACCTTCCTACCTCCAATGACCGAAATTCACTACTTACTCATGGCGTAGTATTTGAAACGATCCAGTGGAAAGAAATGCAAAGGACCTTGCCGAAGAATGATTCCATAGTAGGATGTTTATTTCATTTTCTTTCCCGATTTTCGTCAGAGGATGAAGAATGATTCCAACTTGAGACTGACTTGAATTTCATCTCTATGAATTGGCCATTTCTATGAATTGGCTATTGATAAGAATATTCTGCTTTCTGCTTTAACAGCAAAGAGGCAGAGGACAATCCAAGTCTTGGATTTGCATAACCTCCCCAAGCAAGGACACCATAAATTTCCTCACGGAAAACTTCGAAATAATAACAGGAATTGGGCACACGGCCAGAGGTAACCCTTATCGTTTCGCCGACTGCAGTTCTGGTAACATCTCCGACTGCCTATCATTGGTACATCATTGTAATGACTCTGTGGTAACGTGTCACATGCTCGAGTGCGTCTGGAATAATAAGAAAATCCAAGCATTGATCATAATACAAAGTGGGACTATTCTTCACTGAAAGGGAGACCAACATTGGAAACAAATTTTCCACGTTTAATACAATCAGATACAGAGGCAATTGTTTAAGTAGAATTCATGCTGGTTAGGATTCTTGACTTGATATTTTGGACTAACTATGTGTAGAGAACCTTGACCTGCACCAGCAAACTTACTCTTTCCCACCTCTCAGAAAGACGAGTCCTTTGCACAGAATAATTTCTTGCCATCGATCTCGATCTGTAAACCCCTTCTTCTGAATGTATAAAGAACGTCAAAAAGTTATTATTAGCTTCTGAATGTATAATGAAACACTCTATGAACTTGAGTATTCTATTTTTCTTTTTATATTTTGCTCAAATACAAGACAAATATATATACAAGAGAAAGGTAAACTGAAATAGCAAGATACATGCTATATACTATATTAACTCCTTGATTATAGGCATAAGTTGGTGAGAATGATTCTTTTGACTATTCTCTTGATTTTCTATAGTGATATTTGTTTCCTTTGTCTCCATAGAATGTTTTGTTTCTTTAATTAGCTTTGCTTCCTTATCAGCCCCTTTAAGGTGGAGACAGAGTGTAAATGGAGTCTCATCTTGGTGCGAAGGGCAAAAAAAAGGTGCTTTAGGCAAAGAGTTGGTGAGAATATTTGCTATCTGATGTGAAGATGGCACAAAACGAGCGATGAGATGACCTATGGCCACCTTTTCTCGGACAAAATGATAGTCTATTTCTATATGCTTTGTCCTTGCATGAAAAGGCGATTAACTGACATATAAAGAGCACTAAGATTGTCGCAGAATAATCGTGGAGGATGAAGTAAAGGGATGCCAATGTCGTGCAATAAGAATGTGAGCCAAGTTAAATCAGCTGTGGTGGAAGCCATGGACCAATATTCTGCTTCTAAACTAGATCGAGCAACCATAGGTTGCTTCTTTGAACACCAAGAGATACAATTTGCACTGAGGAAGGCACAAAAACCAGTTGTGCTTCATCATGTCAAAGGACATCCTGCCCAATCGACATCTGAAAAATCATACAAAGAGAGAGGACTGTTAGAAATGAATCTTAAGCCATAGTCTTGTGTACCTTTAAGATAGCGAAGAATGCATTTGATGGCCTTGAGGTGTAGTTCTGAGGGAGAGTTGAAGAATTGACAAACTTTATTTACAACATATCAAATGTCTGGTCGAGTGAATGTGAGGTATTGAAGCGTGCCAACAATACTTCTATACTATGTTGCTTTTACACCCTTTTCTTTTGAGATATGAGCCTTTTCCTTTAGAACCATAGGAGAAGCATTAGGAGTACAATTTGCCATCTCTATATGGTGAAGAAGATCCTTGATGTATTTGCGTTAAGAGAGAATAATGCCTCCATTGAATTATTTAACTTCCACGCCTAAAAAGAAAGTTAGACATCCAAGATCCTTTATTGCAAATTCTGCACTCAATTTGTGAATTAAGTTAGAGACAAATGAGTCGTTGTTTCCAGTCACCAATATGTCATCTATGTAGATAAGAAGCAATATTGTAACTAAATTTTGATGATAAGCAAATAGAGAAGAATCTGCCTTACTACAGTAAAACCAAGATAAAGAAGAAACCGAGATAAGAGATCAAACTAGGCTTGAGGAGCTTGCTTTAGTCCATAGAGAGAATTGTGAAGAAGGCATACATGATCAAGTTTGTGGGGATCCACAAAATCAGGAGGTTGTTCCATATACACAATCTCTTTTAAATTTCCATATAGAAAGGTGTTCTTCACATCAAGTTGTCTCATGTGCCAATTCAGAGAAGTTGAAAGAGCTATCACAAGGTGAATAGTGGTGTGATGAATAATTGGGCTGTAAGTTTCATCAAAGTCAATACCTGAGACTTGTGTAAACCCACGGGCAACAAGAAAAGCTTTTAAATGCTCAAGAGATCCATCATCTTGTTGCTTTATGCAATAAATCCATTTTGACCGAACAACATTCACATTTTGTGGTCGAGGAACTGGTGACCAGGTTTGATTTGAATGAAGAGCCTTTAGTTCCTCTTCCATGGCCATGATCCATCGAGGGTCTTTTAGTGCAATATGATAATTTCGGGGTTCAACAAGTAACGCAACTTTAGATAGATAAAATTCACAATCCTGCAAATGTTTTGGAGGTTGCCTAAGGCGTTGAGGAAGAACATAAGTTTCACTTTCATTGTTGTTGATATTTGTTTCAACAATATGTCCAGGCATGTTATCAAGCAAAGCAAGAGTTTGTGTATCTACTGGTTCAGCTGCAACTAATGTTTCATCTTCGTGAGGTACATTAATAGTAGGCAATACTCCATTATTGTCAAGAAATTCAACATTAGTGTCATCACAACATCTACCATGATCATTATTTTCACAACAATCGTTAGTAGTCATAATAGATGTTTGTGTTGCTGATTGTGCATTTGTTTGAACCTTTGTAGGTTTAGCTTCAGGTGTGATTTTAAGCCATTCATCAAATGCTGGAAATTCAGCAAGTTCTAATGGTATAGAAATTGATTGGTTTGTAAAGAAATTTACCTTCATTGAAGACAACGTGTCTTGATATATAGACTCTTTTTGTTCGAGGTTCATAGCACCTATGACCCTTGTTAATAGGACTGTAACCAATGAACGCACATGGATAAGTTTTCTTAACAAATTTATTACCTCCTTGATGTCTTAGAGAAGGGAAGCATAAGCATCCAAACAATCGCAAGCTTTTGTAATTTGGTTCCTTATGATATAGCTTAGAGTATGGTGATTGATTTTGTAAAACTGAAGTTGGCATTTTGTTGATTAGATAAACAATTGCAAGAAAAACCTCAATTTATAAAAACAATGGCAAGTTAGTATGAAACAACATAAGTAAACCTGTCTCAACAATGTGTCGATGTTTTCTCTCGGCCACTCCATTTTGCTCTGGTGTTCCAAGACATGAAACTTGAAGCTGAATTCCACAATTACTGATATGATTGAGAGAATCAAAAGAGTTAAATTCTCCACAATTACTGATATGATTGAGAGAATCAAAAGAGTTAAATTCTCCACCCCCACCATACTAAAAAATTTTAATTTTTCTATCAAATTAATTTTCTACAAATTTTTTAAATTTACGAATACAAATTTTTTAAATTTACGAAAACAAAGGAAAAAATCTGACTTTTTCTTTAACGGGTATAACTACTCAAATCCTCAGAAATCATCTATAAATATGACATAAAATCGAAAATGTTGATTTGAGATAGTAAGAGCTGGTCCCCAAAAATCACAATGCACTTTTTGTAAAGGATAATTAGAAATATCATTATTCAAGCTAAAGGGTAGTTTACCACTCTTTTCATATTGACAACTAACACAAATGGAAGGCTTAGTTTGCCAATTAGTGACTTCAATGACTTTCTTTACTTTTAACAAAGATAGAATCTTTGTGCTTGGATATCCAAGACGCTGGTGCCACAAAGAGAATTAGTTGCCCCCTTTTATTACAGATAAAGCCTCTTAAAAACTTGATTCCAAAGCATATTGTTGTCCTTATCTATGCCCCTTCCCTGTTGCTCTCTTGTTTTGATCCTTAATAACAAAATCAAATGATGCGAATTCAACAGTACAAGGGTTATCACTACTGATTTTACTTACTGAAATTAAATTCTTTTTTAGTTTCGGAACAACAAAAACATTCTTTAAATTTAATTCTCCAACACATGCACTTCTAATATGTGTTATATCAAGTTTGTTTCCATTACCAACATAAATGACATCATCTCCTTTATATGGTTTTATATATGATAGCATACCTGCGTTGTTGGTCTATGAGGTTTGGCTCCCGAGTCCATGTAAGAGAAGGGTCATTGTTGTTTAAGGTGAGAGCTACCAAAGCTTATGGTAGGTCTTCTGATTGATAGGAATAGTCAAACCTATACCAACAATCAAGAGCAACATGATTCATCTTACCACAAATTTGACACGTTGGTTTGTTAATTTTTGCTTGTTGTCCAACTTCTTTCATTCCTTCTTTTCCAGAGTTATTAGAACTAGTGTTGTTGCAACGTCTGGCTGGAGTGAAACCTCTATCTTTTGAATTAAAACCTCCGCCACGTCCATGTCCACGTTGGCTAAAAAAATGCTTGATTGAATTCAATATAACTTTTCTCTTCTTCCTTTTGAGAAGCTAGAGTTTGCTCGTGCTCTTGAAGAGCAAGCAAAAATTGGTTAAATCTAGGATAAGGATGTTTAGTTACCATAGCTAAACGGAAGCTTTCATATTTTGCTCTTAGTCGACGTGCAAATTGAAAGACTTTATCAAGATCATCCACTGGTTTCTTGATAGCTGCTAGTTGTTGCAGATAGATTTGAATTCTTTTGTGTAGTCATCTAAGGATCATGATCCTTTTTTGATGGTCATTAGCATGTTTTTGAAAAGACCTTCCTTTTCAATTGTGATTGGCAGTAGTTGTTCTTCTAAAGAAGTCCACACATCGTAGGCAGTAGCATCTTCTGCAATGGATGATTGAGTTTCCTCTTTTATTATGCCAAGCAACCATGAAATAAGAAATCATCATTTGTTAACCATAAGGTATAACCTAGATTCACAACCATCTTTCAGTGACCGTTCAGATTTATCACCATTCTTTTCTAAATGATAAAGCATGCCGAGATTATGAGTTAGGTAAAAGATTTGTGATCGCCACGTGAGATAGGTATTGGAGCCTATATAATTTGATTGAAATTAAACTGGCACATTGATGGAATGAATGTATTGTAAGCTTGGGTTCTTCCATAACTGATCAACAAGAAAAGGAGGAATTGGGCTATCATGCTTACGAGTTTCAAGGCTCTAATACCATGAAACACTCTATTAACTTGAGTATTTCTGTTTTTCATTTTATATTTTGCTCAAATACAAGATAGATGTATATACAAGAGAAAGGTAAACTGAAATACCAAAATATAGGCTGTATAATATATTAACTCCTTGATCATAGACATGAGTTGGTGAGAATGATTCTTTTGACTATTCTCTTGATATTCTATAGTGATATTTGTTTACTTTGTCTCCATGGAATATTTTGTTTCTTTAATTACCTTTGCTTCATTGTCATATAAAGAACGTCAAAAAGTTATTATTAGCTTGTCAAAAAGCAAAGTTGAGAAGCTAATAGTAACGTTGCTTTTCGTGCTTCTGTCTAACGTCTACAGTACTGAAATAAGATAAAAGAACATAACTAACAGTTCCAACCATTACTATGAACTCATCAAAAAGATTATGAATTTTGTAATTTTACAAGCACCAGCTTGCAATGTAATGATGGTCCCCAACTTTTCGAGGAAATATAAACTTAAAATATAAGAATTTCAGACACAACTAGGGTTTGAACTTTGAAGATCTCCATGACTTTTGACCACAACCCACTTCATCTTCTCTTGTTCTTGTTCCTAAAACACGCTTGCTTCTTAGCTTTACCAGCAAACATACACGCACACAGATTCCAAGTTATGGGGTAGAGAGAGTACAGAACAACAAAACATACGTAGTTAAAACTAGTAAATGACACATGTCTTGTCTTGTTATTGCACATGTTTGTTTGGTTCTAGTGGCGGGTCAATGAAATATCAGATTCTATACTCCTTTTTATTGATTTAAAGAGAAACTGTTCTTGCTTTGTGAAAGAACCTTATCAGAATTTTGTGTTTGTTTGTTTTTTACTTTTTTTGACGGTTCAACAAATCATCAAAAGGCATATATTTCATGTCAGGTCATGGCTCACCTCATGCACGAGGCAGATGGAGATATAGATATGGAGACTGAGTTCAATGGATGATGACACTATTCCTAAATATAGACATATTAAATGAATTTTTAAAACAAAATTCAATTTTATAAGTTCATGAAACTCTAAAATTAGTTAATTTATTTGTAAATTAATTTTATAACAATAAAATCGGTACTTCTATTTTTAGTGGATAGTAAATAAATTATTGAATATGCGGAATAATATAGAAATTATATATTTCAAATAATATTTTTAGTAAATTGATAATTTAAAATTAAATCTCGACCTCTTTTCATCACTTTCAATTAATATTTCACAAATATTTAAAATAAATCATAATTAATGCAATTTGAATTTACAGCATACTAAAAATAAAAAAATATAATATATTATAAGACATTAACTTAAATAACTTTAATTATAATCCAAAATTTACACAATTTAATAATTACTAAGACATTCAAATATTTAAAATTATATTATAAACTAAATTTTGTTAGAAGTTACATTTAAAGTTTTTGAAATTTAGGAGTAAATTAGAATATTTTTAGTCTCACATGAAAGATAAATAGTTCAATTAAAATGTAAAATTAGATATCTTAAATTTATTTTTAAATTAAATATTAAGAATTTCGAGTATAATGTCATAAAATTAAAAGCAGCATTAGGCCCAAGGCATGGAGATCGGAGAGAGTTGGTGAAAGCAAGTGGGCAGACAGGACGCACTAACGTTAGCAAGTGGGCAAATCAAACCGAACTTTGAGTGGACGATCCATCTTAACATGCTTTCGATTGATGGAGCTGATCTAAAACAACGTGTGTTCTTTGTATGACTTTTCCCAGCCGTCACTATGGCTCGTGGGTCCCACGAATTTGAGGTTGCGGATGATGTACACATGCTCTACCCTATACTTATTTGTTTACCTTTTGGGTCTTTTCCTTTTTTAACTCTCTTTCAAGTAATGTCTAACAAAGGAAATTTTATTTTAACAAACAAACGTGGAATGTTTATTATAGTTTAACCTTTTCTATCTTCCCTACTCATTTACAATTTACTAAATATAATATACTTTTACTCTTTTATTGTAACAACCACATACCCCATGGAAGAATATATAGATGCCACATAAAACAGTACAAACAAACCAAAGCATTTGAAATCTTCCTTAAAAACTAATTCGGGTAAACATACATTGTATTGCATACAAAATGGATTACAAACAAAATACATTATACACATTGAACTTATCACAAACATATCTTAAAACTCAATCTATCTTGTATTATAGATATTACATATCTTCCAACACATTCAAATTGTTTCAATTATCATATACAACTCAAAAACAAACTCAAATATACATTTTATTAAAACAAAACTCAATCTCCTTTAGCCACTGCGGTTGTCCTTATCCCAGTCTTTATACCCTTTATCTGAACCTACTCTGGGCAAATCTACCATGTTAAGCATATAGCTTAGTGAGGAAAACTAAACATGATACAAAATGGTAACTGACCCTAACAATCACATGATATTGACATATACAAATCATATCACATATAAAAGTGCATTCCAAACAATAAGTATCTCAGAACAGAATATGCCAAAACATGATAAATAAAGGCTTCAAAGCAAATCTTACAATTATCAGAACAGAATATCATGATATCAGAACAAAACTTCTCTGTGTCAAAACCGTATTTAAATAAGTCAAAACAAAACTTAATTATTTCAGAACATTGCTTAATTATAACCGAATTGTACATGTAACATAGTACAAAATAAATTAACTTACTAATCCTTTTTACAGAAGTGGGTAACGGGACCAAAATAGGAGATACCTAGCAGTATCACAGAACAGGAGAGACTTATGTCTTGACACCGAAGTGTCCTTATCAGGAGACACCGAAGTGTCAATATCAGAAGAGACTTATGTCTCAGACACCGAATTGTCATAATCAGGAGACATCGAAGTGTCGACACCTTAAATGTGTCCAGGAGCAGCCGCAGATCCTTCTAGGCATGCCTATTTATCCACAACTAGGATTTGACAGTTTTTAAAATAATTCAATTTAGATTTTAGAATTTTATGCCAACCTTATCAAGACAAACAAGTGCAATTATGCATCAATAAAAATGTTGAGTCATCAAACATTATGCATATGCACACAATTAGCAAGCACTTCTAATACAATCCCAACTATAAAGCTTCTCGGACAACTGATAGTCCGGTATTGTTACAATATTATAGCAGAAATTCCCAATTGACAATCATTCATGTCTAATTCATAACATATAAGCTTTAAGAGCTCATTCATTAAAAAAACCCTATATCTTTTATATTATCAACTCCATTTATAAACCATAACTCAAACACCTTTTTCTCCATTAATCTAACAT